>CM038214.1:242188381-242669770 GCA_021442155.1 Cymbidium sinense | reverse complement strand
AACTAAAGATAAACAGAAACTGAAACATGAGCACAAGATAATCTGAGAATAATTTAAAGATAAAGATAAGCCTAAGCCTAAACTAAAAGAAAAATCTAAAATAAAACCTAAAAAAGCCTAAAACCTAATTGACAAACCTAAACTAAAGAATAAAAGAGCTTAAACTGAAAAATAAAATAAAATAAAGCTAAACTAAAGAAATGAAGCCTGAACCTAAAAATAATAAAAAAAATAAAGTAGGCTAAAAATCATGAACTAAACAGATAGATGTAAATAAATAAACTAGGCTAAAATAAAAGTAAACTGAGTAAGATAAGATAAAGGCTAAAATAGAGTAAATAGCTGAGCCTTTGGTTTTGATTTAAAATGAAGATAGAAAGGTAAAGATGGAAAGGCCATGACCACAGGACTGGAGCCCTAGGCTCTGAGCCACTGAGCCTAACAGGCCCTGGGCCCTAAGGCAGCAAGGCTCACTGAGATCACTGGAGCCACTGAGCCACAAGGCCTGTGGCGTTAGGCCACAGGCCACTGGAGCCACAAATCACACAGGCCCTGAGCCCTGAGCCTAAGGCGAGGCTCTAGGCATTTAGGCCACAGGCCTGGCCACTGAGCCACTGACCGGCAAGAACTGGACTGAGCACAAGATGGGTACATGGGCCAAGCCAAGATGGATAGATAAAGATACAAGTAAACTGAGCCTAGCTAAAGAAAGGCCAAAATAAACCAAAGGTAAAACTAAAACCTAAAACCTAAAAAGATATATAATAAGCGATAAACTAAACTAAAATAAAATTAAAGAGCTTAAAGACAATAAAATAAAATAAAAGAAAAAGAAACTTGAAAATAAATGAAACTAAACAAACCTAAAATAAACTAAAATAAAAAAACAAATTAAATAAAATAAACCTAAAATAAATATGTTAAATGGATAAAATAAAAAATAAACAAATAAAGATTAAAATGAAATAAACTAAAATAAATAAAAAAATAAATAGAAATAAACTATATAAACTGAAGCATAAAAGAAAAACCCTAAAATAAAATCTGAAAACCCTGCATCTGGTCCACTGAGCTAAAGCCAAAACCACTGACCCTGACCACTGAGCCAACAATACCTAAGCGATTAGCCACTAGGCCACAGACCCTAAATGGAAAAGATAAAAAAAAATAAAAAAAACCTACAAGCCCTAGGCTGAGAAGACCGCCCAGGCCACTGACCACAGGCCACAGGCCAAACTCTAGGACTTGCCCTAGGCAGAGGCTCTGAGCTATAAAGACCCTAGGCCCTAAGGACCTGATGGGTGAGCGTGAGCCCTAAGGCCTTGAGCCACTGAGCCATGAGCCACTAGGCTGAGCCAAAAAGCCATAAGCACAAAACCTGAGCTCAGCTAGGTAAAATAAATAAAATAAAATAAAAAACTGATAAGATAAAATAAAGATAAAACTACTAAAGCTGAAACTAACTGGGTAAATAAATAATAATAAATAATAAATAAAACTAAAGATAAAGATAAAATAAAATAAACTAAACTAAACTAAGAAATATAATAACCATAAAAGATAAAATAAATTAAAATATAAATGAAAATAAAATAAAATAAAATAAAATAAATTAAAATAAAATAAATAAAAAAAACCACATACCTAAAATAAAATAAAAAATAAAATAAAGATAAACTAAGCCAAAATAAACAAAAATAATAAACCTAAAATAAACAAAATAAAATAAGCAAACCTATCTTAAAATAAATAAAACCTAACCACTAAGAATAAACTAAATCTAAACTCTAAAATAAAATAAAATAAAATAAAATAAAATGACCAAAAACTAAAATAAAACCTGATAATAAAATAGCTAAACTAAAACTAAACCTAAAAACAAAATAAAACCAAAACTAAACTAAAAACAAATAATAAAATGTAAAGCAAAAAAAAAAAATAAAATAAAACTAAACTAAAATTAACATAAACTAAATCCAAAATAATAAACTAAAATAAATAAAACCTAAAATAAATACTACAACATAAAATAAAGATAAAATATTTTAAATAAAATATTCTAAATATTCAATGAGCTAAAATTGGTTTGCTTGATTTAAAAAACCTAATACAGGCCACTGAGCTCAGGCCCTGGATCTGGGCCCTGGGCCACTGACCTTGAGGACACTGAGCCATGGGCCCTGACCCTGGGCCACTGGGCCACTGAGTGACCTGGGCCCTGATCTTGGGCCCTGATCCTGGAGCCCTACTGGGCCTGGAGCTGGGCCACAGGCCCTGGGCCACAGATGATGGGGCCTGGGCTTTGGTGACACTGGGCAGCAGGGCCCACTGGGCCCTGGATTGATCCCAGGCGTTAGTGACCTGAATACTGAGCCATGAGCCAGACTGGGGCCAGGCCCTAGGGCTGAGCGCTGAATACAGGCCACAGGCCATGAGAAACTGAATAAGACTGAGCCTGACTAGAGGGCCAAATTTAAGCACAGGCCCTGAATACTGAATAGCCAAAGGCATGGGAGCAAGACCCAGCCCAAGGCATGGGCCAGGGCCCTAGGCCATGACGGCCCAGCTGGGCCAGGCCCCCCGATCTAGGCTGGGCCCCAGGACCACTGAGCTTGCCACTGAATACTGAAACTGGGCCAGCTGCCTGGGACAGGCCCTGAAGGCTGACTGGGCCCTGGGCCCTGGGAAGAGCCACAGGCCAGGCTGGGCATGAGCCAGGTCAGACTGAGTTGAGAGGCCAGATCTTTGACCTCTGGGCCACTGAGCCCTAACCATGGGCCAGAAGCTGAGCCTTGAGGCCTGGGCTGCCAAACACTGGCCCTAAACACTAAGGCCAGGCAAAAGCCATGAGCCACAAGCCATAGATCTTAGGCCATGAGCCCACAAAGGCTTAAGAGCCTAGGCTGAGCCCTAAATAAAGATAAAGATAAGAAGATTAAACCTGAGCTAAGATGTAAAGCTAGCCTAAAGAATAGATAAAGATAAAATAAAGAAAATAATAAAATATAAAATAAAATAAGACCATACTACTAAAAATAAAATAAACCAAGATAAAACTAAATCAGATAATAACTAAATGTGGATTAAAAAAAAAATAAATAAAAGATAAAATAAACTAAAGTAAAAAACATAAAATAAAAATAAACCTAAAATAAATAAAAGAAAATAAAATATAGACTCTAACTATAAAACTTAAAAGCTTAAAGATATAAAATATAAACATAAACTGATCTAAAATAAAATTAAACTAAAATAAATAAAACATAAACCTTATAAACTAAACCTAAACTACTAAATAAATAAAATAAACTAAATAAACTGACTAAACTAAAAATTAACATAAAATAAAACCTAAAACTGATCTATAAAATAAAATAAAACTCAACAAAAGTAAACCTAAAGCCTACATAAAAATAAACTAAAATAAAAACCCTAAACTAAAAATAAATAAACCTAAAATAAATATATAAAATTAAATAATAATAATAAATAAACCTAAATAAATTAAAAAATAAAATAAACTAAAAAACTACTGTTTGCTTAATTTTAAAAAATCCTTTAAACCCTAAATCCTAAACCTTCCTCTAAACCCTACATATAACCCTAGCCTAAACCCACCCTACCACTAAATGTAAACTAAACCCCGGACCAAAACATAAAATAATTAAATAAATTAAAAATAAACTAAACCACAAACCTCATAAACCTAAACTAAACTTAAACCCAGAATAGTAGAACCTTGGGGGAACATCATCATCAAGCCCAGGCTCAGTCTGCTATGGTGGCGGAGGCATTTGTTATCATGATGGTGGTGGGAGATCTTGAGATGCAGTGGATATGGAGGTGGTGGTGGTCAGTAGTGGTGGTTATGGATGTGGGAGGGCGATAGAGGTTACAACCTTCACAGTGGCGGAGGAGAGATCAGCTGATGGTGGATCTCACTACTGAGAGGCGAGGTGGCTCGATGGGAACTAGAAAGCGAAGAAACTCAGGCGATTTCTTACTTATGGATGTTTCTTCTGTATAGATGGTTATAGTCATATAGTGTTTTCATTTGCTCTTTGCATCCTCATTTTTTAACAATGTTATCATTTGTGTCATAGAAAACATGGTGTGTTACTTCGTTGATGAAATCAAAAAGAAGAAATGTTGAATCTAAATTTATTCCCATTTTAAAAAAATACCAAAAACCCTAAACCCTAAACTTGAAACCTAAACCTAAATCGTAAAAAAAAAATCTTCATGCTAAACCTTAAACCCCAAACCCTAAACCCACAAACCCTAAACCTAAACTCTAAAAAATTAAACCACTATGCCACATACCACAAACTAATAAATAAAAAAACTAAATATACTAAATAAACCAAAACTGGTGTTTACTTAATTTAAAAAAAAATCCTTAAACCTTAAATCCAAAACCCCAAACCTAAAACTAAAAACAAAATAAAACTAAAGTCTAAATAAAATAAAATAAAATAAAGACTAAATAAAACCTAAACATGAAATAAACTTAATAATAAAACAAAATAAATAAAATAAAACCTACCCTACCTAAAATAAAATAAAATAAATAAAATAAATAAACTAAACTAAATACTAAAATAAATAAAACCTAAACCTCACGGACTAAATAAACAAAATAAATTAAAAATAAAATAAACCTAAAGGAGACCTAAAATAAACTAAATAAAACTTAAACCTAAAACTAAACCTAAAAAATAAAAGGAATCTGGGCTTAAAAATAAAATATAAATAAAACTAAACTAAAACTAAACATAAACCTAAACTTAAACCTAAAGAAACTAAAATAAAAACCTAGCTAAAATAGATCCTTAAATAAACTAAACTAAATAAAATTAAATTGGATAAACTAAAATAAATAAAATAAATATAAACTAGTTTAACATGATTTAAAATAGGTTAAAAAAATAAAAACTCTAACTAAACCCTAAACTAACAAACCCAAAACCAAAACCAGGCTATGATCAAAATGCTGCCTTGACCACAACCCACAATCCTAATCCTAAAACTAACCCCACATGACCCCAACCTAACCTCTGGATCCAAATGGCAGCAGCCAAACTAAGACCCTAGGCCACATGCACGGAGCCAAGAGCCACTGAAAACCCTGTGCCAAGCCACAAAACCACACAAATCTGCATCCACAACTGAGCCCTAGGCCTAAACTGAGCTAAACCACAAAACCCACAAACTCAAAATCTTAAAACTGACCATAATCATAAACACTAGGCCTAAACTAGGCCCCAAACCCTAAATTAAAACCTAAAACAGAGCCTGACACTGAGCCCTGATAAAACACGAGCATAGCTACCAGATAAAACATAATAAAATAATAAAGAATATCTGACCTAAATTAAATAAAGATAATAATAAAATAAAACCTAAAAACTACTAAACCTAAATAAAGATAAAATAAATAAACTAAATTAAAGATAATAATAAAAACTACTATCTTAAAATAAAATAAACTAAAATAAAACCTAAATAAAATAAAACATGAAGGTTAAAAATATTAAACTTAAAATATTAAATAAAAACTACTAACCATACTATACAAACCTAAACCTAAACTAAAAAAGCGTGATCCTAAACAAACAAAATAATATATCCCAAGCTAAACTAAGATAAACTAAACTAAAATAAATAAAACCTAAACCTAAAACTAAAATAAACGACCTACCTTAAACTAGAAAATAAAACCTAAAATAATCCTAAATAAAACTTAAAACTTAAACCTAAAAATAAAATAAAACTTGAACTGACCTAAAAAAAAATAAAATGAAAATAAAACTAAAATGAAAAATAAATAAAACCTAAACCTAAACCATGAACAAAACTAAATTACAAACTTAAACTAAAATGAAAATAAACCTAAATAAATAAATTAAAATAAAATAAATAAATAAAAACAAACTAAAACCTAAATAATCACCCTGGGTCTACTTAATTTTTTGAAATGGACTTAAAATAACCTTGGACCCTACCTAAAACAAATAAAAGAAAACCCACAACTAAACCCTACCCTAAAATCCAAACCAAACCATGCCCAAAACCCTAAACAAACCTAAACTAAAAGCCTAAGCCTTAACCCTAAACCTAAACCCTAAAGCATAAACCACAAACCCTAAACCCCAAAGTTAAACCATAAATCCTAAAACTGGCTAAACCTAAAGTTACTAAATAAATAAAAAATAAACGAACCATAAAACCTAAAAATCTAAACCTAAACTAAACCCACAGAATTGGCGAGAAAATCACCTTCAACCAGGCTCAATCTAGATCTGGCGGTGGAGGTGATGGTAGAGGCGGCTATTATTGTAGTGGTGGTGGGGGATCTGGAGGTGCTGGTGGATATGGAGGTGGTGGTCAAAGCAGTGGTGGTATGGTGGCAGGAGGAGTGATGGAGGTTACAGCCGTGGTGGTGGTGGAGGGAGAGATCGGGGATATGATGGTGGATCTCGCTACTCAAGAGGCCGAAGTGGTTTTAATGGGAACTAGAGAAACTGAAGAACAATCGATGGTTATGATGGTGCTTCTGCTACTTATGGAACTATTTCTTTACATTAGAGATGGTTCTAGTTATCTAGGGTTTTAAATTTGCTCTATGCGTGCATATTTTTATTTATGTCATCCGCGTGTGTCTTAGAATACTTGGTGTGTTACTTGGTTGATGAATTGAAAGAAGTAATGTTGAATATGAATTTGTTCTCTATTAAAAATAAAAATAAACCAAAATCCAAATCTAAACTAAAACCTATACCACACTAATACCCAACACCAAAACCCTAAAAATAAAAAATTAAAAATAAATAAAACCCTAACCTAAACCCTAAACCACTAAATAAAACTCTAAACCAAAGCATTGATAAACCCTAAACCTTAAACCCTAAACCCTAACCATAAGCCTTAAACCACGAAATCCTAAAACACTCAAACCTTAAGCTAAACCCTAAACTTAACTGATCCTAAATTAAATTAAAATAACTTAACTAATAAATAGCCAAACCTAAAAAAAACCTAAAAATAAATTATTAAAACAGGCTAAAATAAATAAACTAAAATAAATAAACTATAAATAAAAATAAAATAAACCTGGATAAATGAAATAAACTAATTTAAAGTAAACTAAATAAACCTAAACCACTTACTTAATCTAAAAAAACCACCCTAAATCCTCTAACTAGGCCCTAAACCCTAAACCACACTTTACTAAATCTTATCCTAAAATAAACCACTCCCTACTCTACCCTACGCCCTCTAAAACCCTAAACTAAACCCTAAACCAAACCTTAAACCTAAACCTAAAGTAGCTAAATAAATTAATAAATAAACTTAAACCCAGAATGGCAGAGCAGTGAGTTAGAACATCTCAGTCAGCAGATCAATCTAGATTTGGCGATCAAGGCGAAGGTGGGCGGCAATTATCATAGTGGTGGTGGGGGATCTGGAGGTCTTGGTGGATATGGAGTTGGTGGTCGAGTAGTGGTGGTTATGGTGGCAGAAGAGGCACAGAGGTTCAGGCGTGGTGGTGGTGGTGCGAGAGATCGGGGATATGAAGGTGGATCCTACTACTCGAGAGGCCGAGGTAGTTTTGATGGGAACTAAAGCAACTGAAGAATGGCCAATCTGATCTGTTGCTTTTGGAATTATGTCTTTACATTAGAGACAGTTCTAGTTATTTAGGGTTTTGATTTTATATGTATGCTTTTAGCTATGCCAAACTTGTGTCTTAGAGAACTTGGTGTGTTACTTGGTTGATGAAATTGAAAAATAGAAATGTTGAATCTAAATTTATTCTCTAATAAAATATAAAATCAAAAAAACCTAAACCCTAAACTAAAACCTGAACCATAAACCTAAAACCTAACCATAAACCCATAACTCTAAAACTAACCTTATACCCTAAACCCTAAAATTAACCCTATACCCTAAACCCTAAACCCTAAACCTACAACACTAAACCATAAATCCAAAATCTTAAAACCCCAAACCCTAAACCTTAAACCTTAATCCCTAAAGTGCTAAAACCCTAAACTCTAAACCCTAAACCCTAAACCCTAAACCCTAAACCCTAAACACTAACCCTAAATCTCAAACCTTAAACCTAAACCTGAAGTAATTAAATAAATTTAAAAATAAACATAAACCCTAAAACTTAATAAACCTAAACCCTATGGTTGCGTAGAACCTTGATGGCATGAACATCACAGTCACCCGATCTAGAACTAGCGGTGGAGGTGAAGGTGGAAATACAGATTATCATAATGGTGGTGGGGTATCTAGAGGTGTTGGTGAATATGGAGGTGGTGGTGGTCAGAGCAGTGGTGGTTATGGAGGTGGGAGGAATGCGGAGGTTACATCCGTGGTGGTGGAGTAGAGATGGGATATATGATGGTGGATCACTACTCGAGAGGCGAGGTGGTTGATGGGAACTAGAAATTGAAGACAGTGATCGATCAACTACTTATGGAACTGTCTTTATAGTAGACACAATTCTAATTATCTAGGGTTTTTGATTTGTTCTATGCATGCTCATTTTTTATCTAGGTCATCGCTTGTATCTTAGAAAACCTGATGTGTTACTTGGTTGATGAAATAAAAAAAAAAGAAATAATGAATCTGAATTTGTTCTCTATTAAAAAAAAAAAAAAACCAAAGCCCAAACCACTAAACTAAAACACTAAACTAACCCAAAACCTAAACCCTAAACCCTAAACCCTAAACTAACCCTAAAACCTAAACCCTAAACCCTAAACCCTAACCCCAACCCTAAACCCTAAACCCTAAACCATAATCCCTAAACCTAAAAAACCTAAACTAAATAAAACGTAAAAATAAAATAAAGAAAAAACCTAAACCTAAATAAAATAATAAAATAAAATAAAATAAAATCCTAAACTAAATCCTAAACCTAAAAATAAAATAAAATAAAAAAAATAAAAGCTAAACTAAAATAAAAGAAATAAAGACATAACTAAACTAAAAATAAAATAAACCTAAAAACCAAAGCTAAATGAAAAATAAAAATAAATTAAACCTATAATAAAATAAAATAAAAACTAAATAAAAATCTAAACCTAGAAAATAAACCTAAAAATAAATAAAAAATAAAACATAAACCTAAACTTTAAAACTAAAGAAAACCTAAACCTAAAATAAAACAAAATAAACTGAAAAACTAAAATAAACTAAAACTAAATAAAAAAAACCAAAGCTAAAAATAAACTAAACTAAACCAAAACTAAATAAAATAAAATAAACTAAAAATAAACTTAAACCTAAACTAAAAAAAATAACTAGAAATAAACCTAAAATAACAACCTAAAACTAAATAAATAAAATAAAAACCAAAACCAAAACCTAAACATAAAATAAATAAAATAAACTAATTAAAAATAAAAATAAACTTAAATAAAATAATTAAAATTAAAATAAATAAAAATTAAAAAAAAAACCTAAATCTACTGGTTTGCTTAATTTAAATATGAAACTACACAGACCTAAATCAAAATCCTAAATCAGATCCTGACACTAAAGCTTAAGATCTATAAATGAAAATAATAAAACCCTGAGCCCAGGCCTTAATCTGACCCTGACCCAAGATCCAGATCCTGAGCCAACACCCTGAGCCCTGAGCTCTAGGCCTTAAACCTGAGCCCTAGGCACACCCTCTACCACAACCATAGCTAAACTAGGCCACAGGCACAACACAGAAACTTAGGCACAAAGATAAAATAAAATTATGCTTCTAAAATAAACTACCAACCAAAAATACTAAAGATAAACCTGAACTAAAATAAATTAAATAAAAATAAAATAAATTTAAAATAAAATAAAAATAAAAAAACTAAAATAACCACTAAACTAAATGATTTTTTTTTAATAAACTAAACCATAAACCATAAAACTAGCCCTAAACAAACCATGGCAGATCCTAAACACTAAGACTGGACCCTAAAATCCTGAGCCACAAACCTCTGACCTACCACTAAACCCTGACCCCCAGGCCACTCTAAAACCATAGGAATCCTTACCACAAAACTTAAAACTAAACTAAACTAAATAAAACCAAATTAAATAAATAAATAAACTTAAACATAAATTAAATATAGATAAAATAAAATAAAACATAAACTAAACCACAAACTAAACCTAAACCTAAAATTAAAATAAAATAAAAAATTAAATTAAATTAAAATAAAATAAATAAAACTAAATTATAAATTAAAACTAAATAAAAGATAAAATAAAAGAAACTAAAACAAAATAAAATAAAACAAAATAAAATCAAAACCAAAAAAATAAACCTAAATATAAAACTAAAATAAAGAAAAATAAAACCTAAATCTTAAAAGTAAAAAAAAAAAACTAAAATAATAAAATAAAATAAAACTGAACCTAAACAAAAAAATAAACTAAATGAATAAATTAAACTAAACCTAAGCTAAATAAATAAAATAAAATATTAAAATAAACCTAAACCTAAAACCAAAAATAAAATGTCAAAATAAATCTAAAAAAAACCTAAAACTTAAACAAAAATAAAATAAAAGAAACTAACAAACATAAAAAATAAAATAAAACCTAAACCTAAAATAAAATAAAATAAAAATAAACTAAAAAAACATAAACCTTCTGAACACAAATTTTAAAATAAATAAAATTAAAACTAAATAAACTAAATAAATGAAAAACCTAAATATCTAAAATAAATAAACTTGTGTGGGTTAACCAAAAAACATAAAATAAAAAAAAACCCTCAACCTAATAAAACGGCCACTACCCTGAGCCACAAAATACACATTAAACCTAAATCCTGACCCTACCCTGGGCTAGATGCTAACATTAAACAATACCACAAATCCCAGACACTAAACTAAACTATAAGCCAGGCATTACCCACATGACCACTCAGGCCTACCACCACCACTCCCTAAGGCTAAATGGTGACTTAAACCCTGGGCCCTGAGCCCTGGCTGTGCTGAGCCCTAAATAGATAAATAAGATAAAGATAAAGATAAAGAATAGGCTAAGATAACTGGCTATTGGTGTGCTTGATTAAACCCTGAGCCAGGCCCAGACCTGGGTTCTAGTCAGACCCTGGGCCATACTAGCCACAACTGACCTGGGCCAGGGACCCTGCCTGCACTGAGCCTGGGCCACTGGGCCATGATCTTCTAGGCCTGATCCTACTCAGGCTCACTGACTGGGCCAGGAATACTGGGCCATGTGCATGACTGGGCTTGATTAACTGAGCCACTAGGCTGACCTGATCCTGACTGGGCCCTGAGGCTGAGCTGAGCCTTCCCTGGGCCCTAAACCCTGAGCCACAGATCCTAGGCACAAACATGAGCCTCATGAACTGAGATAAAACCTAAAAAGAAAATAATTAAAAGCCTAAAACATAAATAAAATAAAATAAATAAAATAAAATGCTAAATAAAAAAATGAAACCTAAACCTAAAAAATAAAATAAAATAACAATAA
Source organism: Cymbidium sinense (assembly GCA_021442155.1). Lineage (NCBI taxonomy): Eukaryota > Viridiplantae > Streptophyta > Magnoliopsida > Asparagales > Orchidaceae > Cymbidium > Cymbidium sinense. Next base: position 242,658,262 of record CM038214.1, on the reverse strand, counting down.
TAATAAAAAAAATAAAATATAAAAACTAAACTAAAGCAAAATAAAATAAACCTAAGAATAAAAAACTTGGATATAATAAAACTAAATGTAAAATAAATAAAAATAAACTTAAAATAATAAAATAAAAAAACTAAATAAAACCTAAACCTAAAGATAAATCTGAAAATAAAACCTAGAAATAAATAAAAAAAATAAAACCAAACAAATTAAAAAATAAAAACTAAACCTAAAATAAAATAAAGTAAAATAAATAAACATAAACTAAAATAAAAGTAAATTAAAATAATTAAAACATAAACCTAAAATAAATCAAACCTAAATCCTAAACTAAAATAAAATAAAAACTAAATGTAAACTAAACTAAACTAAAAAAATAAAATTGAAAATCTAAAATGAAAACATACCACCCTAAACCCTAAAAGCTAAAACATAAACTAGACAAAACCTAAAATAAAATAATTAAAAACTAAACCAAATAAATAAAATAAAATAAAATAAAATAAAAACATAACTAAAACTAAACCAAAATCTAAACCTAAAGAAAATAAAAAATTCTAAAAAATAAAACCTAAACTAAACTAAAATTTAAAACCTAAATAAAATAAAACTAAACATAAAATAAACATAAAATAAACCTAAAATAAATAAAATAAAAAAATAATAAAACTAAACCTAAAGTAAATAAAAGAAAACATGTATAAAATAAAATAAAATAACATACATCTAAACTAAAATAATAATAATATAAACCTAAACCTAAACTAAGATAAACTAAACTAAAATAAATAAAACTTAAACTAAACTTGAAAAAAATAAACCATAACCTGACCTAAAACAAAATAAAATAAAATAAAATAAAACTTAAACAAGAAATAATAAATAAACTTAAAAAAGAAACCTTAAAAAAACAAACTTAAAAATTAAAATAAAACCAAACCTAAACCTACAAATAATAAATAAACATAAACCTAAAAATAAAGAAGAATAGATAAACTAAAATCAACTAAACCTAAACATAAACCTAAAAATAAACTAAAATAAATAACTCTAAAATAAATAAAATGAAAACTTAAATAAAATAAAAAAATAAAAAAAAAAACAAAAAAAATAAAATAAACTAAATAAACCTAAAACTACTGGTTTACTTAATTTGAAAATAAAATTTTAAAAAATTTAAAAAAAACCTAAACCCTACCTTGGACCACGGACATGACCTTAAGCATTAAAAAACCAAACCACACAAAATCCTAGGCAGAAACTACTCAAAATCTACACCTAAACCCCATCCTAAATCCTGCTCCTACCTTACCCTACCCTAGATCAACACCTACCATACCACTACCCTACCACAAACAAACCTAAAAATAAAATAAATAAAACCTAAACCTAAATATAATAAAAGTAATAAAATAAAACCTAAACCTAAACCTAAACTACCTTAAGATAAATGAAACTACCAAGAAAATAAATAAAACCTAAACTAAACTAAAATAAAATAAACTTAAAATATTAAATATAAAATGAAAAATAAATAGCAAAAAATAAAATAAATAAAGAGACTAAAATAAACTTAAACCAAAACTAAAATAAACTAAACTAAAATAAATAAAACCTAAACCAAAACTTAAAATAAAACTAAACTTAAAACTAAGTAAAAGAAAATAAATAAAAAATAAACCTAAAACTAAACTAAAATTAAACTAAAATAAAACCTAAAACTAAAACCTAAAAATAAAAAATAAAACCTAAGCTAAACATCAAAATGAAATAAAACCTAAACTTAAAAATAAAATCAAAATAAAACTAAACTAAAAATAAACATAAACCTAAGCCTAAACATAAAAATAAACTAAAATGAAAACTAAACTAAAATAAATAAACCAAACTAACTAAAATAAAAATAAACATAAATAAATATAAAAATAAAATAAACTAAAATAAATAAGAATAAACTAAATAATTAAATAAACCTAAACTCTGGGTTTACTTAATTTGTTTTTGAAAAAATGTTAACTAAACCACAACCATATATTAACCCTAAATCCTAAATCTTACATGACCCTAAATCTTAAACCCTAAACCCTAAATCTTAAACATACAACCCTAAGCTAAAAGGCAAACTAGCCCAAACCCTAATAACCCTAAAACTGATCCTACAAACTAAAAACTAAATCTTACCACAACCAGACCCAACCCTAAACCTAAACCCTGACCTTAAACCTAAAAAACTTAAACATAAACAAAATAAAACCTAAAAATAAAATAAATAAATAAAACCTAAAGCTAAATAAAATTAAAAAATAAAATAAAATAAAATAAAATAAAATAAAAACCTGAACTAAAACCAAAACTTAAACTTAAAAATAAAATATAATAAAAAATAAAAATAAACTAAAATAAAATATAGAAAAACCTAAGCTAAACTAAAATAAAATAAACATAAGAATAAAAACCAATAAGATGAAACTAAACATAAGTATAAAATAAAATAAACCTAAAAAATAAAATAAAATAAAATAATTAAAGCTAAACCTAAAAAATAAACCTAAAAATAAAGCCTAAAATAAATTAAAAGTAAAACCTAAACCTAAACTTAAACTAAATAAAATAAAATAAACTAAAATAAACTAAACCTAAACTAAAAAATAAAAAATAAAAAAAAAAAAAAAAAATAAAATAAAAAAAAAATAAACCTAAAAATAAAAATAACTAAAATAAAACCTAAACAAAATAAATATACTTAAAATAATTAAACTACTATATGAAAATAAAAAAAATAAAATAAAATAACTAAAATAAATAAAATAAACTAAGTAAACTAAATAAACTGACTATTGGTATACTTAATTTAAAAAATCCTAAACCTTAAATTAAAATAAAAGAAAAACTAATCCTAAACCTTAAACCCTAATCCTAAACCTTAAACCCTAAAAGCATAATGCCAAAAACTTTAAACCCTAAACCCTAAACCCTACACCATAAACCCTAAACCCTAAACCTTAAAACAAACCTAACTGACCCTAACCTAAACCTGAACCACCCCAAACCTAAAACTAAAGCGACTAAATAAAATTAAAAAAATATACCTAAACCCTTAAACCTAATAAACCTTAACCTTAACCTAAACCCTTAAACCTAATAAACCTTAACCTTAACCTAAACCCTTAAACCTAATAAACCTTAATCCCAGGGCTTTGTCACAGATCGGATGGAAGTGATGGTGGGCGATCGTTATCATTAGTGGTGTGGGGATCTAGAGGTGTTGGATATTGATATGGTGGTTAGAGTAGTGGTGGTTATGTAGTTGGGAGGAGTGATAAAGGTTACAACCGTGGTGGTGGCAGAGGTAGAGATTGAGAATTTGATGGTGGATCTTGCTACTCGAGTGGTCAGAGTTGATCCGATCTGCAGCTTACTAAAATAGAAAACCTAAACTAAAATTAATAAACTTAAAAAAAATAAAATAAACTAAATAAAAATAAAAATAAAACATAAACTAAACTCAAATACATAGAAAATTAACTAAATAAACTTAAACCTACCAATTTACTTTATAAATACCCTAAACCCTAAATCATAAACCTTAAACCCTAAACCGTAAACATACAACTCTAAACCCTAAAACCCTAAACCCTAAAGCCTTAACCCTAAACTCTATACCCTAAACCCTAAACCATAAAACCATAAACCCAAAATGATAAACTCTAAACCCTAAAACCTACAACCCTAAACCCTAAATCCTAAACTAACCCTAAACCCAAAACTTACCATAAACCCTAAGAATGGACAGAACCTTGACCGCATGAACATCACTGTCAACTAGGCTCAGTCTAAATCTGGTGGTGGAGGCAAAGGCGAAGGTGATAGTTATCACAATGGTGGTGGGGATCGGAGGTGTTGGTGGATATAGAGGTGGTGGTTGGAGGAGTCTTGGTTATGATGGAGGGAGGGCGATAGAGGTTATAGCATGGTGGTGGTGAAGGGAGAGATTGGGATATGATGGTGTATCTAAGCTACTCAAGAGGTGGGGTGGTCGATGAGAGGCTGGAGAAATTAAAGAATGTTGATCGATGCTACTTATGGAACTATGTCTTTACAGAAGAGACTATTCTACTTATCAATGGTTTCTAATTTTCTCTATGGGTGCTCATTTTTTATCTATCGTTGCTTGTGTCTTACAAAACTTGGGGGGTTTCTTAGTTGATGAAATCAAAAAGAAGATATGTTGAATCTAAATTTGTTCTATTTTCAAAAAAAACCTTAAACCCTATATTAAAACTTAAACCCTAAGCGTAAAACCTAAACACTAACCACTAAACCCTAAACCCTAAAAACTCTAAACCTTAAACACTAAACCCTAAACCCTAAAACCTAAACTCTAAACCTTAAACCTTAAACCCTAAACCCTAAACCCTAAACCCTAAACTAACCCCAAAACCCTAAACTCTAAACTAACCCTAAACCCTAACCCTAAACCCTCAACCCTAAACCTTGAATAAAGATGTCATTATTAGTAGATATGAAGAATGACTAAATCCTAACATAGTTATGGTAGCTAAAGAAAATGTCTTCAAGATACTTTCCCTTAACTATTAGAGATTTGAATACCCTAAACCCTAACCCTAAATTACATTATAATACAATGTATTATAGTATAATGTAGCATCATATGTTTGAGCATGTAGTGATGTGTTTTTCGATGTTACAAAATGTTTTGAAATGTTATAGTATATTATGGTATTGTGCCCTATAGTCTATATTAATATAAATCATAAAAATATTGATTTAAAAAAGTAGATGATGAAACTTATTAAATTTGAAGTGGGAATTAGGTTGTAGTACCAAAGGTGTGCTCATGCTTGTAGTCTTAAAAGTAAGATTTTATGTTCAAGATAAATATTATATGTTGTTGCGTAGTATAACATTATATATCATAATATATTGTTCTATGCATTTTAAATTCTTTTAGTAGTTTATAGTCATACAGTCAAGCCTACACTAGCATTATTTATAAAATTTTTCGTTTAGACTTTAAAATGGTGGAATTTGGCCAAATTCATAATAGGTAGAGCATGGCATCATAATATATTGTCCCAATTAAAAATATGTAATTGATACAACTAAAATATATAAATTTTTTTTATTTTTTAAACTAATTTTATGATTTTTTATCTTAAGCAATTCCTTTTGATTTGATATGCAATATAATATAATATAATATGTTTTTGTGTATTATAATATAGGATGCCATAACATAATGTAGCATCATACATTATAGCATACTATTGTGTATTACTACTTATTTTTTTTTGCTTATTTTACCTTCTTATAGTATGATGTAGAAGCGTTTGTACTAGTATAATTCATAAAATATTGATTTATAGGAGAGATGATGGGATTTGGCCAAATTTAAGGTAAGCATTAGGGAACATCATTAGGGGTGTGCTATGGTGTGTCATTTAATCAAAAGAATGGAATTTTACATCCAAAATAAATGTTCATTTTTCAACCAAATTTTATAAATTTTTTGCTTAAAGTTATTCATTTTAAGGTGTAATGTAATATAATATATTATATGAAAGAATATTAAAATATAATGTACATAAAAATATAACTTTACATATATATGAATTTCCGGTGTGTTATTAAATGTTAATGTACATTTTATTATGTTTTACTTTAGTTATAATACATTGGGTAAAACTCACAAAATGTTAATTTGAGGTTGAGATGGAAGAATTTGGCCAAATTCATGGCTCACACTAAGAACAACACCAAAAATTATGCTATTTTGTACCATTTCTAATAGAAAATAACAATTTTACATCAAAATGAACATATTTCATATTTTGAGAAAATTTTGTTTTCTTTTTAAATTATTTTAATGAGCTTTATGTTAGAAAATATATTATATTATAGCAAATTATAAAATGACATCATATATTATAATATAATATAGTGTGCTAATTCACACTATAATATGTTTAGCATGATATTGAATAGTTAGTTTGAGCTTGCATCATAAATCATAAAATGTTGATTACAATGTTAAGATGATGTAATTTGAACGAATACACTATTAGGCTTTTGGTTGAAGTATTAAAGGTGTACATAAGAGAAGAAATAAGATTTGATGAGAATTCCATGTCAAGGACATGGAGGTAAATCTACTAGGGGATCACACATGCATTGGACATGACATGTGAGGGTCTGAGGCATAGAAGAAGAAAATATGTTGGGAATAAGGTTTGAATTTGATTTGATTATATGATTTATGGAAAGAAGATACATTGGGGATAAGAATCTACAATCCACCGGGGATTATGATTGAATCGATTTTAATTTGTTTTATTTTAATTGATGTGGAGGCATATCTACTAGAGATATGGGCTCGAGTTTGCTGGGGATCGGGTATATGAACCTTCCACTAGGGAAGCGGGTTGACTATCCGGTTATTAGGATTTGAGTTTGATTTCATAGATTTATTTATGGATGTATCCATTGGGAATAAGAGTTTGGTTGGATTTCTTTGATTTAGACTTCTTTTTGAGGAGTTGGTTTAATTTGGCTCCACTAGAAAGGTTGGTTTTGAATTTAGTTTGTTTGCTTGACTTGTTTATATATGATTTAGGGCTAGGGAGAAGGGTGTAGTTGAACTCCAAGAGAAAATCAGGTTGGGTTTGATTTAATCTTAGTTAATGTATGGACATTGTTGGTGTTCAATGGACCCTTGAGAAGAGCTATATCGCCTTGACCTCAAGTTTGCAAATACAAAGAGTTAGTCTACCGACTGTAGGGTAGAGCTAGCCAACCTAAGGGGTTTCCTTTCGGTGTGCAACGACTGTGCTAGGAAGAAGGCACAACAGACTTATATCTTCCAAAACGAGGAACAACTACTGGGGTGACCTATTGGATGCACAATAAATTGAACCTGGCCTAGGGTGACTACTGAGTGAATGACACCCGGGACTTATGTCAACTAAAAGTAGTTAGAGTTAATTTTATCTTAATTTCATGTGATTCGATATGGTTTGTTTGGTATAGTTTGATTTGAATTGAGGGCATATCTGGGGATGTGAGCTCGATCAAATTTGATATATTTAATTATGGACCATGTCGGTGTGTGATGGACCCCCTGAGAAGGGGCTATATCGGACTTATCCTATCTCAAATATAAAAATCCAAATGGATAGTCTCTTGGTCACCTGACTAGCCTAACGAGTTGCCTTTTGTGTGACTATGCTAGGAAGAAGGCATCCCTAACTTAAAAAAAAAGCCACAAACCCTAAACCCCAACAGATCCTAAACCCTAAACCACAAACCTACAAACCCTAAACCCTAAACCTTAAACCCTAACCCTAAACCCTCAACCCAAAATCCTAAACCCTAAAACCCTAAACCCCAATCTAACCCTAAACCCTAACCTAACCCTAAACACCAAACCAAACTTAATAAAACAAAACAAAACAAAACTAATAATAATAATAATAATAATAATAAGTAATAATAAAACTTAACTAAAACTAATAAAACTAAATAAATAAATGATAATAAAAATAATATTAATCCTAAAAACTAAAACTAATAAAAATAACTAAAACCTAATAAACTAACTAAAACCATAAAACCATAATAAATAAACTAAACTAACTTATAAAATAATAATAATAATAATAATAATAATAATAATGGTAACATTAATAATAATAATCAACTAATAAAACTAACTAAAACTAATAATAATAATAATGGTAATAATAAACTAAAAATAAAACTAAACCTTAAACTAAAACCAAACCAATAAAACCCATAATAACTAAACAAAAACTAAACTAAATTGGACCCCAAAAGGCAAAAATAAACTAAACTAACAATATAATAAACTAATAACTAAAAAACACAAAACTAAAAAATAAACCCTAAACTAATAACTAAATAATAACTAAACTAAAAACTACACACAAACCAAATAAACCACAAAATAAAAACTAATAACTAAGATAATAATAATAATAATAATAATAAAATAAGCTAATAAACTTAAACCCTAAATAAACAAATAGCTAACTAATAAACATGTAGACTAAAACCTAATAACAATAACTAAAGATAACTAACTAACTAAACCTCATCCTTTTGGTTAAACCACCAGCCACCTAACCACTGAGCCTCAGTCTAAACTAAACCCCACCCTGAGCTTTTACCCTGACCCTGACCCTACCCTAACCCTAAACCCTACATTTCCTCTAAACACTAACTCATAACCCAACCTAAATAAATAGCTGATAAAATAAATAAATAAAGCCTAAACCTAAATAAAATAAAACCTAAACTAAACCTGAATGACCGGATAAAATAAAACTAAATGTAAAATAAAAAAATAAACATAATAAAATAAAATCTAAAATAAACCTAAACAAAAATAAACCTAAATTAAATAATAAATAAAACTAAATAAACTAAGACACATTAACCTAAAATAAAATAAAATAAACAAAATAAAGTAAACTGAGACCTAAATTAAAATAAACTAAACCTAAACCTAAAATAAACTAAACCTAAACAAAATAAAATAAAATAAACTAAAATAAACCCAAACTTTAACTAAAAAATAAAACCTAAAAATAAACCTAAAATAAAAACCTAAAACCTAAACCTAAAAATATAAATTAAAACTCTATACCTAAACCTAAAAATAAAAAATAAAACCTAAACATAAGAAATTAAATAAAAATAAAACTCAACTAAAAAATAAACCTAAACCTAAACCTAAACCTAAACCCTAAACAAAAATAAAAAACCTAAGCTAAAATAAATAAACCTAAAATAAATAAATTAAACTAAAAAAAATAATCCTAAAAAAATAAAAAATAAAGTAAACTAAAATAAATAATAAATAAACTAATTATACTAAATAAATCTAAAGCTATCGGTTTACTTAATTTTAAAAAAACCACGAACCCTAAATCCTACCACTAAACCCTAAACCCCAAACCTACTAAATCTTAAATAAAACCCTAAACTCTAAACCCTAAAAATAGAATGATAAATAAATACTTTTTGCCCCTATAAACCCTAAACTGGACTTAGCAGGTTTACATTTTTTAAAAATCCCACACCCTAAATCCTAAACTTGAGCCCTAAACCTTGACCCCAAACACCCACCTCCCTACATATAACCATGAGCCCATCATAAAGCCTAAAACTAACCCTAAACCCCAACCCAACCTATAACCCTGACCCACCCTACCCTCCAAAATGGTGACACTAACAAATGGGTTTTAAAATCTGATCGTGAGCACTAAACTTTAACTGACCATAAACTGAGGTGAAACCCAGATCCTGTATGCCCTTGTGCCTACACTGACCCTAACCTACCACCCTACTCCCACCCTGACCTCTTGACCCTACCACCCTAAACCTAAAACCTAAATGTTAATTAAACCAAATTAAATAAATCAAATGTAAACCTAAATAAAATAAAATAAATAAAACCTAAACTAAAACCTAAACTTACCTAAAAAATAAACTAAACTAAAATAAAATTAATAAAATCTAAACTAAACTAAAGATAAAATAAACATAAAAATAAAACATAAATAAAATAAAACCCAAATGTAAATAAAATAAAATAAAACTAAATAAAAAAACTAAAATAAGCAAAATAAAACTAAAATAAATAAAAATGAACATATACCCTAAACTATTAAAAATAAACCTAAACTTAAAATAAACAAAATAAAATAAACCTAAATGAAAGTAAAATAAAATAAATAAAACCTAAACCTAAAATAAACTAAACTCCCCAAACTAAATAAAATAAATAAACTAAAGTAAACTTAAACTAAAATTAAAACCCTAAAATAAACCTAAAATAAAACCTAAAAGCTAAACCTAAAAAAATAAAATGAAAACCTAAACTTAAACTTTAAAATAAAAATAAAACCTAGGTAAAGAATAAAATAAAATAAAACTAATCTAAAAATAAACTAAACCTAAAAATAAACAACAATTAAAACCAAAACAAATAAATTAACCTAAAATAAATATACTAAACAAAATATAAAAAAATAAACATAAATAAAAATAAAAAATAAAATAAACTACAACAATAACAATGACAATAATCCCTAGGTGGGTCAATGAATCCTTAGTCTCCATTGTGTCTATTATGTGTCAAATTCTCATTTAATTTAAGTATACTAAGATCATTTTTATACATCTTAACCAAGTCTTTTAGTTCTACCTCTACCTTTCTTAACATAAGGCAAATCTATGCATCTACACTCTAATCGGTCATGGGGTAGGCTTTATGTGGCCAAACCATCTAAGGCGACTCTAATCTTATCTACCATTGGAGCTACTCCAACTTTTTCCCGAACATACTCATTTTGCATTCTATCTCTAAGGGTAAAGCCACTCATCCACCTGAGCATCCTCATCTCTGTAACACTTAACTTAGTCTTATGTTTCTCTTTTATTGGACAACATTCTACACCATAAGTCATTGCAGGTCTTACCACCATCTTATAAAATTTTCCCTTAAGTTTAAGTGGAACTTTTCTATCACATAATAGGCCAGATGCATTCCTCCACTTCAACCATCCAACTTGAATTCTACTAATAATATGTCTATCTATTTCCCCATCATTTTGAATAATAGAGCCTAAATATCTGAATCGCTCACTCTTATTAATGACTTGATCACCTAAAGTCACAACACTACCACTAAAACTTCTACAACTATAATTACACTCCATAGATTCAATTTTAGATCTACTTAAACGAAAACCTTTAGACTCTAAAGTTGACCTCCATAATTCAAGTTTCTGTTGGACTCCCTCTCTAGTCTTATCAACAAGAAAAATGTCATCGACAAAAGCATACACCAAGGTAAATCTTCTTGTAAATGCCTCGTAAGAACATCCATAACTAAAGTAAAAAGATAAGGGCTTAATGTTGATCTTGATGTAATCCAACTGAAATAGGAAAATATTTTGTCAATCATCCTTGTGTTTGGACTTGAATATAACCAATATTAACTTCTTTCTATTCTAGAACTCTCCAAAGAACATCTCTTGAGACTTTATCATAAGCTTTCCCTAAATCAATAAATATCATATGTAGATCCTTCTTATTTTCTCTATGCTTCTCCATCAAACCTCTTAATAAATGTATAGCATCCATAGTAGATCTACCTGGCATGAAACTAAACTGATTGTGAGAAACTTCTATATCATATCGTAACCTATGCTCAATTACTCTCTCCCATAATTTTAATGTATGGCACATTAACTTAATTCCTCTTAGTTTGCACACTCTTGTGCATCACCTTTATTCTTAAATATAGGAACCAACAAACTCTTTCTCCACTCATCGACTTCTTTTAGTCTTGAAAATAACATTAAAAGATTTGTAAGCCAAGAAATTCCTTGATCTCCTAAACATTTCCACACTTCTATTGGAATATTATCCTCTTGCTTTTCACATTTCATTTTCTTTAAAGCTTCACTAACTTCAAATTTACTAATCTGACGATAAAATGAAATTCTCTATTTTTGTTTAGGGTATTAAGGTTCCTAAAATCAATCGTGCTTCAGATCCTTCATTGAAAAGTTTATTAAAATACCTCATCCACCTATTTTCAATATCTTTTCTAAGAAAAGCACTTTATTATTTTCATCTTTAGTAAAATAAAATAAACTACAATAAATAAAATATAAACTAAATAAACTAACTAAACATCTCAGGTTTACTTAATTTTTTAAAAAATCTCTAAACCCTAAACCCTACATACCCTAACCTGACCCTAAATCCTACACCCTAAAATAATAAATGCAAAATCGTAAACCCTAACCTAAACTCTAAATCCTAAAACATAAAACCCTAAACCCTAACCCTTAAACCCTCCAAAATAAACTAAATTGAAACTTTAAACTAAATAAAATAAAATAAACTAAAAATAAACCAAAACTTAAACTAAAAATAAAACCTAAAATAAACCTAATAAAACCTAAAGCCTAAACCTAAAATAAAATAAAACCTAAACTAAACTTTAAAATTAAAATAAAACTACTATAAAAAAATAAAATAAAAAATTAAACTAAACTAAAAATAAGCATAAACTTAAACCTAAACTTAAAATAAACTACAATAAAACTTAAACTAAACTAAATAAACCTAAAATAAATAATCTAAATAAAATTAAAAATAAAGCTAAATGAAAATAAAAATAAAATAAACTAAAATAAATAAAATATAAACTAAATAAATAACCGGTTTGCTCAGTTCTTAAAAACCACTAAGCCTAAATCCACCCTAAACCCTAAACCAGATCTCAAAACTAATCCTCCCAAACCCTAAAACTACTGACCCTACAAGCCCTCTTAAATTAAACCATACCCTAAACCCTGGACCACTGAGCCCTAGCCAACCCAAACTCTAACCCTAAACTACAGGCCCTAAACCTAAACCCTAAACTAAATTACCTCCCTAAAGCTATTAACCTCACTAGTTGACCTACCATGAACCCAAGATCCTGGGCTTAACCATGATCCATTCCTATACTGGACTGGGATACTTCACTGAGCCTAGCCTGCTGCTCAGTCTAGATCAGCAGGCCTGGGCCCTGGGCCCTGGGCCCTAGGCCCTGGGCCCTCCTAAATGACCTGACCTGACTAAGGCCCAGGCCTAAACTTGGGCCTGGGCTCTGGGTTGACACTGGGCTCTTGACCTGAGCACTTAAAATTGGACCATGGGCCCAAACTAAGGCTCAGGGCAGGAAGCCCAAACTGAGGCCCTGAGCACTAGGCCACTGGCCTGGGCTGAGCCCTGAGCCCTAAATAAGGCCCTGGGCCTGAGCTGAAAGGCCAGCCAGGTTGACCTAGCCATGGGCAGGCCAACCATGATCACTGAAGCCCAGGCCTTATCTAAATCATGGGCAGGTGGACTTGATCTGACCTGGAGTCTGAGTGGGTGATCCTGCGGCTCCAGGCTGACCTGGATCACAGGCCACAGGCTCTAGGCCCTGGGCCATAAAGGCCCTGAGCTAAAGGCCCTGTAAAAACCTATCATGGGACCCAGGCCCTGAGCTCTATTGACACTGACCCAGAATACCAAATCCCTTCAAAGACTTGAGCCCTAAACTTCCTCCATATACTATAGTGAGCCACTGGTTACCCTAAACCCTGACCCTCCACCCCAACCTTAAACTCTATAGGCTTAACCAGAGCCATAAAGCTCTGATCCTAAACCCTAAAATCTAAAACTGCTTAAACTAAATAAAAAAATAAATTAATAAAATAAACCTAAATAAAATAAACAAATAAAATAAAATAAAAAACTTAAACTAAAACCTAAACTTAAACCTCAAAATAAAATAAAATAAAATAAAATAAAATAAAAATGAAAATAAAATAAATAAAACCTAAATTAAACTAAAATAAAATAATCCTGGGATAAAAACCTAAATAAAATAAAACTAAATGTAAAATAAAATAAAATAAACTTAAAATAAAATAAATAAAACTAAAGATAAACTTAAACATAAAAAACTTAATAAACTTAAAATAAATAACAAATAAAACCTACCAAACTAAGAAAAACCTAAACTTAAAATATAAAATAAACCTAAACCTAAACTAAAATAAATGAAACTAAAATAAATAAAACCTAAACCTAAACCTAAATTTAACTAAACCTAAACTAAATAAAATAAAATAAAACTAAAATTAAACATAAACATAAGCTAAAAAATAAAATGTAATAAAACTAAAATAAAATAAACTTAAACCTAAAATATAAAATAAAACCAAAACCTAAACCTAAAATAAAAATATAAATAAAACTTAACTAAAAAATAAACTAAACCTAAACCTAAACCTAAAAAAATAAATTAAAATAGTAAACTTAAACTAAAATAAATAAACCTAAAATAAATAAAATAAACTAAATAAAACTAAATAATAAATCTAAATAAAATAAAAGATAAAGTAATCTAAAATAAATAAAATAAACTAAATATCTTAAATAAACTAAAATGTCGGTTTGCTTAATTTAAAAAAAACTTAAACTCTAAATCCTAAACCACTAACTAACCACAAACCCTGAAACATTAAACCTGTAACCATTAACCTGATGAACCTATAACCTAAACCTAAACCCTAAACTCAACACAAACCACTAAAAAGCATAATCCCTAAAACCCACAAACCTCCTGACCCTAACCTAAACCCACAACCACTAAATCCTAACCTAAACCTAAAACCTAAATCTAACCTAAACCCTAAACCACCACCTAAACCTAAAGTAACTAAATAAATTAAAAATAAATCTAAACATTAAAACCTAATAAACCTAAATATAAACCAAAATCCTAAGAATTGGCGGAACCGATGGTAGGAACATCCGTCAGCCGGCTGGCTAGATATGGGGTGGGCCTGAAGGAGGCGATTGTTATGCAATGGTTGTGGGATCGGAGGTCGTGGATATGAAGCGGGAGGAGCAGGAGGTTAAAGCCATGGTGGTGGAGAGGAGATATAGGGGATATGATGGTGGTTCTGCTAGTCGAGGCGGGTGGTTCTGCTTGAGCGGGAAACTAAAACGATCGATTGATCTGGCTTATGGAAATATTTCTTTGTAGTTGAGATGATTCTAGTTATCTAGGGTTTTGATTTCTATCGTGACATTTTTGATCTATGTCATCACTTGTGTCTTAAAAAACTTGGTGTGTTACTTGCTTGATGAAATCGAAAAGAAGAAATTTTGAATATGAATTTGTTCTCTGTTTAAAAAAAAACCAAAAATCCTAAACCCTAAAGTAAAAAAACCTAAACCCTAAACTAAAAAAAAGCACTAAACCATTAATAAAAGTAAAATATACTTAAACCTACACTAAAATAAACTGAACTAAATTAAATAAAACCTAAACCTAAACTTAAAATAAACTAAACCTAAACCTAGAAAAGAAAATATAAACCTAAATATAAACCTAAAATAAAAAAAAATAAAACATAAAACCATATAAATATAAAAAATAAACCTAAACTAAAAAATAAACATAAACCTAAACTTAAACCTAAAATAAACTAAAAATAAAACTAAACTAAAATAAATAAAACTAAAATAAATAAACTAAATAAAAATAAAATAAAATAAAATAATTAAAAAAATAAACTAAAAAATTAAATAAAACTAAACCTTCTAGTTTACTTTTTTTTAAAAAAAATCTCCACCACATACAGTGACCACAACCTAAATCTAATCCTAAATCCTAAACCACTAAACACTAAAATTAAACTAAACCCTGAGCCACAACCCAAACCTAAACCCTACCTAAACTACACTGACTAAATAAAATTAAATAAAATAAAATAAATAAAATACAATCTGACCTCCCTCTGCAACCTAAACTATCTTGGGCCCTAACCCTGGGCCCTGGGCCCACTGCCCCTAATCCAAAGATCACTGAAACTGACAGCCTAACTGGGCTAAACTGAGCTGAAACCTACCTGGGCTTTGGGCCACTGTGCTTCCTTGACACTGAATGCTGGTTAGGCCCAGGCCACTGGGCCTGATCTGACCTGGGCCTAAATAAAATCTTGGGCACTGAGCTGACCAGGCTCTGGGCCAGAAGGCTGGTGGGCACAGGCCAAGACCCTTGAAAGATCTGTGACCTGGGACCCTGAATACTGCTGACCCAAAAAATCACTGAAACTGAGCTAGGCTGAAATGAGCCTAAAACCACCCAGATACTGGGACCACTGGGCCACTGAGCCCTGTCGCCCTGGGCCACTGGGGGCCAGATCATGAGCCAGGCTGACCCTGACTTTAGACTGGGCCCTAAAGGCTCTGGGCTCAAAACACTGGGCTAATACTAATGAGCCTGAGCACTGAAAGGAGGATGACCTAAAGCAGGCCACTAAACTAGATGACTAAACTAGGATGACCTGGGCCCTATAAAATACTAAACTAGATCCTACTTACTGGGCTCTGGGCCTACCTGAAGGCCCTGAGCCATGACACCATACATGACCACCACCTTTACCCAAACCCAACCTTAAACCAAAAACTTGAACGTAAACTAAATAAAACCTAAACCTAAATAAAATAAATTAAAAAATAAAATTAAAACCTAAACTAAAACTTAAACCTAAACCTAAAATAAAATAAAATAAACTAGTATAAATAAACTAAAATAAAATAAATAATAACCTAAATTAAACTAAAAAGTAAGATAAATCTAAGAATAAAAAACCTAAATAAAATAAAAAAGTAAACTTAAAATACAAATAAACCTAAAATAAAATAAAATAAAAATTAAATAAAAACCTAAACCTAAAAAATAAACCCCTAAAATAAAAAAAAAAACCTAAACCTTAAAACAAATAAATAAATAAAATAAAACTAAACTAAAATAAATAAAACCTAAATGTAAACCTAAAATAACCTAAACCTAAACCCTAAACTAAATAAAATAAAATAAATTAAAAATTAACCTAAACTTAAACTAAAAATAAACCAATAAGGTAAATGAAACCTAAAACCTACACAAAATAAAATAAACCTAAGTAAAATAATAATAAAGTAAAATTAATTAAATACTAAATAAACTAAATCTAAACTGCTGGTTTGCTTAACTTGTTTTAAAAGATCATAAACCCTGTGACCCTAGATCCTAAATCCTGAGCCCCAGACCCTGATTGAGGTGAGCTCACTCAGGCCGATGCTAAAAGGCCAAGATCTTGGGCTAACTGCAAAATAAATAAACTAAAGATAAAAGGCCCTGGCCACACTCCAGCCCTGGGCCCTCCACCCAGGCCTGGGCCCACCCAAACCTGGGCCCTTGACCCTACTGCTGCCACTGAGCCTCTTAAAATAGACTGGCTAGGCCTAAACTGGGCCACTGAACAGAGATCCAGGCCTAGTCCACAGGCCCTGGCCACATCTTGGGCCTGACCTGAGCATGGACTGATTGGCCTGGGCCCTAGGCACTTGAGGCCAGGCTGAGAGAGCTGACCACTGGGCCTTGGGCTCAAATCTTAAACTGAGCCACAAGGCCACAGGCCCTGAGCCACATGCTTAGGCCCCAAACTGACCCCAACCCTGACTGACCTGATGACCTGGGCCACTGCTGATCTGACCAGGCTCAGGCGGCGGACCGCATCCTGGGCTACAGGCCTGAGACTGGGCTAGATCAGGAAGATCCTGGCTGACCTGGGCCCTGATGTTTAAAGGCCTGGGCCTGAGCCTGATCTGATCCTGGACTCTGGGCCCTGGGCCCTAGGCTCCTCTGAATACCACAGGCCCTGAGTAAAAAGCCAAACCACAGATCTGGGCGTTAGGCCCTGGGCCCTAAACCCTAAACCATAACCATAAACCCTAAACCTTATATCCAAAACCTAAAACCCTAAACTTTGAAAACCTAAAATCTTAAACCTAAACTACATAAAACTAAACCAAGATAAAATAAAATAATAAAATAAAATTAAAACCTAAACTAAAACTTAAACCTAAACCAAATAGTAAAATAAAATAAACTAGTAGAAATAAACTAAAATAAAATAAATAAAAACATAAACTAAACTAAAAAAATAAATCTAAGAATAAAAAACCTAAATAAAATAAAAACTAAATGTAAAATAAAAATAAAATAAACCAAAAATAAAATAAAATAAAAATGAAATAAAAACATAACCCTAAAAGGTTAAGCCTAAAAATAAAAAAACCCTAAACTAAAATAAACCTAAATCTAAAATAAAACAATAAACAAAATAAAATAAAATTGAATTAAAATAAAAAAAAAACTAAACCTAAACCTAAACTAAATAAAATAAAATAAATTAAAATAAACCTAATTTAAACTAAAAATAAATGTTAAAATAAACCTAAACCTAAAACCTAAAAAATAAAATAAAACCTAAACCTAAATAAATAATAAAATAAATAAAATAAATAAAAAATAAACTAAATAAACTAAATAAACTAAACTGTCGGTTTGCTTGGCTTTTTTAAAACCCTAAACATTGGACCCTGAGCCTAAATCCTACCTTAGGCCCTACCCCAGGCCTAACTAACCCTGACCCTCTCATGCCCTAAACCTAAAAACTGACTGAGCCTAAATAAATAAAATAAAATTAATTAAATTAAACCACCATAAACCTAAAACCACACCAACCCTAGGCCCTTTAGCCCTGAGCTAAAGACCTGACCCTAGGCCTGGGCCCTGAGGCAGTAAGCCCTGGGCAAACCCTGGGCCCTGGGCCACCAGGCCCTAAAGTAGCACAGGCCTAACCCTAAATACTGAATGGGCCCTGAGCCACAGGCCTTCCTGGGCCCTGGGCTGCTGCACCCATGTGCAGAGGCCCTAAGACCCTGGGCCCTGGGCCCTTGATCCTGGCCCCTGACCAGACTGGGCCCCAGGCCAGCCAGGCCTACTTGGGCCCTTAACTGATGGCCAAAGACCCTGGGCCTGAGGCTGGGCCTAAATGACCTGGGCCCTGTTCTTGGGCCCTGACTGACTAACTGGGCTCAACCTGGGCCCTGGGCCAAACTATAAACTGAGGCTGACCTAAATGACCCTAAGCTGACCTAAATGACAAGACTTGACCTGGCCAACCATACCTAAAACCCCCAGACTCCTGGGCCCTGGGCCTAAACCCCAAACCTGGCCTGGCTGTCCTACCAGGCTCAAAGGCCAGGCGTTGGGCCAAAGAGCTGACAGATCTTGGGCCTAAGATCACTTAGCCCAGGCTGAGCTGATCCTGGGCCCTGGGCCCATGACCTGGGCCCTAAACTGACCCTGGGCCCCACCTGGGCCCTGGGCCCAATCTAAACCTGGGCCCTGGGCCACTGCGCCTGAGCCACTGACCTAAATAAAAGATAAGATGGTAAAATTAAAGCTAAAAGATAAAATATAAAATAAACTAAAATAAAATAAATAAAACCTAATTAAACTAAAATAAAGTAAATCTAAGAATTCCTAAAATAAACTAAATCCAAAATAAAAATAAAATAAACCTAAAATAAAATAAAATAAAAAGTAAATAAAAACCTAAACCTAACAAATAAATTGTAAAATAAAAAAACCCTAAACTAAAAAACTTAAACCTAAAATAAAAAAACAAATAAAATAAAATAAAATTAAACTAAAATACACTAAATAACATAAATAAAACTAAAACATAAAACTAAAATAAACTAAACCTAAA
This sequence comes from Cymbidium sinense, assembly GCA_021442155.1. Lineage (NCBI taxonomy): Eukaryota > Viridiplantae > Streptophyta > Magnoliopsida > Asparagales > Orchidaceae > Cymbidium > Cymbidium sinense. Next base: position 242,639,054 of record CM038214.1, on the reverse strand, counting down.
CCCTAAACTAAATAAAATAAAATAAACTAAAAATAAAACTTAAAAATAAACCTAAAATGAGAACCTAAAACCTAAACCTAAAAAAATAAAATAAAAACCTAATCCTAAACCTAAAAAATAAAATTAAATTAAAACTATCCTAAAAATTAAACATAAACATAAACCTACACTAAAAACATAAACTAAAATAAAAAATAAACCTAAATAAAAATATAAAATAAAATAAACTAAAATAAATAATAAATAAACTAAATAAACCTCATACTGGTTCAAATTTAAAGAAACTAGATCTACAGGCCCTACCCTATCACCACAAATCCTGGGCCCTAGGCCCAGACCATCCACCTACCACAAATTCAGGAGCCCACAAACCCTGGGCCACTGAAACTGGTTCCAACCACTGAATAACTCTAGATCCTCTCACCCTCTGACCTAAATCCTGGATCCCTCTAAAAGGCCCTCTGACAACCCTGAGCTGACCTCCCTCCACAACCAGCCTGCGCCTGACACTAAACCCCAAGATCATAAGCCCATGACCTCCTCCTCCAAACCACTAATACCCTCCACATGACCCCTGGGCCCTAAAGACCATAAACCTTAAACCCTAAACCCTAAACATTAAATCCAAAATCCTAAACCCTAAACCATAAACCTCAATCCATAAATCCTAAACCTTAAAAACCCTAAACCCTAAACCCTAAACCCCATCTTCACTCTCCTCCATTTTTTGGGTGTTATGGCGAATTTAGTTTCCCCTCTAGAGGTGCATCTTTTTTGTGACTTTTCCTGTGGAAATTTTAACTGGTTTTTCATTTCGATGGATTTGCTTGGCTTTCGACTTCTTCTATCATGTGCTATTGTTGATCATGGTTGTGTTCTCTGCTTCCCCGTGGGGAAATTCAAAGATTTCTGCTGCTCCCGTGAAAGTTTCCAACTCCTTGGGGGTCTCTAGATTAAACCCTTTGCTAGCTTCAAAATCCTTTAAGGATGTTCTTGCTGGTAAGGCCAATTGTGCTGGTGAGTCTCTCAAACTTATCTCTGCCTCCTTTCAGAGTGTACCCATGATAATGTGTTCTGATTTGATTATGGAAAGGCTTGCGAAACCCTTTCAATTCATGTTGCTAGGTAAATTCACTTAGCATCATCCTATTTTGGGGAATATTCATTTGTTTTTTCATAGCTTGAAGCTCTCTGGTATTTTTTCTGCAGGATTGATCAATTCCCGTCATTTCTTTATTCAACTTTCAAACAATTTATATTATTCTCAGGTTTTCTCTTGATGGACATATTTTGTTTTCAATTGCTAAATGTTATTGTTTAAATGGACGCCTCATTTTGATATTATGGAAGAATCTCCTATTGTTCTAGTTTGGATCTCTCTTCCTAATTTGCATGTTCATTTCATTAATCATTAGTTTTTTTTACTGTGAGTGCATTATTCGTTCATCCTCTTCAAGTTGACCAGGCGACTTCTTCTAACACCAGGCCATCCATTGCTCGGATTCTAGTAGAGTTGAATATAACTAAAAAATTTTCAATGAAAATTTGGCTAGGGTTAGAGAACTATGGATATTTTCAAAAAGTGGATTTTGAGAATTTTCTTGTTTTTTGTTCCCATTGCAAAATTCATGGTCATGGTGTTTCTGATTGCTTTGTGGTTCATCCTCACCTTAAGAAATCTAAACATGCATAATAACTTGGATCCCATTCTTAAGGTGCCCTGATTAAACCATAGAAAAGTTCCAATGGATGACTCTTTACACAAGGCGAGGGTCATTGCCTTGATCCTCCCCTACTCATTTCACAATCTTGTAGTTCTTAAGCTGATCGACCTTTGGATGTAACTCTTATTAATAAGGCGGTACCTTGTGATGAGCCTATCCATTTGAATCACCTGAGATATTAGTAATAATATGGACAATAATATGTTTTCAAAACTTATGGATGATGATTTTATCTCAAATAAATATATTCCCTTCTTTTGCCACCTATAATTTAAGAAAATGTGATCCTTCATGAGGGCTTGATTAGTGAGCAAACTAAGGATAAAGTTTCTAATCTTGACTTGGGAACTTATGCTTTAAATGATTCTAATTCTTCTCTACTTCTTCATCTAATGTTGAACTAATTTTTCATCTAATTTTGCAACATAATAATGATTTGGAAGAAGATGAAGTGGCCTGCAATGATGGTTTTAATGTGCAACCTTATTTCAAGCATATCCCTGAACAATCCCTATTTGATGGTAATGTTGTGGATTTGACTAATAAATTTCAAATAATTTTAGAAAGAAAAATAAAACTCTAAAACTAAATTTTCTAACTTTGCTAGAGTTACTAGATCTAGCTCTTCTACCAAAAATAAATGGTTTCTTTCTTAATTTAAAATGTGAGAGGAATTGGTACCCCTCCGTTAGAAATAGAATTAGAAATTTAGTTCATTCTCATAACATTTCCTTTTTTTTATCTTGGAACCCTTTATTCTTACTTCAACATTCCTTATTATTAGAATGATTGGTTTTGGTAATGTTTTTGCTATTTCAAGCAATAAAATTTGGATTTTTTGGAATAGTCCTTTTGTTCTGCACATTTTGGATGATCTATCCTAGGTTGTGAATGTTAAAATAACTTATGATAATTGGTGTTGTTTTAGTTCATTTGTTTATGCTTATTATAATATAAATGGTTGATGGCTTCTTTAGGAAGATATTATTTATTTCTCTTCTTCTTTTGATGCTCCTTGGTTTGTGCATGATTTTAACACTATCTCTTCTTCCTCTAAATGGGTTGGTGGTAATGCTTTGAACTTAATTTCAATGGAAGATTTTAATGACATGATCCTTATTATCTTACTAATATTGGCTTTAGTGGGTCTCGTTTACTTGGAATAATTATAGACTCGACAAAAGTTAGATCAGTTCTTTTAACCATTTATGAATTAAACTTCTCCCTAGTTACTGGAGCACTTAAGCAAAACCCTTTTGGACCATTCTCCCTTGCTTATCACTGTGAAATTTAATGTTATTAAACCCTCCTCTCCTTTCCCTTTTGATTTCAAAATATGTGGCTCATGGATGATGGATTTTTTGGATGTTGTTGCTAGTAACTAGGGTGAACCTCTCCATCCTGATGATTCTATTTTTGGGATGAGGAGATTGTGGTTCAAATTAAAAAGACTTAAACAATGTCTTAATTGGTGGAATAAACATTATTTCAATAGCCTTTTTATCAATATCAAAGAAATAGAGAATGTGGTTATAGTTTTTGAAGACGCTGTTGTTAATGACCCTTCTAAAATTCATTTGTTGGCTCTAGCTAAAAAATAGGTTAACATGTTATCAAGACATGGAGAGACCTATTGGAAAAAAAAGCTTCTATGAAATGGATCTCGATGGTGATTGTAATACTAAATATTTTCATGCCATGGTTAGAAAGAAAAATGCTCTAAATCACATTCATAAAATTAAAACTAATGATGGTATTTGGTGTTCAGATAAAAAAGGAGCATACTGATTCTATAATTTCTTTATATAAAAAGCTTCTTAATAAAATTATTGCTTATGATGAGATTTCTTCACCTAAAATTATCCTAAATCTCATTTCTGATGATGATAACAAGATGCTTTCTTCCTTACCTTCTGAGCATGAAATTGTTGACACTTTGCAAAGTATGAATACAGACTCAGTGGGTGGCCCTGATGATTTTCCTACCCTATTTTTTCAAATATGTTAGATTACCATTAAAGAGGACTTGGTAAAAGTTGTTCTTGATTTCTTTAAGGGTAGTACTCTCCCCAAATATTTTGGTAGCACCTCCATTATTTTAATTCCTGAAAAGGACAATACTAAAATTTGGAGTGATTTTAGGCTAATTAGCCTTTCCTCTTTTTTTAATAAACTTATTTCTAAGATATTGGATAAAAGCTTGAGTACCTTGCTTCATAAAATTATCTCCCCAAATCAAACCAGATTTATTAAAGGGAGATCCATTTCAGATAATGTTCTTTTAGCCCAAGAGATGATCCACAATTTGAATGCCAAAGTTAGCGGTGAAACACACTTTTAAACTTGACATTTCCAAAGCTTATCATAATATTGGTTGGGTTTTCCTATATAAAATCTTGGCTTTATTTGGATCCTCTAATCAATTTATTGCTTTAATTAAGAATGGGATTGAGAATTCTTGGTTTTCTTTGCTCCTCAATGGTGGAGTTCATGGTTTCTTCTCTTCTTCTCATGGGCTAACGCAAGGGGACCTTTTCTCTCTTGCCCTTTTCTCTATTACTGTGGAATATCTTTCTAGATGTATTAAATAGATGTTTAGTATGTGAGTCACTATAGCACCCAAGAGGCGGTGAGTGGGCAAACTAAAATTATTAAAATCTAAATCTTAAATTTTAAGTTTTAATAGAAAATTAATTTTTGATTTTATAATTATACGATACAACTCTTAATGCAACAAAAACAAAAATACAGTAAAGTAAAGAGAGACAATAGGTACACAATTTTTATGTGGTTTGGCTAAACTCCTAAACAGGCCTACCTTCAAGCCTAGCCACCCCTGGCTAGGAATCTAGTAAATGTAAAATAGCTTACAAATAGTATCTATAATGGAGTACAACCCCTAACAATATGTGCTCTCCTACAAAGGGACGAGTACAACCCCAATATAAATTTTACAGCACAAAAAAAATATAAAATAATAAATTTTGATAAAATAAATCTCTCACAAATATACCAAGCTATCCAATTCAAAAAAATGATCTCACAACTTATAAATGATCACTTACAACTTAAAAATTTTGGAAAGATAAAATGCTCACTTAATATTGATAAGAAATAATAAAATAAATATCTTAAAGTGATCTTACTAAGATATTTATGTTATTACAATTTTTAGACTAATATAAAAATGATTTCAAAATAAATTCATAATATTCTTTTGCACAATAAAATAAATTTCAGCAAGGAATAATTTATTATATTTTAACTAAAAAGATGCTTTCAATTAATGTAAATGATCACAAAATACTTAAATAAAATTAGTATATGATAGATCTAAGTAGGATAGTAAGCTTTTAATTTAAGAAAAGATATCTAGCAAATATAAAAATAATTTTAGCACAATAAATTAATTTGAAATGCTTAAAATATACTTCTAAAATGGATCAAAGAATAAATGATCTTTCAAAATAAGACTAATGAAGAAATATTTAAAGAAACCAAAAGGTATTTCTAGGAAGTTAAAATTTGAACAAGTTGAAATAGATCTTACAAACTATCACAGAGTTTTCACAAAAAAATGATTGAGAAACTTTGATGTGAAAATAATGTCCAAAGACTAATCCACCAAAAGTATAAATTGGAAAGAATAAATAGATGGTGAAAATAGCATGAACAACTAAAAAGGATTAAGATCAAGAAAACAAACTCAAGAATTTGAAAGCTTGCTTAGTTGAAGATGTTGAAGCTTCCACAAGGATTTGATCTTGCAATATTTGGAGAACACTTGAAAGGAAAATCTAACAATTTTCTCTTAGATTTCTTTGGAGGGATTTTGAATTTGAATGAGGAATACTTTCATGAAGAGAATGAGGGCTATTTATAGGCAAGAAGGTCATTTTGAATTATTTCAAAATAATATATAATTCTAACATCATGTTATCATCTAATAATTTAATATTCAATAAAAATATAATTCATATTAAATAAATATTAAATTCAAGCAGCCAGAATTCATCTATTCACATGGGCAAGTAAAAAATAATCAAATATGGCCCTTAATATATTCAAAGCATATAACATGCATTCATTATTAAAATAAGCTAATGTTTGAAAAGTCATAATAAATTCAATTTTATCAAACGTGGGTCTTATAACCTATCAAATTAAAGAAAGAAATCAAACGAATCCATTGGATATGAAATTAGATATAAATTCTTTGATTATAAAATGAGTTTGGCTAAAATATAAAATTTCACATATTTTTGTTAATTTTGAAATATGATATTTAAATATTATGATATAATTTATATATAGTCATACATATGTTAGTTATCATATAACCTTCAAATCAAATTAAAATATTTAATTATATTAAGTAAATAAAATAATTACACTTAATAGTCATAATTTATTATCATTTACTATTTTGATAATTCAAATGATATGTATGAAACATATAATTTAATGTTAATTAGATAGAGATTTATATAAATTAACCTCATTAAAATAATATGTTCAGTTGTGAGCAAATTGATTCATGCCAATGAACCCATATGAATTTCTAAGATAGTTATAAATGCATATAACCTACAATATTGTATCTTGAGCTTCACATTATCCATTTTGATCTATCTTTCATTCTTCTACTCTTGCAATTTCCTCGAACATATTGTGAGATGTATTGGATATGTAATTAGCAATTGATATATCTGAAACACATAAAAACATTCATTAGAACATTGAAGCATTCGTTTGTTATCATATAAATTTATCGGATTGAACATGAGGCTCATTAAGCCAACAATCTCCCCCTTTTTGATGATGACAAACTAATGTTGGGTATTGATTTTGATAAAGGTGCAAATTGACATTTCATCATAGTTTTTGAAAAAAATTTCTCTTCTAAAAAAAAATTTATGCACAAGAGATGAATAATGTTGCTTCCCACAAATGTATGCATAGAATTAATACTAACCAACATTTTACTCTTCTCCCCCTTTTGAAAACATCAAAAATTGAGAACAAACTACATATAATTTTAAATATTAGGATCTAACATTCCAAGCATGTGTCTTAAAGTACAAAAATGTTCTTCTAGTAATGGTTTTGTAAAATATCGCAATTTGTAAATTGGTACTAATCAAATTAATATTAACATCACCTTTCAAAACATGATCCCTAATAAAATGATGTCTAATTTCTATATGCTTGGTTCGTGAGTGCTAGATAGGATTTTTGGTCAAGCTAATATCACTAGTGTTGTCACTGAATTAGAATGTGATCTTGCTTAATACCAAAATCTTCTAATTGTTGCTTTAACTAAATGACCTGAGCAACACAACTACCCGCAGCTATGTACTCAACCTCTGCAGTGGATAAAGCTACATAATTTTGTTTCCTAGATGACCAAGACACAAGCGATGATCCTAAAAAATGACATGTGCTTGATGTGCTATTTCAATCTACTTTGCATCCCACAAAATCAGCATCAGAATAAGCAACCAAATCATATGATAAAGAATTTTTAGAATACCATAAACCTAACTTAATAGTGCCTATCAAATACCGAAAGATATGGTTGACTGTTATTAAATTAGATTCTTTTAGGTTGGCCTAAAAATGAGCACATAAACAAACAACAAACATAATATCAAGCCTACTAGTAATAAGGTATAAAAGTGAACCTATCATACTCTTATAAATTTTTTGATCAACAGATTTTCCTAATTCATCTAAATCCAATTCTGTAGATGGGCTCATAGGAGTTTTACTAGATTTAAATCTTTTCATGTCAAACCTCTGAAGCAATTCATTTGTGTACTTAGTTTGACAGATGAATGTGCCATTTTCTTATTGCTTCACTTGAAGACCTAAGAAAAAATGTAAGTTCTCCCACCATACTCATTTCAAACTCTTTAGACATCAAAGATGAGAACTCATGACACAAAGATTCATTTGTACTTCCAAATAATATATCATCTACATACACTTGTATCACTATCAAATCATCATCTATGCTCTTAAGGAATAAAGTGGTATCTACTCTACCCTTTCAAAATCCATGATCTATCAAAAAGTTACTTAACCTATCATACCAAGCACGAGGAGCTTGTTTTAAACCATATAAGGCTTTCTTTAATTTATACATATGATTTGGACAATCAAGGCTCTCAAATACAGGTGGTTTCTCTACAAATATATCTTGGTTAATAAATCCATTCAAAATGCACTCTTAACTTCCATTTGAAAAAGTTTAAAATCCCTAAAATAAGCATAAGCAAGGTAACCTAATAGCTTCTATTCTTGCTACTGCAAGATTCTTCAAAATCTATACCTTCAACTTGTGTGTACCCTTGTGCAACTAACCTAGCTTTATTTCTAACAATACAACTTTGAATCATCTAGCTTATTCCTAAAGACCCATTTTGTTCCAATGACATTTTGATCTTGTCTTGGGACTAATTCCCAAACATTATTTCTTACAAATTGATTCAACTCCTCTTCCATAGCAATAATACAAAATTATCTTTTAATGCTTCTTCTAAATTTTTAGGTTCAACCTAAGATAAAATGTTGAATGATCTACTCTCTACTATATCTTGGTCATAACTCCTTTTGAAGGATCTCTATAATAAGTTCCTTTGGATGATTTTTATTATATTTACATTCTTTAGGCAATGAATCATCCACATTATATTCTAAAGATATTTTCTTAAAATTATCAATCTCTTCATCAATTACTTCATTTTTAATGGGATCAATTAAATTTTCATCAAAACTAACATGTATTGATTCTTCTACAACAATTTTTCTCTTATTGAAAACTCTATAAGCTCTATTAGAAAGAGAGTATCCTAAGAAAATACCATCATCTAATTTGCAATCAAACGTACCTAAATGCTCTTTTCCATTATTCAAAATAAATCATTTACATCCAAATACATGAAAGTGTTCAATGTTAGGCTTCTTTCCAAAAAATAATTCATAGGGTGTCTTCTTCAAAATTGGTCTAAAATAAATCCTATTCATCACATAGCATAGATTCATACCTTAAAAATATTTTGGAAATTTATAGTCATCAAGCATAGATCTACTTAATTCAATTAATATTCTATTTTCTCTCTACTACTACATTTTGTTGGGGAGTTCTAGGTGTAGAAAAAGTATGTCTAATCCCATGTTCATCACAATAATCCTCAAATAATTTATTTTCAAATTCACCACCATGATCAATTTGAATCCTATTAATCAAAAGGCCTTATTCTCTTTGAATATATTTAGAAAACTTTCTAAGCTCACTGAAAACATAATCCTTGTAAGTTACAATTAAAACCCAAGTATATCTAGAGAAATCATCAACAATCACAAAACCATAATTTTTTTCACCTAACCTAGTGGTGCTAATAGGACCAAATAAATCCATGTGCAATAATTCTAGTGGTCTAGAAGTAGAAACAATATTTTTACTTTTAAATGAGCTTTTAGAATTCTTACCATGAATACATGCATCACAAATATAGTTTGAATGAAAATTTAATTTAGTCAATCCAACTACTAAATCAAGTTTGGCAATTTTATTAAGTGTGTCCATGTTAATATGACATGGTCTCCTATGCCATATCCATATATCATCATGAGTGCTTTTAAAATAAAGTAAATTTAAATTCACATCATGAAAGCTATCTAAATCAATTACATAAATATTTTTATATCTTTGTCCTACTAACAAAACATTTTCATTATTTTTTATAATACAATATGATGCATGGATACTACATTCACACCTTTATCACATATTTGACTAATAGAAATTAAATTATGTTTTAATCCTTCTACTAGAAAAACTTTATCTAAAGTAATAGAATTCTTATGAATAGAACCAATGCCAATGATCTTTCCCTTTGCATTATCTCCATATGTAACAAATCCTCCATCACTTGATTCTAAAGTTGTGAATTTATCTTTATCTCTCGTTATATGTCTTGAACATCCACTATCCAAGACACATGCCTTCTTTGATTTTTCTTTGAAGGCATTCCTACAAAAGAAACTCACATGTTAACTTTTGGAACCTAAACATGTTTGGGTCCACATTCTAAATTTGAAGCAAGATATCTAGCATGCGTGGTTTGTGTAGTGCTTATAACTTTTGGTACCCATACATAAGATGATTTCTTAGTGTTTTGTAATTTACGTGCATGGTAATCAAATGAAATATGCCCTTGTCTATCACAATAGTTGCACCAAAATTAGTGTTTGCATATGACTTAGCACGATAATTATAAGGTATATGAGTGGGATGTGTATGATGCAAATAATTTTTGTTAAATCTTTTTCTTGATGAAGTATTATAATGAACTTCTGATTTCAAACATATTTCTAATCTTGATTTTAACAAGATATTCTCTCTTTCAAGTTCACATACAAGTAAAGAACAATTTAATAAAGAAGTATTTTTTTTCTTTTTAAATTATCACATTCATTTTTCAAATCACAAAAATGCATATCTAAATTTTTATGTTCTTTTTCTAAGGTTTTGTAATTTATTTTAAATTTTTTATATTCAATAACTAAATCATTAAAAGCATCATCTAATTCATCATAAGATATATCATTACATACCTCTTGAGAATCTAAGTCAGATTCTCCATTTTCCATAAGACATATGTTGACCTCTTCATCGGATGAGAAAGTACTTGATTCATTTGAATCGAGATTATTAAGCGTCTTCTTCTTCTTATGGTACTTTTTATCCTTCATATTTTTTCTTCTTTTCACATCAATCTCTCTCTTCTTTGATTCAACAAGTTCTAGACAATCACCTCTTATGTGTCCAGGCTTTTTACAATGGTAGCAAATGATCCCTTCACCAGTAGGAAATTTCTTAGTTTGAAATTTATAGTTTTTAGATTTTTTATACCTTTGATTCTTCTTCCTTAGCAAGTTCCCAAGCCTTTTGGATAGCATGACCACCACATCACTATCACCATTCGAGCTTGATGAGTTATGCTCATCACTATCATCAACTTGTAATGCAATGGCTTTTCCTTTCTCCTTCTCCCTTTTTGATGAGTTACCCATCTTATCCCTTTGAGAAATAACTTGTTCATGTGCTATCAAAGAACCCAAAAGCTGATCAAGTGGATAAGTAGATAAATCCTTAGCTTCAATAATAGCTGTTACTTTAGATTCCCATTCTTTTGGAAGACATCTAAGAATCTTATAGACTAAGTCTTGATTCCTATATGATTTTCCAAGAGAAGGCAATGTGTTAATTATTTTCATGAATCAGGTATACATATTAGAAATAGATTTAGAAGTAGATAAATGAAATAACTCATATTCATGAACAAGTCTATTTATGTGAGCATCTCTAACTTCACTAGTTCATTCATAAGTTATAATGAGTTTATCCCATATTTCTTTTGTTGTACTTAACATAGAAATTTTCTTGTAATCATCGGGTAATAAAGCATAATGTAAAGTATTACAAGCCCTAGCATTTAATTTATCAAGTTCTCTTTCAGCTACAGACCATTCCTCAAAAGGTTTTTCTACTTTAATGATGTTTACTTCTACTGTCATTGTAAGATATTGATGTGTCAACATATACCACATGCATGCATCTTGACCTCTTAAAAATGTACTAATTCTATTTTTCCAATAATCAAATGGCACACTATCTAAAAGTGGAGGTCTAGGAGTAGATTGTCCCTCTAGTAGTGAACCCTTTGGGAAACTTTGTGCCATAGTGAAAAGATATACTCTTGGATGATAAGTCAATAAAAGAGCCTAGGCTCATACCAATGAGTCACTATAGCACCAAGAGGAGGGGTGTGGAATGATTTGGGCAATATTAAATAATTTTAAAAGTTAAATATTAAATTTTAAGTTTTGATAGAAAATTAATTTTTAATTTTATATGATAAGATAAAATTCTTAATACAACAAAAACAAAAATACATTAAAGTAAAGAGAGACAATAGGTACACAATTTTTCATTAGTGGTAAACTAAAATGCCTACATTTATGCTTAGCCACCCTTTAGGAATCCACTAAATGCAAAATAGCTTACAAATAGTACTCTCCTATAGCGTGAGTAGAATCCTACAACAATATGTACTCTCTTACAAAGGGGCCGTAAATATAAATTTTACACAAAAGAAAAATACAAAATAATAAATTTTGATAAAATAAATCTCTCACAAATATACCAAGTTATCCAATTCAAAAATGATCTCACAACTTATAAATGATCACTTACAACTTAAAATTTTGGCAAGATAAAATGCTCACTTAATATTGATAAGAAATAATAAAATAAATATCTTAAAGTGATCTTACTAACATGTTTATGTTATTACAATTTGTAGACTAATATAAAAATGATTTCAAAATAAATTCACACTATTCTTTTGCACAATAAAATAAATTTCAGCAAGGAATAATTTATTATATTTTAACCAAAAAGATGCTTTCAATTAATGCAAATGATCACAAAATACTTAAATAAAATTAGTATATGATAGATCTAAGTAGGCTAGTAAGCTTTTAATTAAAAAAAAAGATATCTAACAAATATGAAAATAATTTCAGCATAATAAATTAATTTGAAATGCTTAAAATATACTTCTAAAATAGATCTAAGAATAAATGATCTTTCAAAATAAGACTAATGAATAAATATTTCAAGAAACAAAACGAAATTTTTAGGAAGTTAAAAATTTCAACAAGTTGAATAGATCTTACAAACTATCACAAGAGATTTTCAGAAAAAAAATGATTGAGAAACTTTGATGTGAAAAGTAATGTCCAAAGACTAATCCACCAAAAAGTATAAATTGGAATGAATAAATAGATGGTGAAAATAGCATGAACAACTAAAAAAGGATTAAGATCAAGAAAAAAAAACTCAAGTAATTTGAGAAAGCTTGCTTAGTTGAAGATGTTGAAGCTTCCACACCAAGGATTTGATCTTGCAATATTTGGAGAACACTTGAAAGGAAAATCTAAGAAATTCTATTAGATTTGCTGAAGGGATTTTGAATTTGAATGAGGAATACTTTTATGAAGAGAATGAGGGCTATTTATAGGCAAGAAGGTCATTTTAAAGTATTTCAAAATAATATATTATCTAACATCATGTTATAATCTAATAATTTAATATTCAATAAAACATAATTTATATTAAATAAATATTAAATTCAAGTAAATTTGGCTATTCACATGGGCATGTCAAAAATAATCAAATATGGCTCTTAATATATTCAAAGCATGTAGCATGCATTCATTATTAAAATAGGCTAATGTTTGAAAAGTCATAATAAATTCCATTTTAACCAAACATGGGTCATGTAACCTATCAAATTAAAGGAAAAAAATCCAAGGAATCCATTGGAGATGAAATCAGATATAAATTCCTTGATTATAAAATGACTTTGGCTAAAATACAAAATTTTACATATTTTTGTTAATTTTGAAATATGATATTTAAATATTATGATATAATTTATATATAGTCATACATATGTTATTTATCATATAACCTTCAAATCAAATTAAAATATTTAATTATATTAAGTAATAAAATAATTACACTTAATAGTCATAATTTATTATCATTTATTATTTTGACAATTCAAATGTTATGTATGAAACATATAATTGAATGTTAATTAGATAGAGATTTATATAAATTAACCTCATTAAAATAATATGTTAAGTTATGAGCAAATTGATTCATGCCAATGAACTCATATGATTTTTTAAGATAGTTATAAATGCATATAACCTAAAATATTGTATCTTGATCTTCACATTATCCATTTTGATCTATCTTTCATTCTTCTTCTCTTACAATTTCCTCAAATATATTGTGAGATGCATTGGATATGTAATTAGCAATTGATATATCTAAAACACATAAAAATATTCATTAGAACATCGAAGCATTCATTTGTTATCATAAAAATTGATTAGATTGAACATGAGGCTCATTAAACCAACATAGTAAAATGCATAACATGTATAGAACCTAATTGGGTTTCCCATTTCTCACCTCAGTTTTGCTGATGATTTCATTATATTTTGAATTGGCTCTACTCTTTATATCAAAAAGTTGTGTAATTTCTTAACTTTTTTGACAGGGAGAGTGGCTTAAATATTAATCCTGATAAAAGTTGTTTTATTACTAGCTCTTCTATTTACTCACCTAAGATCAATGTTATGAAGAATATTATGGGTTTTTCACATCAAATTCTTCCTATCAAGTATTTGGGTACTCCTTTATATAGAAGAAGGAAAAGATCTTCTTTATTTGATGAAGTCATTCAAAAAATAAATAAGAAAACCACCTCTTAGGTGTTTCATTTACGTTCCTTTAGTGCTAGACTTATCCTAATCAAAAGTACCCATTGCTCTCTGCCTCTATATCTCTTATTTACTACATGTTCTATTATCAAAAGGATTAGTAGACCTTTTAATAAATTTTTTTAGGGATCTAGGTCTTCTACCAAAAGATTATATTGGGATAGTTGGCATAACTATTGTGGTCCTAATAATTAAGGCGGCTTGGGTTGCAAAACATTAGAGGATTTTATTAACTATTTTTCTTACAGAATGTGGAGAAATTTTAGAAATAACCATAGTTACTGATCTAAGTTTATGCATGCTAAATATTTTCAAGGAAAACATGCCCTCATTTGTGCTTTCAAATCTAGGGATTCTCCTATGTGGAGAAGACTTTGTAGTATCAAATGGAATGCTGACAACCTAATTTCTTGGGGTGTCAATTCTGGTTCCTCTTTCTTTTAGCAAGACAATTGGTTGGGGTAAGGCTTTATTGATTCTTTGCTTAATACTCATTACACTATGTTGCTTAAGATTAATCAATTAATCACACAATAACTAGGATGTGGCTCAATTAAATATCCTTGTCCCTAATGTGATAGTTGACAAAATCTTAAAATTTGTCCTTTCCCAAACGAACGACCAAATTCTCTTTAAAACTTCTTAGATTTTATTTTAAGGATGTTTGGCACTTCATCAATTTAAATATTAGAGTCCTTGGTTTTAATAAAATCTAGAATATTTATGCCCTACTTCATTTTTTTGATTTTAACTTGGCACATTCTAAAGCATTATATCCCTATGGATGCTACTCTTCTAAAAAAAAGGCTTCATCTCCCCTCTAAATGCTACTATTGCTATCACATTGAAACTGTGGATCATGTTTTGTGAATGCCTATTGTTGCTAAAGTGTGGAATTAGTATGATAATATCTTTAATACTTTCCATTTTAATGGTTCATTTTCTATTATGCAACTTCTTGAAGCTTTTCTCTCATACTTCTAAGGTCATGTTAAAATTATTTTAGCTACTATACTTTGGTATATTTGGATGGAGAGAAATGATGCTAAGCATCATAATATTCCTATGAACTATCATCATATTATTGCTAGAGACAAATATAAAATTATGTCTCTTTTCAAAGCTAATCTTCTTACTTACTCTAGTTTTAAAGGGTGCAAGTCTATGGTCTTCAATTTTGGGATTAACCTTCCCTCCTATAATGTCTCTCCTATCCAAAAACTTTTATACTGGATTAAACCTAATTATCACTTCATTAAGGTTAATAATGATGGCTAATGGCTATTATGGCTATGGTGGAATTTTGAGAGATCATAGTGGTAAGGTTATCTCTACTTTTGCTGCAATTTTATAGCCTTATTCTCTGTTATTTGCTGAGCTAAAAGGATTTCATCATGGAATTTCCATTTGTTTATGATAGGGTTTTCATAAGATCTAGTTTGAAGTTGATGCTCTCCTTCTTTTAGATTTAATGAATTTCAATGCTCATGGTAATGCTGAAGTATATTATTTACTTAAGCATACTAGGAGGCTTCTTACTAACCTAGATTTTCAAATTTCACATATTTATCGGGAAGCCAATTCTTGTGCTGACTTTCTTGCCAATTTGGGAGCCAAGTCTTCATCTATGCAAATGTTTTCTAATGATGACATCCCTTTCCTTTTAAGGAGTCTTGTGAATCTAGATAAAACTAGTTTGCCTTATGTTATAAGCTTTTAATATTTTCTCCTCCTATGGGGATTTAGCTTTTGCCTTGTTTTTGGTTTTGAATATTTATGTTTTTCTCTTATTCTAGATTGGTCTTTATTTATTTCTTCTCCTAAACCTACTTTTATTTTCCTGTTTGGTTTCTTCCCATTCTTTAGATGGGTTGGGGCTGTCCTTCCATTCTTTGGAATTTTTTTGTATTTTTTATTTTCTAGTTTGCTTTCTCTTCCTTCCTCATAGAGGTGTTTGCTACAAATGGAGGTTGTTTAGTCCCCCTTATTTTCTGATTGATGTGGTTCTCTTTTTTGGTTGGATCTCTTTGCAACCTTCTTTTTTTTGCTCTGTATTTTCTAGTTGGTTGTTTGTTATTGTTGCATGGCTATGGGTTTTTTTCCTTTCTGGGTGTTGCTCATGCAATTTTTGTGACCTTCCTACTATGGTTGGATGTTCTATCTTCTTGTTGTTTGCTGACTGGGATAGGTTTTCTAGTTGTTTTTGGTTGTCCTTTCTCAATTGGATCTCATCCTTCTCACTTGTTCCTATCCTTAAGGATTTTACTGGTGTTATTTGGGGAGTGGCCCTCTTGGTTCGGGTTTCCTCATCGGAAGGTGGCTGTTGACTTTTTGCTCTTGCAACAAAGAGGAGTTATGTTACCTTGAGGGCTCTTTATTCTTTGGTTATAGCTTGGAGAGCTATTTTCCTTTGATTGTCTATCATTTCTTTAGTGCTGCTCTGGATGAGCATAAGCTTGGCTGTTTCAGGTTTGCTATATTGTCTAATTATTTGGTGTGCCTCTTGTAATACCGATGTTATATTATTAATTTGTATTTTGAACTGGAAGGTGGCTAACTACTGGTTGGATGTTTTTTGGATTTGTCTAATGTTGTCCCTATTGGGATTCTTATTTGCAGCTGTCTCTGGCTGTTGGATTATTTCTGACCATACATGTTTTTTACCTTTTTTGTTTTTAGCTATTGTATCTAGTTGTTTTAACTAGATTCTCATGACTTTGGATTGGGATTGGCGGCTGATGTCTATGGCTTTTCCTTTGGATTTTTTCAATATTACTAAATGGATGACTCTTTTTGTCTTTCATCCTAATGGTTATGAGTCTAATAATTTGAATCCTTGGCTATCTTGGTGAATCGCAGGGTGGACTACCTTGCTGGTTGCTTGGATTGGGTGCTCTAGCTGGCTGGTTGAGTTTAAAAAGTATTTACTTTGTTATAATTTTTCTGATCTTGTCAAGTCTATGTATGGATTTGGCTAGTTACTTTTTCATTCTTCTCTTCTAGTGTCTACTATTGGATTTTCATTTGTGGATTGTGGTTGAACCTCTACCCTTTCTTGTTTTGTTGGTTGCCTTGCTTCGTATCATTCTTGATGTTAGTCATACAGTTAATCTGGATATTATTATCATTTATGTATTTTTTCATGTTTTCTTAATGAAGGACCTTACCGATTATGGTCCTCCTTTTGCCTTTGTTTGGTCTCTGTTTAGTCCGATTTCCCTTATTGTGATTTTTTTCTCACATCAATTTTGTTAGAAATTCTTGGTGGTGGCTTTGGTTGTGCTCCCTATGGTCTAAGCCTTTCCTGATGGGTTACCTCCTTATCTGCTTTATTGAGTTTAATATATCTGACCGGTTATGGCTAAATCTTGTTTAAGTTTTATGTGTTTGTGTAATGATTGTCATTGGATAAGGTACTACAAGAGGTATGCTTGCAATGATGGCCATGATGCTTCCCACTCTTTTGGTCGGTAGTATATGTATTTATAACCCTTCACTTGAAGTCTGGATGCTTACATATGGTGTTGCTCCTTAAGATGACTATTATTGAACCTAAGACCTTTCTTAATCTTTTTACTTCTATCTGCTCTTATATTTTTTGCTTAATTAACTATTTCATCATCTATACTAATCCCTTTCAAGCTTATTGCAGATCTCTCGTATAGGTTGGGAGACTTTTACTGCTGGATTGAGTTGGTTTCATAAGGAGCAGATGAAGTTTGCTGCTAATTTCAAGGATTATTTTTTGTGGATCTCTTTTTTTTATTACCTTTCTTTATTATTCTATTATTATATCTCCTTAGACTTTTGTAGCTCTTAGAGAATTAGCTTAGATTTCCCCTCTAAGGACTTTGTACCTTTTGTGGCAATAAAATTTCCTAATTTCTAAAAAACCTAAACCCTAAACACTAAATCTAAACCTAAACCTAAACCCTAAACCTAACCTACCTAAATATAACTCTAAACCCTAATCCTAAACTAAACCTTAAACCCTAAACAACTAAACCTAAATGTAAACTAAAACTACACCTAAAGCTAAACCCTAAACTAAAAATCCTAAAGTTTGCTAACTAAACTAACCTAAACACTAAAACCCTAAACAAACCTAAACCTAAACAAAACCTAAACCTAAAACTAAACTTAAACCTAAACTTAAACTTAAACCCTCAAATCAAAACTTAAACCTAAACTATATCTTAAACTAATAACCTAAACTAACCTAAACTCTAAACCTTAAACCTAAACTTAAACTAAACTAAACCTAAAACCCTAAACTAAACCTAAACTAAACTAACCTAAACCCTGTCTAAACCTAAAACTAAACCTAAATCCTAAACCCTAATCCAAAACTTAAACCCTAACCCTAAACCCTGCTAACCCTAAACCAAAACCCTAAACCTAAATCATAAACATAAACCTAAACTTAAATCCTAAACACTAAACCTAAAACTAAACCTAAACCCTAACCCTAACTAAACCCTAAACTCAAACTATAAACTCTAAACCTAAAATAATAAACCCTAAACCCTAAACTAAAAAAACTTAAAACTAAAACCAAAACTAAGTAAATCCTAAAAATAAAATAAATATTAAAAAAAACCAAAACTTAGATAAAATAAAATAATATAATAAAATAAAAACCTAAACTAAAACTTAATTCTAAACCTAAAAGTAAAATAAAATAAAATTAATAAAAAACCTAATCTAAACTAGAAAATAAAATAAACCTAAGAATAAAAAACCTAAATAAAATAAAAACTAAAAGTACAATCAAAATAAAATAAACCTAAAATAAAATAAAATAAAAACTAAATAAAAACATAAACCTAAAACATAAAACTTAAAATAAAAAAACCCTAAACTAAAAAAACCTAAACCTAAAATAAAAATAAAATAAACCTAAACCTAAACTAAAATAATCTAAACTAAAATAAATAAAACTTTAACCTAATCCTAAAATAAACTAAACCTAAACCTAAACTAAATAAAATAAAATACAAACCTAAACCTAAACATAAAAATAAAAAATAAAACCTAAACCTAAAAAATAAAATAAAGTTACAAAAAAACCTAAACCTAAACCTAAACGTAAAAAAAAAATTAAAATAAAAAACCTAAACTAAATTAAATAAACCTAAGATAGATAAACTAAATTCAATAAAAAAATAAACCTAAATTAAATAAAGTAAAAAAAATAAAAAATAAGCTAAATAAACCTAAACTAGTGTTTTAAAAAATAATTTAAAACAATTAAAATACAAAATTAACTTAAATAAACCTAAAAAAAACTAACCCTAAACTAAACCCTAAACCTACAACCCTAAACCCTAAAAATCTTAAACCCTAAACTAAACCTTAAACCCTAAAACCTACTAAACCTAAACTAAGCCCTAAACCTAAAACCTAAAGACCTAAACCCTAAAATCCTAAACCCTAAACCCTAAACCTTAAACCCTAAACCCTAAGACCCTAAACCTTAAATCTTAAGCCCTAAGTCTTAAACCCTATAACCTACAACCCTAATCCCTAAACCATAAACCCGAAATCTTAAAAACCTAAACATAAAATAAATAAAACCTAAAAATAAAATAAATAAATAAAATAAAATAAAAACATAAACCTAAACCTAAACCTATACCTAAACCTAAACCTAAACCTAAAAATAAAATAAAATGAAAGATAAAAACTAAACTGAAAGAAAATAAATAAAAAATAAATGAAACTAAAAATAAAATAAACCTCAAAAATATAAAACCTAAATAAATAAAACCTAAACATAAAATATAAATAAAATAAACCTAAAATAAAATAAAATTAAAACCTAAACCTAAAAATAAATAAAAAATAAAACCTAAACCCTAAGCTAAAAAAAAAAACCTAAACCAAAATAAACAAAATAAAATAAACCTAAACCTAAACTAAAATATTTTAAAACCTAAACCTAAACCTAAAATAACTAAACCTAAACCCTAAACTAAATAACATAAAATAAAAACAAAATCCTAAACTAAAAAAATAAAACATAAAATAAGCCTAAGAAAATGTAAAACCTAAACCTAAAAAAGTTAAATTAAAACCTAAACTAAAATAAATAAACATAAAATAAAGCTAAAATAAATAAATAAAAAAATAAACCTAAATAAAAATATTAAATATTAATTTTTTAAAAATAACCCTAAACCCTAAACCCCAAATCCTAAACCCTAGTAACCCTAAACCCAAACCTAAACCCTAAACCTAAAATCTAAACTTAAACCAAAACCTAAAATAAATAAACCTATAAATAAATAAACCTAAATAAAATAAAATAAACACTAAACTAAAATATAAAATAAATAAACTAAATAAAATAACTAAACTAAAACTAAATAAATAAAAAATAATTAAAATTAAAACCCAAATGTAAAATAAAGTAAAATAAACCTAAAATAAAATAAAATAAAAATTAAATAAACCTAATAAAAAAAAATAAAAAAAATAAAATAAATAAAAAAAAACTAAAAAAATAAACAAATAAAAAAATAAAATAAACCTAAAAAATAAAATAAACTAAAAAAAAAAAATAAAACCTAAACCTAAACCAAAAAATAAACTAAACCTAAACCAAAAAAAAATAAACCTAAAATAAAACCTAAACCTAAACCTAAAAAAAAAAAAACCTATACCCTAAATAAAAATAAAACTTAAACCTAAAAAAAAAAAACTAAAAAAATAAAATAAACCTAAAAAAAACTAAATAAATAAATAAAAAAATAAATAAATAAAATATAAAAAAAATAAATAATAAAATATAAAATAATAAAAATAAAATAAAATAAATAAATAATAAACTAAATAAACCTAAATTTTACTATTACTTTTCTTATAAAACCCTAAACCCTAAACCCTAAATCTTAAACCCTAAAGCTAACCCTAAACCCTAAACCCAAAATCCTAAATCCTAAACCCTAAAAACACTAAACCATAAAGCCTAAACCTTAAACCCTTAACCCTAAACGAACCCTAAACCTTAAGCTAACCCTAAACCCTAAAGCTTAAACACTAAACCCTAAATCCTAAAACCAAAACCCTAACATTAAACCCTAAACCCTAAAACTCTAAACCTTAAAACCCTAAACCCTAAACTCTCAACTTTAAACCCTAAACCCTAAACCCTAAACCCTAAACCCTAAAAACCAAAAAACCTAAGCTAAATAAAACATAAAATAAAATAAATAAATAAAACATAAACCTAAATTAAATAATAAAATAATATAAATAAAAATCTAAACTAAAACCTAAACTTAAACCTAAAAATTAAATAAATTAATAAAAACCTAAACCTAAATAAAATAAATAAATAAAAACCTAAACTAAAACCTAAAAATAAAAATATAAAAAAGCTAAATTAAAATAAATAAAAACCTAAACTAAACTAAAAAATAAAATAAACCTAAGAATAAAAAACTAAATTAAATAAAAGCTAAAAGTAAAATAAAAATTAATAAACCCAAAATAAAATAAAATAAAAACTAAAAAAAACCTAAACCTAAAAAAAAAAAAAATAAACCTAAAAGTAAAACATAAAATAAATATAAAATAAACCTAAACCTAAACTAAAAAACTAAACTAAAATAAATAAAATTGAAACATAAACCTAAAATAAACTAAACCTAAACCTAAACCTAAACCTAAACTAAATAAAATAAAATAAACTAAAAATAAATCTAAACCTAAACTAAAAATAAACCTAAAATAAACTAAAATAAAACCTAACCCTAAAAAAATAAAATAAAACCTAAACTTAAACCTAAAATAAAAAAATAAAACTTAACCTTAAAAATAAAATAAAAATAAAACTAAAATAAAAGAATAAGCATAAACCTAAACTTAAACTAAAAAATAAACTAAAATAAAAAACCTAAACTAAAAAAAATAAACATAAAGTAAATAAACTAAACTAAATTGAAATAAAAAATAAACCTAAATAAAAATATAAAAGAAACTAAATAAACTAAATAAACGTATACCTACTAGTTTACATAGTTTTTTTTTAAAAAATACTTTAAACCCAAAACCCTAAACCCTACTGGTTTATCTCTTCTATTTCTATATCTGCTCATAAAATCAATAAAATAAAGGATATTACTAGTTTTTCTCTTCAATGTCTTCCTATTAAATATTTAGGCTCTCCTTTATATTGTTGTCCTAAAAAATCTTATCTCTTTGATTAGGTTATCCAAAATATTCAGAATACAGTTTCTACCCTTAAATTTTATTTTTTTTTATCTTTTGGTGGTAGATTAATTATTATTAAAAGTATTTTTTACTCTCTTCCTTTATTTTTGTTGCTTAATATTATTCCTACTTCCTTGTTATTATTTGGTTTGAATGACTTTTTAATAAATTATAATAAGTTTTTTTGGGTTCTAGGCATTCGAACAAAAAGCTTCATTGGGCTTCTTGGTCTAGCATGTGTGGTACTTTATTTGAAGGTGGTATTGGTTGCAAGTCCTTGATGGATGCCACCAATGTTTTTTCCTATAAATTATGGTGGAACTTTTAGAAGAATGTTAGTCTTTGGGCTAATTTTATGAATTTCAAATATTACAAAGGTAAGCATCACTTAATTTGTAACTATAACCATGGTGATTCTATTGCTTGGAAATGCCTTTGTACTGTTAAATGGCTTGCAGAACCTCTCATTTTCTTGGGTATCAATAGTGGCTCTTCCTTTTTTTTGGCAAGATAACTAGATGGGGGTTTTTTCTGATGATTCTATGCAAACTTCTTCTTCAAAAGTTAATCTTGTTTTTTAATGGTGATTGGAATCACTCTCTCTTAAATGATTTGATTCCTGAATCCATTCGTAATAATATCACTAATATTATTATTGATTGTACTATTTCGGATCAAGTTCTTTACAACATTTCTAGTAATGGTGATTTTTCCCTTAATGATACTTGGCACCATATTAGAGTTAATAAACCCTCTTCTCCTATCTTTTTTAAAATTTAGAATAATATTATTCCTACCTGTTATTTGATTCTTTAGGGTTTAGGATTTTAAGGGGTTTTATTGTGTTGATTCTTTACTATTGGATAAAGGTTTTTATCTTCTTTCTAAATGCATGTGTAGCTTTCATATTGAGAATTTAAGTCATGTTTTTGTTAATGATGCCATTGCCTCTAAAGTTTGGGGTTAGTATGAGGAGTTATTTAATTTGTGTTGTTTTAATGGTAAGCTTTCTTTAATGGAAATTCTTAACTCTTATTTTTTAAATACCATCAAAGGGCATATCAAAATTGTGGTGGCTTTTACTTTGATTTGGTTTTTTGGCTTGATAGAATTGATGTTAAGCATCATAATGTGCTTATGAATCATAAGAGGATTATTGTGAAGACTAAAGATAAGATTTTTTCTTTACATAAGGCTGCTCTTCTTAGTGGTACTAATTATAGAGGTTGCAAGTTTGTTGCATCTAAGTTGGGTATCAAGGTTCCTTTTACTCCTCCCTAATTATAAAATCATTCTGATTAAGACTCTTAATTGTTGTATTAAAATTAATTTTGATGGCTCTGCACTTAACAAGTAGTGGTGGTATTTTTTGAAATAGTCTTGGGAATATTATCTTGGCTTTTTCCACTCCTCTCTACTACTTCTATTATATGGATGAATTGATGGCTTTATCATTTTTAAGCTTTGTTTGGACATAAATTTTCTTACTATTTGGTTAGAATCTGATGCTTTGAGATGGTTGTTGCTATGATTAATTCTAATCACAATGGTAATGCTAAGCTTTTTATTTAATTATGAATATCTAAGCCATTATTTCTAAAATTTAATTTAAAATGACTCATATTTTGAGGGAAGGCAATCCTTGTGCTAATTTTTAAGGGCTTAGGGGGCAACCTCTATGATTTTACATTGTTTATAAATGATATTAATCCTAAGCAATTAAGAGGCCTTTCTAACTTAAATAAAGATGGTTTGCCTTATGTTAGATTTACTTAGTTTCTTTTTCTTTTTCAATGTTGGTGGCTTTTTTGCTTTCTGTGCTTCACTGGTATTCTATTCTATTGTTGTTGCCTCCTTTCCCTTGGGGATTTTTTCTTCTTCTATCCCTCTATTTTTGTTTCACTCCTTTTGGTTTGTTTTTCTTTGGTTGTTTGTTGCTCCCTTTTATGTTCTATATGTTTTTTTTTGGTTTTGTGGTTACTGATTTTTTTGGGCTTTTCTGGCTATGTCGCTATTTTTCCCTCTTCCTTCATTTCTTTAGTCGTCTGCTTGCTATTGGGTGTTGGTTGGTGGTTTTTCTGTCTCTTACTTGGTTATGGTCCTGGCTTTTGGTTGGGGTTGAGGTGCTTGTCTTCAACTCTTCTTCTATTTTGGTGGTTGGTGTTCTGTTGGTTTATCCTCTCTGTTGGGGTCTTTGGTTGGTTGTTTGGCTAGTTTATTTCTTATTTTTCCCTTTTGATGGTTGTTCCTTATTCTTGGCTGGCATTGCTGCTTGGTCAGGTGCACTTGTAAGGTTTGTTAGCAATGATGGCTAAGATGATTTTCTTCTCTTATATTGGTTGGTAGCCCTTTTTTTGTGATTGTAACCCTTCTTTTGAGGTTTAGCTGCTCACAAATTTTGGTTGCCCCTTTTTCTGTAACTGGGCCTGAGCCTTTCCCTAAACTAAAGAAAAACCTAAAACTAAAATAAACAAAATAAAATAAACTTGAACAAAAACTAAAATAAATAAAACCTAAACCTAATCCTAAAATAAATTAAACCTAAACCCTAAATTAAATAAAATAAAATAAATAAAAAATAAACTTAAACCTAAAGTAAAAAAAGTAAAACCTAAAAACAAACCTAAAATGAAAACCTAAAACCTAAACCTAAAAAATAAAATAAAAACCTAAACATAAACCTAAAAAAAATAAAACCTAAACTTAAAAAATAAAATAAAAATAAACCTAAACTAAAAAATAAACATAAACCTAAACATAAACCTAAAAAATAAACTAAAATAAAATACCTAAACTAAAATAAATAAACCTAAAAATAAATCTAAATAAAATAAAAAAAATAAACTTAAATAAAATAAATAAAAATAAATAAAAAAATTAAGCTAAATAAATCTAAACTCGGTTTGCTTATAAAAACCCTAAATCCTTAACCCTAAACCCAACCCTACCAAACTAACCTAAACCCTAAATACTAAATCAGACCTAAACAATCTTGACACTAAACCCTAAACACTAAAAACCCTAAAACCATAAAAACTCTAAAGTAACCCTAAATATAAACCCTAAACCCAACCCCCTAAATGTAAATAACCCTAAACCACGTTAAACCATAAACATTAAAACCCTAAACCCTAAAGCTACACTAAACCCTAAATCATGAAACTTAAACCATAACCTTAAACCCTAAACCTAAACCCTACCACCCCAAACTTAAACTAAAACCTAAAACTAAATAAAACATAAAATAAATAAATAAATAAAACCTAAATAAAATAAAAAGGTAAAATAAAATAAAAACCTCAAACTAAACCTAAAAAAGCTAAAATTAAAAAAAGTAAAACATAAACTAAACTAAGAAAATAAGATAAACCTAAATAAAAATCCTAAATAAAATAAAACTAAATAAAATAAATAAATAAACCTAAAATTAAAAAAAAACTAAATAAACCTAAAAGTAATACATCAAAATAAATAAAAGATAAAACCTAAACTCTAAACTAAAAAAACTTAAACCTAAAATAAAAATAAAATAAACATAATAAAATAAACCTAAACCTAAACTAAAATAAACTAAACTAAACTAAATAAAACCTAAACCTAAAATAAACTAAACCTAAACCTAAACTTAAACTAAATAAAATAAAATAAATAAACTAAAAATAAACCTAAACCTAAACTAAAAAATAAAACCTAAAAATAAACCTAAAATAAAAACGTAAAACCTAAACCTAAAAAAAATAAAATAAAAACCTAAACTTAAATCTAAAAATAAAAAATAAAACCTAAGCATACAAAATATAATAAAAATAAAACTCGACTAAAAAATAAATAGAAATCTAAACCTAAACCTAAAAACTAAACTGAAATAAATAAACCTAAAATAAATAGATTAAAATAAATAAAAATAAAAAATAAACCTAAATAAGTAGAAAAAAAATAACGTAAACTGAAATAAACAAAAAATAAACTTAATATACTAAATAAACCTAAACCTATCGGTTTACTTAATTAAAAAAAAAACCTTAAACCCTAAACCATAAAACTTAAACCCTAAATCCTAAACCCTAAACCCCCACAAATCCTCTACAACCTAAAACCCTAAGAAACCCCCTAAACCCTAAACCCAAACCCTAAACCACCAAATCCTGTTATAAACCCTAAACCTCAAACCCTAAACCCCAAACCCTAAAGTAACTATATAAATTATAAAATTAAACTTAAACCCCAATAATAAACCTAAACCTAAACCTTAAGAATGGGCATGACATGAGGAACATCAGTCCCAAGGCTCTAGATCAGGTGGAGGTGAAGATGGACATGGCGATTATTGCAGTGGTGGTGGGGGATCTAGAGGTGCTCGTTGATATGGAGGTGGTGGTCGGAGCAATGGTTGTTATAGAGGCAGGAGGAGCGTTGGAGGTTACAGTCATGGTGGTGGCGAAGGGAGAGACTGGGGATATGATGGTGGATCCTGCTACTCGAGAGGCTGTGGTGTTTCTGATGGGAACTAGAGAAATTGAAGAATGGCCTATCCGATCTACTATTATGGAACTCTATCTTTATAGTAGAGATGGTTTTACTTATCTAGGATTTTTGATTTGCTCTATGCGTGCTCATTTTTTATCTATGTCATCGCTTGTGTCTTAGAGAACTTGGTGTGTTAGTTGGTTGATGAAATTGAAAAGAAGAAATGTTGAATTTGAATTTGTTCTCTGTTAAAAAAAAACTACAAACCCTAAACCCTAAACTAAAACCTAAACCATAAACCCTCAAAACTAAAAATAAAAATAATAAAAATAATAAAAATAACCTAATGCTAAACCTTATACCCTAACACTAAGCCTAAACCCTAAACCACAAACCATAAATTAGAACCCTAAACCTAAAACCAAAAACCTAAACACTAAACCTTAAATCCAAAACCATAAACCCTAAAAACCCTAAACCCTAAACCCTAAACCTTGAAACCCTAAACCCTAAATCCTAAACCCTAAAACCCTAAAACCCTAAACCCTAAACCTTAAAACCCTAAATCCTAAACCCTAAACCCTAAAACATACAGCCTAAACCCTAAACCCTAAACTCTAAACCCTAAACCCCAAACGCTAAACCTTAAACCCTAAACCTAAAACCCAAAACTAACCCTAAACCCTAAACCATAAACCCTAACCACTAAAAAGCTAAAAACTAAATCTAAATTAAATAAACCTAAAAATAAAATAAATAAATAAACCTAAACGAAAATATAATAAAAAAAACTTAAACTAAAACTTGAACCTAAACCTAAACCTAATTTTAAACCTAAACCTAAAAGAAAATAAAATAAAAACTAAACTGAAATAAAATAAATAAAAACCTAAACTAAACTAAAATAAAAAAACTAAAACTAAACCTAAAATAAATATAAATTAAACTTAAAATAAAATAAAATAAAAACAAAATAAAAACTTAAACCTAAAAAATAAACGAAAAAATAAATCAAAAATAAAACCTAAACCTTAAAATAAAAAAAAACCTAAAGCCGAACCTAAACCTAAAGTAAACTAAACCTAAACCTAAACCTAAACCAAATAAAATAAAATAAGCTAAAAATAAACCTAAACCTAAACTAAAAAATAAAACATAAAAATAAACCTAAAATAAAAACCTAAAACCTAAACCTAAAAAAATAAAATAAAGCCTAAACCTAAACCTAAAAATAAAAAATAAGACCTAAACCAAAATTTAAAATAAAAATAAAACTAAACTAAAAAATAAACCAACACCTAAACCTAAACTTTAAAAATGAACTAAAATAAGAAACATAAATTAAAATAAATAAACCTGAAACAAATAAAATTAACTAAATAAAAATAAAAATAAACATAAATAAAAATAAAAAGTAAAATAAACTAAATAAACCTAAACCTACTGATTTACATAATTTTTTGAAAAAAAAACCTTAAATCTGAAAACCCTAAACCCTAAACCCTAAATCCTAAACTTAACCCTAAACCCTAAACCCTAAAACCCTGAAAGCTAAACCTTAAACCCTAAACACTAAACCCTAAAAATGTAAAAACCTAAACGTAAAAATAACATATATACAAAAAAACTAAAGCTAAATGAAATAAAAAAATAAAATAAAATATAAACCAAAACCTAAAAATAAAGTATAATAAACTAAAATAAAATAAATAAAAACCTAAAATAAACTAAAAAATAAAAACCTAAGAATAAAACCTAAATAAAGTAAAACTAAATAAAATAAAATAAAATAAATAAAAATAAATAAAATAAAATAAAAAAAAAACTAAATAAAACCTAAATTTTAAAATAAACTTAAAAATTAAAACCTAAAAATAAAAAAATTAAACCTAAACTAAATCAAAAATAAAGAAATAAAGAAAATAAAATAACCTTAATCCAAAATTAAAGTAAACTAAACTAAAATAAACTAAACCTAAACCTAAACCTAAAATAAATTACCCCTAAACCTAAACCTAAACCTAAACCTAACCTAAATAAAATAAAATAAATTGAAAATAAACCTAAACCTAAACTAAAAAATAAAATCTAAAAATAAACCTATAATAAAAACCTAAAACCTAAACCTTAAGAAATAAAATAAAAACTTAAACCTAAACCTACAATTAAAAAATAAATCCTAAACCTAAAAATTAAAATCAAAATAAAACTCAACTAAAAAATAAACCTAACTCATAACCTAAACCTAAAAAATAAACAAAAATAAAAAACCTAAACTAAAATAATCAAACCACAAATAAATAAACTAAACTAAATAAAATTAAAAAAATAAACCTAAATAAACTAAAATAAATAAAAAATAAACTAAATAAACCTAAACCGATTTACTTAATTTTTTTATAAAGAAAAGAAAAAAATACTAAACCCTAAACCCAAAAACTTAAACCTACAACCCTAAATCCTAAAAAATCCTAAACCCTAAACCCTAAAAGTAAACCCTAAAACCCTAAACCCTAGACCCTAAACCCTAAACCCTAAACCTAAACGTAAAGTAACTAAATAAATTACAACGTAAACCTAAACCCTAAAGCTAAATAACCCTAAACCTAAACCTAAACCCTAAGAATGGGCAGAACCTTGATGGAATGAACATCACCGTCAACTAGGCT
Organism: Cymbidium sinense; assembly: GCA_021442155.1. Taxonomy (NCBI): domain Eukaryota; kingdom Viridiplantae; phylum Streptophyta; class Magnoliopsida; order Asparagales; family Orchidaceae; genus Cymbidium; species Cymbidium sinense. The sequence continues at coordinate 242,609,608 of CM038214.1, read as the reverse complement.
CAGTCTAGATCTAATGGTGGAGGCAAAGGTGGAGGCGACAATTATCGTAGTGGTGGTGGGGGATCTAAAGGTGCTAGTGGATATCGAGGTGGTGGTCAGAGCAGTGGTGGTTTTTGAGGAGGAAGAAGTAACGAAGGTTATAATCGTGGTGATGGTGGATGGAGAGATCAGTCATACGATGGTGAATCCAGCTACTCCAGATGTCAGGGTGGTTCAAGCTATCTAGGGTTTCTGAAGAACGGTCAATCTGATCTGCTGCTTATGGAACTGTGTCTTTACATTAGAGATGGTTCTAGCTATCTAGGGTTTTTGATTTGCTCTATCCGTGCTCATTTATTATCTATATCATCGATTATGACTTAGAAAACTTGCGTGTTGCTTGGTTTATGAAATTGAAAAGAAGAAATGTTGAATCTGAATTTGTCCTCCATTAAAAAAAAAAATCAAAAACCTTACACCCTAAATTAAAACCTAAACCCTAAACCCTAAACCCTAAACCTACAACCTTAAACCATAAACCCTAAACCCTCAATCCTAAACCATAAACCCTAAACTCAAAACATACAACCCTAAACCCTAAACCTTAAATTGCAAACCCTAAACCATTAACCCTAAATCCAAAAAACCTTTAAACATAAGCTTAAACTAAATAAAACCTAAAAAGAAAATAAATAAATAAAATCAAAACCTAAATAAAATAAAAAAATTAAATTAAATAAAAACCTAAACTAAAACCTAAACCTAAACCTAAACCTAAAGATCAAATAAAATAAAAATAATAAACTAAACAAAAATAAAATAAATAAAAGTTTAAAGTAAACTAAGAAATAAAATAAACCCAAAAATTAAAAACCTAAATAAAATAGAACCAAAATGTAATATAAAAAGAAAATAAACCTTATGAAAATAAAAGAAAAACTAACTAAAAACCTAAACCTCTAAAATAAACCTAAAAATAAAATCTAAAAATAAATAAAAAATCTTAAACCCTAAACTAAAAAAAAAATAAAACCTAAAATAAACAAAATAAAATAAACCAAAACCTAATCTAAAATAAACTAAGTTAAAATAAATAAAACATAAAATTAAATTTTTATAAACTAAACCTAAACCCTAAACTAAATAAAATAAAATAAACTAAAATTAAACCTAAAATGAAACTGAAAAATTAAGCAAAAAAATAAACCTAAACTAAAAACCAAAATCATAAACCTAAAAAAATAAAAATAAAAACCTAAACCTAAACCTAAAAAGAAAAAATAAAGCCTAAACCTAAAAAAATAAAATAAAAATAAAACTAAACTAAAAAATAAACGTAAACCTAAACTTAAACCTAAAAAATAAACTAAAATAAAAAACCTAAACTTAATAAAAATAAAAGATAACCCTAAAAAATATACAAAATAAACCAAATAAACCTAAACCTGCCTGTTTACTTAATTTAAAAAAAAAACCCTAAACCTTAAAATTCACCCAAAACCCTCAGCCCTACACCTACAACCCTAAACCATAAGCCTTAAACATTAAAACTGACTAAACCCTAAACCTTAAAATGTAAACTAACTTACCCTAAACCCTAAAAAAAGCCTAACCCAAACTTGGACCCTATTATCATAAACCCTAAACCTTAAACCCTAAACCCTAAATCCTAAACCCTAAAAACTCTAAACCTTAAACCCTAAAAACTAAAGCCTAAAACTTCAACCCTAAATTATAAACATAAACCCTAAACCCTGAAACCCTAAACAGTAAAACATTAAACCTGAAACCCTATACCCTAAATGCTAAACTAGAAACCCTGAAAATAAAAAGAAACCCAATCCTAAAATAATTAAAATAAAATAAACCTAAACCTAAACTAAAATAACTAAAACCTAAACCTAAACCTAAAATAAAATAAACCTAAACCCTAAACTAAATAAAATAAAATAAACTAAAAATAAACCTAAGCCAAAACTAAAAAATAAAACCTAAACATAAACCTAAAATAAAACCTAAAACTTAAACTTAATAGAATAAAATAAAAACCTAAACCTAAACCTAAAAATAAAAAAAAAACCTAAACCTAAAAAAGAAAACAAAAATAAAACTAAACTAAAAAATAAACATAAACCTAAACCTAAACCTAAAAAATAAATTAAAATACAAATCCTAAACTTAAATAAATAAACATAAAATAAATAAGCTAAAATAAATATAAATAAAAAATAAACCTAATAAATATATAAAATAAACTAAATAAACTAAATTAACCTAAACCAGATGGTTTAGTTAAGTTTAAAAAAAATACCCCAAACCCTAAACCCTAAACCCTAAACACTAAATCCTAAATCCTAAACCATAATCATTAAATCTTAAACATTAAACCCAACTAACCTAAACCCTAAACTACATGATACACTTAAACCCAAAATCCTAAACCTAAACCCTAAAACCCTAAACCACAAACCAACCTTAAATCCTAACCCTACTTAAACTAGGCTAAACTCCACCCTAACAATCCTAACTAACCTCTTTAAACTAACCCTAAACCTCTAAACACCTGACTCACCCTAACCCTAAACAAACCTAAATCCTAAAACCCTGATCTAACCCTCTCCCTAAACCCTAAACACTAAAACCTAAACCTAAACTAAACCTAAAAACCTAAAACCAAAATCCTAAACCTAAACTTAATAAAAAATAAAATAAGTAAAACTAAACCTAAATAAAATAAATAAATAAAATAAAACCAATACTGAAATTAAATAAAATAAAGCTAACATAAAATAAATAAAAACCTAAACTAAACTAAAAAATAAAATAAACCTAAGAATAAAAAACTGAAATAAAATAAAAATAAAATGTAAAGTAAAAAATAATTGAAACTTAAAATAAAATAAAATAAGAACATAATAAAAACCCAAACGTAAAAATAAACCTAAAAATGAAACCTAAAAATAAATAAAAAATAAAACCTGAACCCTAGACTTAAAAAAAAACATAAACCTATAATAAAAAAATATAAACAAAATAAAATAAACCTAAGCTATAAAATAAAAATAAACTAAATAAATAAAACTAAACCTAAAAGTAAACCAAAAAAACCAAACTAATAAAATAAAATGAACTAAAAATAAACCTATACCTATACTAAAAAATAAACCTAAAATAAAAACATAAAGCCTAAACTTAAAAAAATAAAATATAAACCTAAACCTAAAACTAAAAGTAAAAAGAAATCCTAAACCTAAAAATAAAATAAAAATAAAACTAAACTAGAAAATAAACCTAAACCTAAACCTAAACCTAAAAAATAAACTAAACTAAAAATCCTAAAGTAAAATAAATAAACGTAAAATAAATAAACTAAATTAAATAAAAATAAAAATAAACCTAAATAAAAATAAAAAAGAAAATAAACTATAATTTACTAAAAATAAACTAAATAAACCTAAACCTATGAGTTTACTTAATTTAAAAAAATAAAAAATAAAAAAATAATAAAAAAAATAAAATAATAACCCTAACCCTAAACCCTAAACCCTAAAACTCTAAACCTTAAACCCTAAACCCTAAAACCCTAAACCCTTAACCCTAAACCCTAAACATAAAGCCTCCCTAAATCTTTAAACCTTAAACCCTAAACCCTAAACCCTAAAACCTATAACACTAAACCCTAAACCCTAAACCCCAAACCCTAAACCTTAAACATTAAACCCTAAACCCTAAGAGCCAAACCCTAAACCCTAAAAAAATAAAAACTTAAACCTATACTAAATAAAACTTAAGCCTAAACCTAAAAGTTAAAAAATAAAACATAAACCAAAAAAGTAAAATAAAAATAAAACTAAACTAGAAAATAAACATAAACCTAAACCTAAACATAAAAAATAAACTAAAATTAAAAACCTAAACTAAATAAATAAACCTAAAATAAATAAACTAAATGAATAAAAATAAAAAATTAAAATAAAATAAACTAAATTAAATATAAAATAAACTAAATAAACTAAAAAAACTTAAACCTTTTTAAAAAAATCCTAAACACTAAACCCTAAACCCCAAACACTACAACCTAATCCCTACACCAAAAACTCTAAACCTTAAACCCGAAACTCTAAACCTAACCCTAAACCTACAATCCTAAATAGTAAACCCTAAACCCCAAACCCTAAATAGAAAAAAATTAAAAAAAAAAACCTTGACCCAAATCGCTAAACCCTAAAACTAACCCTAACCCCTAAACCAAAACCCACTAAAACCCTAAACCTAATCTATACCCTAAACCCTAAACCCTAAACCTAAAAATCAGAAACTAAAACCTAAACCACTAAACCCTAAACCCTAAACCCTAAACCCTAAACAATAAAAACCTAAAAACCTAAACCTAAACTAAATAAGACATGAAAATAAAATAAATAACAAAACTTAAAATTAAATAAAATAAATAAAATAAAATAAAATAAAAATCTAAACTAAAACATAAACCTGGACCAAACCTAAATAAAAAATAAAATAAAATAAATAAAAACCTAAACTAAACTAAAAAATTAATAAACCTAAAAAACATACATAAAATAAAACACAAATAGATAATCAAAATAAAATAAACCTAAAATAAAACAAAATAAAAGCTTAATAAAAATGTATACCTAAAAATAAACCTAAAAATAAATAAATGATAAAACCTAAACCCTAAACTAAATAAAAAAAAAGCTAAACCTAAAATAAACAAAATAAAATAAACCTAAACCTAAACTAAAATAAATAAAACCTAACCTACACCTAAAATAAATTAAATCTAAATCCTAAACTAAATAAAATAAAATAAACTAAAAATAAACATAACCCTAAACTAAAAAATAAAAGCTTAATATAAACCTTAAATAAAAACCTAAAATCTAAACCTAAAAAAATAAAATAAAAAGTTAAACCTAAACCTAAAAATAAAAAATAAAAAATAAAACTTAAACAAAAAAATAAAATAAAAATAAAACTAAACTATAAAATTAACATAAACCTAAACCTAAACCTAAATAAAAAAAGTAAAATAAATATACTAAACAACATAAAAATAAAAAATAAAAAATTTTTAAAAAAAGCTAAACCCTAAAATAAATAAACTAAATAAAAAAATAATTTACTAGATAATAAACTTAGTGGTTTAATTTTAAAACCCTAAACCCTAAACCCTAAATCCTAAACCTTAAACTCTAAATCCTAAACTTTAAACCCTAAACCTACAATCGTGAACCTAAACCCTAAACCCTAAACTAGCCCTAAACTAACACAAAACCCTAAACCCTAAATCCTTAACCCTAAATCCAAAATCCTTAACCATAAACCCTAAATCTTGAACCTCCTGGGCCTTAAACCTCCTAAACCTAACACTAAACTGACCATCCTGACCCTAAAACTATAAACCCTAAACTATACTAAACTCTAAACCCACTCCTGACCTACTGACCCTAAACCCTAAACCTGAACTAAACCTAAACTCCCAGGCCCAGGCTGTGCACTACCAATCATGACCCTAAATCCTCCACTGAGCCAGCAAATTAAACCCAAAACCAGGCTCTACCCTGACATGCCTAAACCTACCTATCTACCTGGGCCACCACTGCCCTGACCCTCACCCTTGCCCTGGCAGTGGGCCTACCCTGACTCTTGTGCTGTTAAACTCAAACCTCTAAACCTTAAACTTAACTATAAAATCTAAAGTAAAGCTAGGCCTAAACCTCCCATAAAGCCTATAAACCTTCAACCCTGCTCCTAAGTGTCCTAAATTAAACCCTGATGCTGACCTAACCAACCTAAACTCTAACCCTAACCTAAACCCTAAAAACTCTAAACTACTAAACACTAAACCCAAACACAGAACCTAAAACCTAAACTTAAACTAAATAAACCTAAAATAGAGATAAAAAAACTTAAACATAAATAAAATAATAAAATACTATAATATAAAAACCTAAACTAAAAGTTAAACCTAAACCTAAAAATAAAATAAAATAAAAAAGTAAAAATAAGCTAAAAATAAATAAATACAAACCTAAACTAAACAAAAAAAATAAAATAAACCTAAGAATAAAAAACCTAAATAAAATAATAACTAAACATAAAATATAAATAAAATAAACATAAAAAAAATAAAAACTAAATAAAAACATAAACCTAAAAATAAATAAAAAATAAAACCTAAACTATAAAAAACCTAAACTTAAAATATAAATAAAATAAACTTAAACCTAAACTAAAATAAACTAAAATAAAAAAAATAAAACGTAAACCTAAACCTAAAAAAATCTAAACCTAAACTTAAACCTAAACTAAATAAAATAAAATAAACTAAAAATAAACTTAAACATAAAATAAAAAATAAAACCTAAAAATAAAAACTTAAAACCTAAACCTAAAAAATAAAATAAAATAAAACTTAACAAAAAATAGACCTAAACCTAAACATAAACTTAAGAAAATAAACTAAAATAAAAACCCTAAACCAAAAATAAATAAACCTAAAATAAATTAAAATAAAAAGTAAACCTAAATAAAATAAAAAATAAAATAAACTAAAATAAATAAATATTAAACTAAATAAATTGAAAAAACCTAAACATACCATTTAGTTAATTTCTAAAAAAAACCTTAAACTCTAAATCCTAAACCTTAAACCCTAAACCCTAAACCTACAACATAAACCCTAAACCCAAAACCATAAAAACCCTAAACCCTAAATCCTAAACCCTAAACCAAAACCTAAAGTATCTAAATAAATTTAAAAATATACCTAAACCCTAAAACCTAATAAACCTAAACCTAAACCTAAACCCTAAGAATGGGCAGAACCTTGACGGTAGTAAAATCATCGTCAACTAGGTTCAATCTAGCTCTGGCGGTGGAGGCGAAGGCGGAGGCAGTGGTGGTGGTTATGGAAGTGGGATGAGCGATGGAGGTTACAGCCTTGCTGGTGGCGTAGGGAGAGATCAGGGATATGATGGTGGATCCCTCTACTAGAGAGGTTGAGGTTGTTCTGATGGGAACTAGAGAAATTGAAGAATGACTGATCTGATCTACTGCTTATGGAACTGCGTCTTTATAGTAGAGATGGTTCTAGTTATATAGTGTTTTTCATTTTCTCTCTTCATCCTCATTTTTTAACTATGTTCTCATTTGTGTCTTAGAAAATATGATGTGTTATTTGGTTGATAAAATTAAAAAGAAGAAATGTTGAATCTCAATTTGTTCCCATTTTAAAAAAAACCAAAAACCCTAAACCCTAAACTAAAATCTGAACTCTAAACTTAAAACCTAAACCTAAATCCTAAACCCTAAAAATCCTAAACCCTAAACACTAAAACCCTAAACCCTAAACCCTAAATTATAAAACCTAAACCCTAAACCCTAAATAAATAAAAATAAATTAAATATACAAAATAAACCAAAACCTAATGGTTTACTTAATTTTTTAAAAATTAAAACTTTAAACCCTAAATCCTAAACCCTAAACCCTAAATCTTAAACCCTAAACCCTATACCAACAACACTAAACCTACAACCCTAAACCCTAAACCCTATGTCCTAAACCCTAAAACCCTAAACCCCAAACTCTAAACCCTAAACTCCCTAAACTAAACTAAACTCTAAACTCTAAAACACACCTAAACCATAAAACCTAAAACTAAAACTAAAATAAAATAAACCTAAATAAAATAAAATATAATATAAATAAATAAAATAAACTAAATAAACTTCCACATGGGTTTGCTTGTTTTAAACGAACCTTAAAACTAACCCTAGACCCTAAACCCTAAAATAAACAAAAACCCTAAACCCTAAACACTAAATACTAAACCCTACACCCTAAACCCTAAATCCTAAACACTAACCTAAGCCTTAACCCTAAAACTTAAACCCTAAAAGCATAAAGCCTAAAACCCTAAACCCTAAACCCTCCCTACTAAACCTCATCCTAAACCCTAAACCAACTAAACCACCCAACCCTAAATCCTAAATCCTAACCTAAACCCTAAATCCCAAACCTTAAACCTAAAGTTACTAAATAAATAAAAAAGTAAACCTAAAACCTAAAACCTAAAAAACCTAAACCTAAACCTAAACCCTAACAATGGGCAGAACCTTAACGGCCGAAAAATCACCATCAACTAAGTTCAGTCTAAATCTGGCACTGGAGGCGAAGGTAGAGGCGACGATATTTGTAGTGGTGGTGGGGGATCTAGAGATGCTGGTGGATATGGGGGTGGTGGTCAGAGCAGTGGTGGTTATGGAGGCGGGAGGTGCGATGTAGGTTACAGCCGTGGTGATGGTGAAAGGAGAGATCGAGGATATGATGGTGGATCTTTCTACTCGAGAGGCCGGGGTGGCTTTAATGGAAACTGGAGAAACTAAAGAATGACCGATGGCTATGATGGTGGTTCTGCTGCTTATGAAACTGTGTCTTTACAGTAGAGATGGTTCTAGTTATCTAGAGTTTTAGATTTCCTTTATGCGTGCATAATTTTTATTTATGTTGTTGCTTGTTTCCTAGAATACTTGGTGTGTTACTTTGTTGATGAAATCAAAAATAACAAATGTTGAATCTAACTTTTTTCTCTGTTAAAAAATAAAAATAAACCAAAAACCCTAAATCCTCAACTAAAACCTAAACCCTACCCCTAAAATTAAAAACCCAAAACCTTAAAAATAAAAAGAAAATTAAAAAACCTAACCTTAAACCATAAACCTACAACCCTAAACCCTAAACCCTAAACCCTAAAAACCCTAAACCCTAAAGCATAAACATTAAACGCTAAACATTAAACCCTAAACCCTAACCCTAAACCCTAAACCCTGAAACCCTAAACCCTACAACCCTAAACCGTAAACCCTAAACCCTAAACCTTAAACCCTAAACCTTAAAAACCTAAAAACTTAATCCTAAAAAATAAAATAAAAAGAAAACTCAACTAAAAAATAAACCAAAACCTAAAGCTAAACCTAAAAAATAATATAAATTAAAAAACCTAAACTAAAATAAATAAGCCTAAAATAAATAAACTTAACTAAATTTAAATAAAAAATAAACCTAGATAAAATAAAATAAAATAAACTAAAATTAAAAATGCTAAGTAAACTAAATAAACCTAAGCCTCCCATTTTACTTAATCTAAAAAAAAACCCAAAACCCTAAATCTTAAACCTTAAAGCCTAAACCCTAAACTGTAAAACTAAACTTAAACCCTAAACCTTAAACCTAAAACACTAAACCTACAACCCTAAACCCTAAAATTCTCTAAACCCTAAACCCTAAACTCTAAACCCTAAACCATAAAAGCATAAATCCTAAAATTCTAAACCCTAAACCCTAAACCCTAAACCTTAAACCCTAAACCAGAAACCCTAAACCCTAACCCTAAACCCTAAACTCTAAACCCAAAATCATAAACCTAAACCTAAAGTGACTAAATAATTAAAAAAAATAAACCTAAACCATAAGAATGGGCAGAACCTTGGGGAACATCACATCAGCAGCTCGGTCTAGATCAGCGGTGAGAGGTGGGGAGGAGGAGATTATCACTATGGTGGTGGGGGATCTGGAGGTGCTAGTGGATATAGCATTGGTGGTCAGAGTAGTGGTGGTTATGGAGACGGATGGATCAATGAAAGTTACAGCCGTGGTGGTAGCAGAGGGAGAGATCGGGGATATGATGGTGGATCCTACTAGTCAAGAGGTCAGGGTAGTTCTGATGGGAACTAAAGAAACTAAAGAACGACCAATCTGATCTGCTGCTTATGGAATTATGTATTTACAGTAGAGACAGTTCTAGTTATCTAAGGTATTTGATTTGCTCTATGCGTACTTTTTTTTATCTATGCCATCGCTTGTGTCTTAGAGAACTTGGTGTGTTACTTGGTTGACAAAATAAAAAAAAAAAAATGTTGAATCTGAATTTGTTCTCTAATAAAAATAAAAAAACCAAAAACCCTAAACCCTAAACTAAAACTTGAACACTAAACCTAAAACTTAAACCGTAGACCCTAAACCCTAAAACTAACCCTATACCCTATACCCTAAACCCTAAAACCTAAAACTAACCCTATACCCTAAACCCTAAACCCTAAACCCTAAACCTTCAACCCTAAACCATAAACCCAAAAACTTAAAACCCTAAACTCTAAACCTTAAGTCTTAAAACCTAAATCCCTAAAAATCTAAACTCTAAACCCTAAACCCTAATCCCTAACCCTAAATCCCAAACCCTAAACCTAAACCTAAAGTAATTAAATAAATTAAAAAATAAATGTAAACCCTAAAACTTAATAAACCTAAACCCTGAGATTAGGCAGAACCTTGACGGCAAGAACATCACCGTCAACCATGCTCAGTCTAGATTTGGCGATGGAGGCAAAGGTGGAGGCCGTAGTTATCATAATGGTGGTGGGGTATCTAGAGGTGTTGGTGGATATAGAGGGGGTGGTTATGGAGGCGGGAGGAACGATAAAGGTTATAGTTGTGGTGGTGGCGGGGGTTGAGACTAGGGATATGATGGTGGATCACACTACTCGAGAGGCCGAGGTGGTTCTCATGGGAACTGGAGAAACTGAAGAATGGTTGATCCGATATATTCCTTATGGAACTATGTCTTTATAGTAACATGGTTATAATTATCTAGGGTTTTTGATTTGTTCTATGCATGCTCATTTCTTATCTATGTCATCACTTGTGTCTTAAAAAACTTGTTGTGTTACTTGGTTGATGAAATCAAAAAAAAGAAATGTTGAATCTGAATTTGTTCTTTGTTAAAAATTAAAAAAAAAAACCCTAAACCATAAATTAAAACCTGAACCTTAAACCTAAACACTAAAACCTAAACCCTAAATCGTAAAACCTACAACCCTAAACCCTAAACTCTAAACCCTAAACCCCAACCCTTAAACCCTAAACCCTAAACCATAATCCCTAAACCCAAAAAAGCTAAAAGAAATAATACCTCAAAATAAAATAAATAAAAAACCTAAACCTAAATAAAATAATAAAATAAAATGACATAAAATACTAAACAAAAACCTAAACCTAAACCTAAACCTAAAATAAAATAAAACAATAAAATAAAAGCTAAACTAAAATAACAGAAATAAAAACCTAAACTAAATTAAAAATAAAATAAACCTAAAAATAAAAGCTAAAGGAAAATTAAAAATAAAATAAACCTAAATTAAAATAAAATAAAAACTAAATAAAAACCTAAACCTAGAAAATAAACCTAGAATAAAACCTAAACCTAAACCTTAAACTAAAAGAAAAAACCTAAACCTAAAATAAAAAAATAAAATAAAATAAACCTAAACCTAAACTAAAATAAACTAAACTAAATAAATAAAACCAAAGCCTAAACCTAAAATAAACTAAACCTAAACCCTAAACTAAATAAAATAAAATAAACTAAAAATAAACCTAAACCAAAACTAAAAAAATTAACTAAAAATAAACCTAAAATAAAAACCTAAAACCAAAAACTAAAAAAATAAAATAAAAACCAAAACCTAAACCTAAACCTGAAAAGGAAAAATAAAACCTAAACATTAAAAATAAATATAAACCTAAACTTAAACCTAAAAAAATAAACTAAAATAAAAAAACCTAAACTAAAATAAATAAACCTTAAATAAATAAAATAAACTAAATAAAAATAAAAATAAACTTAAATAAAAATAGTAATAATAATAATAAACTAAAATAAATAAAAAATAAATTTAAGAAAACCTAAATCTACCAGTTTACTTAATTTAAAAATAAACCTAAACTAAAACCTGAACCCTAAACCAAAAACCTATATCCTAAACAATAAACCTTAATCCCTAAAATAAAAATAAAATAAAATAAAATAAAAAAGAACCCTAAAAAAACCTTAAATCTAACCCTAAACTCAAAACCCTAAACCCTAAACCTACAACCCTATACCCTGAACCATAAACCTTAAACCCTAAAGCCTAAACACTAAACCCTAAACCCTAAATCGTAAACCCTAACCCAAAACCATAAACTCTAAACCCTAAAACCCTGAATCCTAAACCCTAAACCATAAACCCTAAATCTTAAAAACCTAAAAACCTAACCTAAAAAATAAAATAAAAATTAAACTCAACTAAAAACAAACCTAAACCTAAACCTAAAAAATAAACTAAAATAAAAAACCTAAACAAAAATAAATAAATTTAAAATAAATAAACTAAATTAAATAAAATTAAAATATAGATTTAAATAAAAATAAATAAATAAAATAATTAAAAATAACTAAGTAAATTAAATAAATCTAAACCTACTAATTTACTTAATTTTTTTTTTAAATAAAACCTAAATCGTAAACCCTAATATTAACCATAAACCTTAAACCCTCAACACTAAACTTACAACCCTAGACCCTAAACCCTAAACCCCAAAACCTAAACCCAAACCCAAAACCCAAAACAAACCCTAAACCCCAGGTCGTGGCCAACTCAAGAAGAAAGCATAGCAGACTTACAACTGCCATCAGTGGTATATCCTAAGGTGCGAGAACCAACCAACCTAAGATGTATCCATCAACATGAGTGGTTTGTCCATTAGCATAGTGAGAACCAACCAAGCTAAGGTACCAGTCGGTGTGAAATGATCAATCTAGAAAGAAAGTGTGTATGCCTAGAAGTTTACAAGCAAAATTGATCATCGAGATAGTTTGTCTTTAGCTGGATAGTTGATATCTAACCTTGAGCGACTACTAATCAGGGAGCCTCGAGGAAGGACTGGACCCAGACTTGAAATAGTTAGGAGGGAAGGAGCCACTAGGGGACTTATCCTAAACCTCAAATATACTCGACCCAATTAGTGTACGAAGGCTAATCTAAGATGAAAGCGTAGAAGACTCACATCCTTTTAAATGAAGCCAACATGAGGCAGCTTACTGGCAACGCAATAAGACCTACCAAACTAATAAGGCGCTCGTCAGTGTTCAGTGGCCAAGTAAGGAAGGAAAGCATGGCAGACTTACATCCTCCAAAGTAAGAACACCACTGGGGTGACACATTAGTTGCAGCGTCGGCTGACTTGGGCGGGGTGAGTGTCGTTGGGGGCATTATCTCAACTCAAAGTAGCCTGGGATAAAAGATATGTGTTTGTTTTATATGTTTGTGTTGTGTCGATAAAGGATAGGACACTGCTCGAGTTCCTTACACCTACCCTGAACACATCATGGAGAATTCACAAACAAAAATAATTTCAACATGGAAGAGATTGAATTCAAAATAAAATTTTCATTAATGATAATTATTTTTAAACATGATTTATAATATTTATTTAAGTAGAGCACATTGATTGGAAGAATTGGGTGCTCTCCCTTATGATTAATAAGTTGATAAGATCCTTCTTAGTAGGCCTTCTTTATGGAAAAAGGGCATTCCCAAGTGGGTTCAAACTTACCTCCCATCTTATGATAGGCAATAATCATTCTCTTAGAACTAAAATAGGCTCTCATACTGGAAAAGCTCTAGGATGGACCAAATTTTTGTGAGCTTATATTATTTTATCTTTGTATAACTTGAGTTTTGGCATGCCCGGAAGCATCTCTCCTCCAAACTTTTAAGCTCTTATAACCCTAACTTGGTGTTCTGCACAGTTATGATCTTGTTACCTAAAGCTATCTTTAGTGATGGGAGTTGGACTTGTAATGGTAGAATGAATTCAAACCCATACACTAAGGAGAAAGGTGTAGACTAAGTTAGAGTTCTATATGTGGTATGGTAGGCCCAAAAGTTTCAACTAATTGCTCAAGCCACTATCGCTTGTTGTTGTCGAGTGTCTTCTTCAGTATTTGGAAGAGAGCTTTGTTGAAGGCTTCTACTAAGCCATTTTTCCTCAGGTAGTTGATGATAGAATATCTCCAATCTATGTTGTATCTCCAGGAAAAGTTATTGATCTCAATGCACTTGGATGTAGTACTATTATCATATATAATTCATCGAGGCTCTCCGAACCTATATACGATATGGTTCCTAAAAACCTGGAGCGCATGCTGAGTTATTCTTTAAGTAGAATCACATTCGCCCATTTGGAAAAGTAGTCAGTAGCAACTAAGAGAAATTGATGACCCTTGAAGGAAGGAGGATCAATCGAACCCACTATGTCGATACCCCAACACTAGAATAGCCATGAGGCAATGTAGGATGTAGAATGTTGGGTGGTTGGTGTAGGTCCACAACATGATTTTGACATCAGTGGCCTTACCTTGCCATATCCATGCAATCTTTGATCATCGACTGCCAGTAGTATCCTAATCTCTTGATCTTGGCATTCATCTTCGGACCAGATTAGTTGGCTCGACATAATCCTGAGTGTATCTCAATTATGATCTTATTGGCTTTGTGCTTGTCTAAACAATATAATCACATATGATTGAAAGACTGTGGATACAAGACACCATCCATAAGAGTGTAGGAAAGTGCTCTGTGCTCTATCTAATTAGCTTGGGGCTTCTCTTAAGGTAGTTTACCTTTACTTAGATAATCCATGAATGGTAGCCTCCAATCTAAGTCCTCGTCCTTCTTGGCAATGGCAACCTACCCTTCAACAGAGTACTTTTTGATGAGTTCAATATCAATAAAAGATAAGACTTGTCTATTTTGGACCTTTCTTGATATGGACTCATCATCTGAACATGTCAACTCTTTGGCTAGCTTGGCTAAAGAATATGCTATGATGTTCTCTCCTTGAGGAATCTTATAAATGGTAACCTATGGGATTTGGGCAACAACTCCATGGTGTACTTGTGGTAGTGATGGAGCTTAGGCTTTATAACCTTATAGGATCCAATGATTTGGTTGATAAATAGCTAAGAATCCTCAAAGATGTTGATATTCTGGATGCTTAGAGTAATGAAGCTTGGTGTCAGACAACAAACCAAAGGAATTTCCCTGAAGCTACTCCAAATAAACACTTAAGGGGGTTCATTTTGAGGTTAAATTGTCTTAACTGTTTGAAAACTACTCTCAAGTTAAAGAGGTTGTCTTCCTTTTCTCTACTTTTGACCACGAGATCATCGACATAGCACTCAACTTAATGATGAATGAGTTCATCAAAGATTCGAGTCATAGCCTGCTGGTATATAGCATCGGTATTTTTAAGGCTGAAAGGCATGATCTTATAGCAATAGATTTCGAATAGGGTTCTAAAAGAACTATTTATTTCATCTTCTGGGGCCATCTTTATTTGGTTATATCCAGATGATGCATCCATGAAAGAGAAGACTGCATGAGATGAGGCCATTCTTTTTCATAACTAGGACAATGCTGGCTAACCAGGCAGGATATTTTTCTTCCCGGATGAAGCCAACATTGATTAGTTTCTTGACTTCATAAATGACCTTTTATTCTATGTCTAATCGCATGCATCTAGAAGCTTGCTTGATACGATTAGCAGTAGGCTCTATTACTAGTTTATGGATCGCTACATCAAGAGAGAATATAGGAATCTCTTCATAACTCCATGCAAAGTAGTCCTTAAACTTAGTTAATTGCCTAACTAAGTCATTGGTTTCAATTTCATCCAACAAAGAACTGATGTATATCAAGCGTGGATCTTCTTCAGTTCCTAAGTTGATTTCTTTGCACTCATCCATGGTTTCCTTGATCTCTTCTTTGAACTCTGGCAATGCATCTTTGACTTCAAAGTCATCTGGATCATCAGAAGTTTTAAATCATAGCTCCTTTTATGAGTTAATGTGATTTGAAAAGAACCTATCTGATTCCAAATGATTGGTGATGACTAATCACTAATCATTATCATCGGCAGACCACTATATGAAATCATAGTCCTTGTCTTGATTGAGCTTTTTCATTTATTCTTCCATATTCTTTCAAAGTAGTCTGACCTATGCTTTGACCAAGTATGTGGGATTAACCCTTTCTTTGCTAAATTATGAACATAAGGCAAGTACTAAATAAAAAGTAATTCTATTAAATCTTTATATGAATCATCATCAAGTTCTACATCAACTTCTTAACTTGAGGATGAAGCTCCCAAAAAAACATCTGAGTTTTAACACCTGTGGATGACTTAGAGGCTTCGTTACCTACCAAACTCTCAGCTTTTTTAAAAGAGGGGTTAGAGCTAAGGTTCCCAACTGATGCCTAACTGTTTCACATATAGACTTTGATACACTTATGCTATGCTTTGGAGCCGGTATTCATCACTATCTGGCTCAAGTGACACCTCTAAGGGAATCTACTATTGAGAAGAGCTGGCTAGTGTGCTAACCATATAAGACTCATCAAATGAACTAGATTCTAAATCTATATGGATAGTAGGTGTATTCCTGGTAACTAGGATATATCTTCTATTGGGTGACCAATAAAGTGGTTTTCCACCCCTAGGACTACCTCTGAACTAGCCTCTTCCTCTACCTGGTGGAGGTTAGGTCGTCCGATCCATATGTTTGAATAGAGTAATGAACGGTCGGTGGAATCTAATGTCAGGCTCCACTTCCTCCTCCAAGTCTATTTCCTTTGCCTTTTATTTTCTTTTTTATTTTTTCTTTTATTTTTCTTTTTCTCGTTCCTTTTCTTTTTCTTTTTCCTTTTCTTTTTATTAAACTTTGGCCAAGTTTGCGAGAATAGACTTGCTGATTAGTAAGCCGCATCCTCATATATGCTGACATCGTGAACTATAAATGGCTTGAGATCTCCTTTGACATAATAGAAGATACCACCTCTCACAAACTTCATACACTGATGTAGAAAGGATGGAACTATGGTGTTCTCATGCATCCATGGTCTCCCAAGCAAAGTGTTGAAATATGTATTTGAGTCTATAATGTGAAACTTGGCTTCGATCTTCCAATCATTTATCTCTAAGGGAAACACTATGGAGCCTAAGGCATGTTGACCTCACTTTTGGAATGCAAATTCAATCTTCCCATATTAGACTTAGGAGTATTGTAGACACTAAAACTTCCCTAGCCATAAGACTCTTC
This sequence comes from Cymbidium sinense, assembly GCA_021442155.1. Classification (NCBI taxonomy): domain Eukaryota; kingdom Viridiplantae; phylum Streptophyta; class Magnoliopsida; order Asparagales; family Orchidaceae; genus Cymbidium; species Cymbidium sinense. Next base: position 242,592,623 of record CM038214.1, on the reverse strand, counting down.
TAAAAATTAGGTAAACACTTAACCTAAGCCTAAAGACTTAGAAGGGTTAACCATAGAATTAGGTTATGCCTTAGGGATTAGAATATTCCACCTACCTTACAACCCAAATCCAATTGTTCACTTTCTCAAACCAAACCTCAAGTTCAATTCAAACATCAGCTTCAAATCCAAATCCAAAGCCAAATTCTAATACCAAATGATTGAAGCCCATGATCAAATCCAAACTTGAAACCCTTCCTAAGCCATATGACCTATCCCATGGACTTAGCCAAATCTTCATCCAAATAAATACAAAATCATTTGATTTTCTCATAATCAATTTATATCTTCAATCATCTTCACAAATATAAATCAAATCTACATTTAAATGATCAAAACTAAATCAAATTAAATCAAAACCCTTCCTAAGCCATATGACCTATCCCATGGACTTAGCCAAATTTTAATCCAAAGCAAGTCAAACTCAGTTGATTTTCTCACAAATCAATCATATTTTCAATCATCTTCACAAATTTAAATGAAATATACTTTTAAATCATTAAAACTAAATCGAACCAAATCAAAATCCAAACCTAAGCCACATGACATAACTCTATGGACTTAGCCAAATTCCTTCATTCCTAAACTTAAATTCAATTGATTTTCTTATGAATCAATCATACCATCAATAATATTCACAAATATAAATGAAATCTACAATCATAAACCAAACTAAAATCAACCCAAGTTAAACCAAACTTAACCTTTTTGACTTAAAATATTCCAATGAACCAAAACTCATGTGAACCCATGCCAATTGTAATTGAATTTATATATCAATCCCAAATCCATATATAAACACAACTAAATCAAACTCAACCCAAACTCAAGTCAACTAAACCCAATTTGTCCACTTGACCTAAAGTGGCCAATTTGACTTATTTGAGCCAAGTTCTAATCCTACCCAAATTGGATTGAACCAAACCCATCAAAACCTCCCATCATGATTGTTGATCACCCTAGGTTGATCAATTGTCACAAATTAGGTCAAAGCAAGTCAACTTAGTCATTTGACCGAGTCAACCCCATAACCTATATGAACCCAAACTAGCCAAATTACAACCTAAGCCAAATCTCTTGAAACCAATGATTCATACCAAATCAAAATCAATATTTGAATATGACTTGACCTTTAATTGATTCAAAACAAACCCAATTGATCCTTTTGACCAAAATTGACCTATAAAACCAATTTAGGTCAAATCAAAATATAAACCAAATTGATTGCAACTAATGGCTCAAGTTCATTCCAAATTGATTGTCGAACTTGACCAAAGCCATGATTTCACCCAATTGACCAACTTAGCCCAAAGTGACCTATATGTTCAAGTTGGCTTAAATCAGAACAAAATCCAAATTAATTGAAACCAAAGCCAACAATCATCTTTAATTAGTCAACTAAACCCAAACTAACACCTAACCCAGGCCAATTTGGCCAATTTAGTCAAATTGGTCAACTTAACCCATTTGACCCAAATGAATTTGAATGAGCCAAAATCAAATCTAAGACAAACTAAACCAAACCATTTATACTAAAACATCCCAAATGATCATATGAACTTGACCCAACCATTTATTTGACCATATTTGACCAATTGGTCAACTTGACCCAACCTAACCCAATTTGACCTAAATGAGTCAAATTGAGCCAAACATAACTAAATTTGTTTCATTTTAAATCTGCCTAAATAAAATCTAATGCCAAATAATCATTCTACCCTTGGGTCAAAGGCATCACTTGAGATAAATCACCCATGTATGTGGTCATTTCCATTCCTTGGCCACTTGGTACTCTCCCAATGGTCCACCTAGGCACCTAAGACACTACCCAACCTAACCCAAGGGGTGGTTGGGTCGGCCATGATTGATGGGAGGTGAGATCACCTCGCCCTCCCAATTGGAGCATTTGAAACCCATAGGACACCAATGATTCTTCCTTGGAAGCCAACTCCACACCTTCAACCAACCAAGTCGAGCCAACTCACCTCCTCCCTGCCACTCATGAATCCCTGAGATGGTTGGACATCCATTAGAAGCCAAACCCGATCCCACCATTCGATCAAGATGATGGGAGGTACACACCCTATCATTTCTACTCAAACACACACAAAAATTAATCCTTAGAGCCCTAACTACCCAAGACGAGCCGCTGAAGCCATTCCCTAAGATCCTAAGTTTGTTCCTTGATTAGAAAATGCCATTCTAGTCCATCCCAAAATAGGACACTCCCATTTTTGACCTTACTTTCCCATTTATCCATCAAACTCAAATTAACTTTGAACGCACCTTCCCTAGACCTCGTCGAGTAAGAATGTATCATGTCCCAAGCTTCTCGAGCATCGAAGATGGGACTTCGATCAAAGTCGAGCTCCAAATCATAGGTTCATGGCCTTTCAAGTGAACATCAAAGAATTGATCCAATTTATACTTAACATGGCTTCTTCTCCACTTGATGAAGAATCCTCAATCGTTCAAGCTGTTGGTCTTGAGATCCAGTGAGGTATGCTTCATAAACCAATCCTTAGGCAAAAATAGGTTGGAGCTTTTTGAAGAAACTTGCATCTTGTGTGATCATGACCATTGGATCCCCTCCAATCAATGTTGTGAAGGTGTGGATCCTTTTGGAGTTGATCCAAGCTCGAGTGAGCTTGGATTAACTAAGCAATGGTGAACAGACTCCATTCTTCCTCACTCACTTGACATTAGATCATGCACTATCCATTCTGCGTGATTAGAACGGACGGTCATGATTAGATCCACTTGATCGATCTGATTTAATCCTATTAAGTTGTGGGATTAATCATAGCCATCCGATCTTAGATCAGATAGCTGGTGAGAGAACGCATCCGCCGCCACCATGTAGGCCCTAAGTCGGATAAGTTTTATGTAGCCAATCCTGCAATGGCATGTGGAAAGCGCACCGCATCAGCGTGCCATGTGCTATCAACAGGATTAGGCTTTAGTTAGGCTTATTTAATCATTTTTAATGGCTGAAACTTTTAAAAATCATAGATAAATCAAAAAATACAAATAAATACTCATTTTAATGGTATTTGAGAGAAAAATTAATTAAAAATGATCTTAACTAATTTTGAATAGTAATTGTGATTTAATTATAAAATTAATTAGCTTAAATACTCCTTAATTACTTGAGCAATTAATCCCAAATTTTATGGGTTAATTTAGTGGGATGATCTCTTCCTCCCATGATTTTCTTGGGATTTATTGCTCACTTAATTAAAAAATTGACTAATTAAACCTTAACTACTCTTTTAAGTTAATTAATGATTAATTAATTCAATGAATAGTAATAAATTGGTTAATTAAGTTTATTAATCATTATTCAATAGTAAGTGAACTAAGGAATAGGGTTGGGACCCCTTTCACTAAGTTCATTTCACCCTTTTTCAAAATAAAATTAATTAAGATTTAACAATTATCACTTAATCAAATTGAAATCATAATCACATCAGACCTTAATTAATTAAATTATGGAGTACATCTTTAGGTGTTAAAAAGAGTTTAATGAAATTGTGGTTAGTCCACATGTGAGAAAACCATAAGAGTATTTAATTAAGTCCCTTAATCTAATTAACTATTAATCATGACAATTGCATTAGGCCCCTTTTATTTCTTAGGATCATTAGAGATTTATTTTCCATGCATATCATGTTGGCTCATAATTATTTAGTTAATTACTTTAAGGTGACATAGGTAAGGGTAATTAATTCATCTAATTAAGGGTTCAACTTAATAAACCCATAAAATCAACTTGATTATATTTCCTTAAATTAAATCAAATCATTAATGTGGGAATGGGTTTACAATAGCAAGTGATGATTTCTCTTTTCCTCTTTAAATCAAATCGAATCCAAAACTTAATTAACAAAGAAGCTTTGGTTTACTTGAAATAAGCATATTTGATTTGATTGTCCTTATGAATTAGTTTGATTGAATGAATCACAAGCTTATATTTCATTATACTCTTTCCAATCATGTTAAATTTAGTATGTCATTTGAATCCATGCATCCATCTTTTCAAAATCTAGTAAAATAAAATGGATTTCCTTTATGTAAGCTTGCATGTATTGAATTAATTTAATATATGCATGGCTATTATCACTATTAAATCCAATTTTTTTTTCAAAAGTTTATAAATGATTAATAATGTGTTATGATGCTAGTTATAAATACATAAGAAATGCATGTGCTTATAACTTAGGTGTATGAATGTTGAGTTCTCTTTCCTCTATTCATGTGTTGATTTATATAAGATTGAATGGTAATGGGTATATAGTCTAGACATCTCAGGAACACGAGGCTTTAGCTAGCCCCATGGAGGTCATTTGATTACCTCACTTCCTTGGTTTAATAATGGCATGTACCCATTTGATTTCATTTCTATGTATTTCAACATTAGAATTTAAATAGAGTTTTAATTCATATATATATATATATATATATATATATATATATATATATATATATATATATATATATATATATATATGTTTCAATAAAAAAATATACATTTTTGCATGGTATTCTTTCTCTCATTTATGTATACATCCATGTGTGTCCAAGAAAAGCAAGAATATAATCTGGACATCTCGGGGATATGAGGCTTTAGTTAGCCCCAAGGAGGTCATTTGATTACCTCACTTCCCTCTTTTAACAATGACATGTACTTGCCTATATCTTTGTACATGTATATGCATATGTGATTATTGAATGAAAATCCTATTTTTCATTAAAATTGCATGCATTCATAATTGACTAAGTGTTGAATTAATTAGCCATATGATTTGGAGCTTACTTCCTATGTTCATGTATACGAATTTACATATGTTTGATTGCAAATAGATATATAGTCTGGACATCCCGAGAATACAAGGCTTTAGCTAGCTCTAAGGAATTCATTTAATTACCTCACTTCCCTAGTTTAACAATGGCACATGCCTATTTAATTTCATTCTTATGTCCTTTATGTATAAGAATTTGGATAAAGTTTTAAATTAATATGTTTAAATAATTCAATCAAATAAAATATAAATTCTAAACATACACATACATTCATCATTTAAGTGTGCTAAAATATGTTGCATGTATAGATACACTTAGGATTAAATCATATGCATGTTACATGTGATGGAAAGGAATGATTTAATATATGTCATGTGGTAGTAATTCAATTAAATTAATCTTAAGATGCCTTTCATTTTGAATAGGATTATTTAAAGTGAACCTAAACTTAGGATTAATTAAATCATTTAATATGCCATTAACTAAAGAGAACTAAATCAAGCTAATATACTTTATAAAGTGACTTAAGGTAGGGATGAAAGAGGGCAATCCTCTTTTCCTCTCTTTATAACACTTAGTTTCTAAGTGTAATCAAATGAAATAAAAGAAAACAAAACTAAAATTCTCAAATCGATTAAGCCACTTGAAGTGAAATCAACCTTTTATGTTAAATTGAATCCTTCTACATAAAATGCCTAACAAGACTTACCACACAAGCCTTAATACACATTAGAATTAAGTCACCACTTTAGCTCTAAGTTAGGACGGTGTATGATGTGATGCATGTTTTATTTTGTGATGTATTATTTTAGATTGTATGTTAGGATGTATGCTTCATAGATTGGATGATAGGCCAATATTAGCATAATCATGTTTTCTACAAGGGATTATGCTTAAGGGATGCTTAAAAATAAATGTGAATGCTTTTTTGTAGGTTGCTTAAATCCTTAAGCATAATCCAAGTTAGGACAAGTGGGCTTATTTAGCCATGTGTAGGGTGCTAAGACAAAACTATAAATACAATTGCTTAGGATTATACATATATTTAGCTAACCTCTATTTTATAGGTATAGTTAGATTTACTTTTTCCACATAAATGTAATTTTGTAATAGGAATTAGGATTAGTGCTATGGGGATTGGGATGATAGTACATAATGCTTTATCTTGGGGTGCCCTGTGATGCCTTTAAAGCAAGCACCATTCAAATCAAAGAAGGAACCAAATCAGAAATTGAGATAAGAAGAAAGAAGACCCCAATAGCATTTAATACAATTATAATTACTCTTTCATATTCCACGTTGTATAAGAGAACTCCATCTTTTCTCTTTTCGGTTGTGGTATGGTACCCAGAGACCTTTTTATTCTTTTATGATAGTTTATATAATTGTTTGATGTTATGTTTACATTATGCATTAGATTGCATGTTTTTCATTTCTTAAATGATTGATGCTTTAATGTGTGGCTTGGATACGATTAGGCTCTTTGGATAAAAATAAAAAATAAAACCTTAACCAAAAGATAAAAAATAAAACCTAATCCTAGAAAATAAAATAAAAATAAATTCAACTAGAAAATAAAACTAAACCTAAATCTAAACTTAAAAAAACAAAAATAAAAAACCTAAACCTAAAATAAATAAAAATAAATAAACTAAAATAATTAAACAAATGAAAAAATGAAAAATAAATTAAATAAACTAAATAGACTTAATCTGTCGATTTGCATAATTTAAAAATAATAATAATAAACCTAAATCTTAAACCTAAACCCTAAACCTACTGTAAACCTAAACCCTAAACCAAAACCATAAACCCTAAACCCTAAACCATAACCTTAAACCCTAAGCCCTAAAGCATAAACCCTAAACCCTAAACCCTAACCCTAAACTCTAAACCCTAAACCCCAAACCCTAAACTTAAACCTTAAGTAACTAAATAAATTAAAAATAAACCAAAACTTAAAACCTAATAAACCTAAACCAACACCTAAACCTTAAGAATGGGCAGAACCTTGATAGTAGAAACATCACCGTCAACCAGGCTGAGTCTAGATCTGGCGGTGTAGGCGAAGGTAGAGGTGGCAATTATCCTAGTGGTGGTGGGGGATCTGGAGGTGCTGGTCGATATAGAGGTGGTGGTCAGAGCAATGGTGGTCATGGAGGTGGGAGGAGCAATAGAGGTTATGGCCATGCTGGTGGTGGAGAGAGAGATCGAGGATATGATGGTGGATCCTACTACTGGAGAGGCAGAGGTGGTTTGGATTGGAACTGGAGAAACAAAAGAACGGTTGATCTGATCTACTGCTTATGGAACTGTGTCTTTATAGTACAGAAGGTTCTAGTTATTTAAGGTTTTTGATTTACTCTATGCATGCTCATTTTTTATCTATGTTGTCGCTTGTGACTTAGAAAACTTGGTTGAAGAAAGCGAAAAGAAGAAATGTTGAATCTAAATTTATTCTCTGTCAAAAGAAAAAACCAAAAACCCTAAACCCTAAACTAAAACTTGAACCCTAAACTAAAACTTGAACCCTAAACCTAAAACTTAAACCTTAAATCATAAACCTTAAACCCTAAATATCTTAAACACTGAACCTTAAACCCTAAATCCTAAACCCTAAAACCCTACCACCCCCCCCTCCAAACAAAACCCCACTAAACCACACTAAACCACAAACCTAACCCTCTAAAATCTAAAACCTAAACCTAAACCAAAATAAAATAAAACATAAACTAAACTACAAAATAAAAAAAAAAATAAAAAAATTAAAATAAAATAGAATCTAACTAAACTAAAAAACTTAAATAAAATAAAATAAAACCTAAAATAAAATAAAATAAACTATTAAAATAAAATAAACTATAAAAAACCTAAACTAAATATAAAACCTAAAAATAAATAAAATTAAAACCTAAACCTAAATAAAAATAAAATAAAATAAACTAAAATAAACAAAATAAAACTAACCTAAAAATAAACCTAAAATAAAAACCTAAACCTAAACCTAAAATAAAATAAAATCTTAAAAACTAAACCTAAAAATAAAAAAATAAATAAAACTGCAAAATAAAATAAAATAAAGTAAACTAAAAATAAAGTTAAATCTAAATCTACTCTAAAAAGTAAAGATAAACCTAAATATATTAATTAAATTATAAAAAATTAAATCAAAATCAAAATAAAAATAAAATAAACTATAATATAAAATAAACTAAAATACCTACTACTTTTGTAAATAAAAAAAATAAATATAAATTAATAAATGAATAAAATAAAAAAATGTTAAAACCCACCACAACTGACTGACCCTAGGCTTAAACCCTAGGCCCTAAAAACTGGCCAGGTGCCACCCAAAAGAGCCAACCACTCCACTGAGCCTAACTAAAACACAAAATCCTGGCCACTGACCCCAAAACTAACCCAAACTGAGCCACTGAGCCACACCCTAATCCAGGCCAAAATCATAAACCTACTAAAACCCTACTTTAAAACCCTGGCCTGACCCAAAATCCAAACCATAGCCTAAACCCTAGCCTGGAGACCCAGAGCACTAAAGGCTAAACTGACATCATGAGCCCTAGGCTCCCAGCAGGCCCTGGTGACTGAGCCCCTGTGGACTCAGGCCTATGCACAGGCCTAAACCCTAGGCCTGAGCCACTGAGCCCTGAAACTGAGCCACAGGCTGACCTAAGCCACAGGCCACAGGCTGAGCCACTGCCTATGGGTGAGCCCTACTTTAACCACTGACCTGGAGTCATGGGCCCTAAACCCTATGCCTGAGTCTTACCCTAAACTTAAACCCTAAATAGACCCTGAGCTAGGCTCACAAAACCTAACTAAAAACCTAAAATAAACATAAATTTGGACTGGACTAAAGATAAAGATAAGTAATAAAATATAAAAATAAAATAAATTAAAACCTAAACTAAATAAAAATAAGATAAAACAAATAAAAAACCTAAATAAATAAAAACTAAACATAATAAAAAATAAACTTAACTAAAATAAAATAAAATAAAAAATATAAACTAACAAAATAAAACCTAAAAATTAAACCTAAACTCTAAACTAAGAAAAATAATCTAAACCTAAAATAAAAATAAAATAAATAAAATAAACGTAAACCTAAACCTAAACTAAGAAAAACTAAACTAAATTAAATAAAACCCAAACCTAAACCTAAAATAAACTAATCCTAAATCTTAAACTAAATAAAATAAAATAAACTAAAAATAAACCTAAACCAAAACTAAAAAATAAATCTAAAAATAATCCTAAAATAGAAACCTAAACCTAAACCTAAACCTAAACCTAAAATAAAAAATAAAACCTAAACATAAAATAAAATAAAAATAAAACTCAACTAAAAATAAACTTAAACATAAGTAAAACCTAAAAAATAAACTAAAAAAAACCTAAACTAAAATAAATAAACTAAACTAAATAAAAATAAAAATTAAACATAAATAAAAATTAAAAAGAAAATAAACAAAATAAATTAAATAAACAAAAGAAGAAATGTTGAATCTGAATTTATTCTCTATTTAAAAAAAGAAAAACCCTAAACCCTAAATTGAAACCTAAACCCTAAACCATTAATCCTAAACTATAAACCATAAAAACCCTATACCCTAAACCCTAAACACTAAACCTTAAACCCTAAACCCTAAATCCTAAACTAACCCAAAACCCTAAAACCTAAACCCTAAGCCTTAAATTCTAAACCCTAAAAAGGTAAGAACCTAAACCCAAACTAACTAAAACCTAAAAAAATAATTAAAAATAATTTAAACCAAAAGAAAGAAAACATGAACTAAAACATGAACTAAAACCTAAAAAGAAAATAAAATAAAAAAATCAAAACTAAACTAAAGTAAAAGATAAAAAACCTAAATAAAATAAAAAATAAATAAAAACCTAAACCTAAATTGTAAAGCAAAAAAATAAAAGCAAAAAATAAATAAAAAATAAAACCTAAACCCTAAACAAAAACAAAGCCTATACTTAAAATAAAAATAAATTAAACTTAAACCTAAACTAAAATAAATTAAACTAAAAAAAAAAATAAACCTAAACTAAATAAATAAACTAAACCTAAACTAAATAAAAAATAAATTAAAAATAAAAACAAACTTAAAATAAAACCTAAAAATAAACCTAAAATAAAACCAAACTAACCTAAAAAAAATATATATAAACCTAAACCTAAAATAAAAAACAAAACCTAAACCTAAAAAATAAAATGAAATAAAACTAAACTAAAAATAATCCTAAAAAATAACTAACCTAAAATAAATTAAAATATAATCAAAACATAAATGAACTTAAAATAAATAAACTAAGCTAATAAAATAAAAATAAACCTAAATAAAATAAAAATTAAACTATTCAATAAATAATAAATAAAGCTAAAACCATCTGGTTTACTTAATTTAAAATAAATAAATAAAATATAAAACCACAAACCCTAAACCCTACTAAACCATAAAAAAAACTCTGAGCCACAAAGGCATAAAAAAATCCCTAGGCCCTAAACCCTAAAGCACAGAGCCACAAACCCTAAACACTAAAACCAGGCTAAACATTAAAACTGACCCCAAACCACTAAACCATAACTTTAAATCTTAAACCCTACCCTAAACCCTAAACCACTGCTAAAACCCTAAATCTTAAACCCTAAACCTAAACCAAACACAAACACTAAACTGACCACAAATCCCAAAACACTTAAACTCTAACCTAAACCACTGTGACAACTAAACCATAAAAAAAAGCTAAAATAAATTATAAAAATAAAATAGACAAATAAACCTAAACCAAAATAAAATAAAGAAATAAAATCAAATAAAAATACAAATTGAAACCTAAACCTAAACCTAAAAAGGAAAAAAAGGAAAAATAAAAACTAAAATATAATAAAATAAATAAAAATCAAAACTAAAAAAATATATAACCTAAATAAATCAAAAACTAAACAAAAAATAATAAAAAAATAGACCAAAATAAAGTAAAATAATAACTAAATAAAAACCTAAATCTAAAAAAATAAAGCTAAAAATAAAACATTAAAGTAAATAAAAAATAAAACCTAAGTCGTAAACCTAAAAGAAAACCTAAGCCTAAAATAAAAATAAAATAAACCTAAAAATAAAATAAATTAAAAACTAAATAAAAACCTAAACCAAAATAATAAACCCAAAAATAAAACCTAAAAATAGCTAAAAAATAAAACATAAACCCTAAACTTAAAAAAATCCTAAACCAGAAATAAAAATAAAATAAACCTAAACCAAAAGTAAAATAAACTAAACAAAAATAAAAAATCCTAAACCTAAACCTAAAAAAAATTGACCCTTAATCTAAACCTAAACTAAATAAAATAAAATAAACTAAACATAAACCTAAACCTAAATTGAAAAATAAAACCTAAAAATAAAATAAAACCTAAAAAATAAAATAAAACAAACTAAACCAAAAAATAAAATAAGATAAAAAAATAAAACTAACCTTATAATAATCCTAAACCTAAACCTAAAATTAAAAAATGAACTAAAATAGAAAACCTAAACTAAAATAAAAAATCCTAAAATAAATAAACTAAACTAAATAAAAATAAAAATAAAATAAACTAAAATAAATAAAAATTAAACTAAATAAACCTAAACTAACCAGTTTACTTAATTAAAAAAATTAAAAAGAAATAAAAAAACCCTAACCCTAAACCATAAACCTTAAAACTAACCCAAAACTGCAGCAACTGAACCTAGCCAGGAACTAACCACAGGCAAACCCTAGGCTCTAAACCTGACAGCTAAACGTTAAACTCACTCTTAACCCAACAATAAACCCTAAACCCTAAAACACTGTATCCTAAACCCATGACTAACTCTAAAACCTAAAACTAAACCACAAATTAATGAGCCTAAAACTAAACTGAGCCATAAACCAAACCTAACAATAAACTAAACCCAACACTAAAACTTAAAATAAACTAAATAAAACTAATCTAAAAACTAGGCCAACTAAAACTAAACCATAAAATAAATAAAAAATAAATTAAAACCTAATGGGAATAAACCCAAAATAAACTGAAACCCTAAAAATAAACTAAAGATCCATAAATAAGCCTAAACCTTAAAAAAATCAACAAGAACTTAAGATAAAACCATCAAAAAATAAACCCAATAAACTACATAACTAAACTGATCCACAAAACCCTAAACCTAAATATAAACCCTAAACCCTAAACCTAAACCCCAAAATTAAACTAAATCCTAAATGGTAAACCCTAAACTCTAAAAACCTAAACTAAATAATGCCTAAAAATAAAATAAATATATAAACCTAAACCTAAATTAAACAAAAAAAAATAAAAACCTAAACATAAACATAAACCTAAACTTTTTTTAAAAAATAAAATAAAATAATTGAACTAAAATAAAATAAATAAAACATAAACTAAACTAAGAAAATAAAATAAGACTAAAAAATACAAAATCTAAATAAAATAAAAACTAAGTGTAAAATAAAAAAAACATAAAATAAAATAAAATAAAAACTAAATAAGAACCTAAACCTAAAAAATAAACTTAAAACAAACCTAAAAATAAATAAAAAATAATACCTAAACCCTAAACTAAAATAAACCCTAAACCTAAAATAAACATAGTAAAATAAACCTAAACCTAAACTAAAATAAATAAAAACTAAAATATACTAAACCTAAAAACTAAACTAAATAAAATAAATTAAATTAAAGATAAACCTAAACTAAACTAAATAAAACCTAAAAAATAAACCAAAATAAAACATAAAATAAACTTAAAAAATAAAATAAAACTTACCTAAAATTAAAAACAAAATAAAATAAAATAAAACTAAACTAAAAATAAACATAAAACTAACTAAAAAATAAACTAAAATAAGAAAACTAAACTAGAAAAAATAAACTTAAAATATATAAACTAAACTAAATAAAAGAATGAACCTAAATAAAAATAAAAAATAAAATAAACTATATAAACCATAAACCCTAAACCTACTTACATGAGCCCAAACCACCAAACCTGACCCTAAACTCTATAAAAAACCACGACCCTGAGCCCTAAATCCTAAACTAACCTATTCTAAAAGGCCAAACCACTAGGCCCACACCCAAACTCTTGGCCCACAGGACCACTGAGCCAAAGCCCTAAACCCTGATGACTAGCCCAAGGCTGACCTGGATCCTGGGCTCTAGGCCCTAAAGGCCCTTGGGCGTGAGCGCTACCTAAAGCTGGGCCAGATCACAAAACCTGACCACCATCACAGGCCCAAACCCTGCATGGATCCAAGACCACAGGCCACCTGACCTGACCCCAACCCTGAGTATACTTTAGACTAAATAAATAATAACCTAAACTCAGGCTAGCCTATAAAATATAAAATAATCCTGGATTATGATTGACTTAAGATAAATAAATAAACTAAACATAAAATAAACTAAACCTACTAAACTAAATAAAATAAATAAACTAAATAAACCTAAACCTAAACTAAATATAAAACCTAGAATAAACCTAAATAAAAACCTAAACCTACCTAAAAAATAAAATAAAACCAAACCTAGATAAAATAAAAAAAAAATAACATAAAATAAAACTAAACTAAAATAAACTATACATAAACTGGACCTAAATAGCTATAAAATATAAAATAAAATAAACTAAACTAAATAATTATAAAAATAAACCAAAATAATAAATAAGTTAAATAAATAAAAAATAAACCTAAACCTATCGATTTACTTAATTTAAAAAAAAAGATCCTAAACCTGAAACCCTAAACCTTAAAACTAACCTAAACCTTAAACCTGAGCCCTAAACCAAACAGCCAAATTAACCACAAACCCTAAAATAAACCTAGACCTAAAACCCTAAATCCTAAACCCTACCATAAACCCCAAAACCCCAAACCCAGCAAATCCACAAGCCCACCTAAACCCTTAGCCTTAAAACCTACAACCCTAAATCCTAAAAATCTAAATACTTAAACTTAAACAAAATAAAACTTAAAAATAAAATAAGTACAAAAACCTAAACCTAAATTAAATAAATAAAATAAAAAAAATAAAAACCTAAACCCAATTCTAAACCCAATCCTAAACCTAAAAATAAAAAAAATAAAAAATAAAAACAAAACTAAAATATAATAAATAAAAGCCTAAACTAACTGAAAAATAAAATAAACCTAAAAATTAAAAACCTAAATAAAACAAAAACTAAATGCAAAATAAAAATAAAATAAACCTAAAATAAAATAAAATAAAAACTAAATGCAAAATAAAAATAAAATAAACCTAAAATAAAATAAAATAAAAACTAAACCTTAAAAATAAACCAATTCATAAACCTAAAAATAAATAAAAAATAAAATCTAAGGCTTAAATAAAAAAAAACCTAGACCTAAAATAAACAAAATAAAATAAACCTAAACCTAAACTAAAATAAATAAAACATAAATGTAAACCTAAAATAAACTAAACCAAACTAAACTAAATAAAATAAAATAAACTAAAATAAACCTAAACCTAAACTATAAAACAAAACCTAAAATAAATCAAAATAAAACCTAAACCAAAAAAAAAAATAAAATGTAAACTTAAAAATAAAAATAAAAAATAAAACCTAAACCTAAAAAATAAAATGAAAATAAAACTAAACTAAAAAATAAAAATAAACCTAAACCTAAACCTTAAAAAAACTAAAATAAAAAACCTAAACTAAATGAATAAATTAAACTAAATAAAAATAAAAAATAAATGAAAATATAAATAAAATATAATAAATTAAAACAAATAAAAATAAACTAAGTAAACTTAATATACCTAAACATGATGGTTTATTTAATTTAAAAAACAAAACAAAACCCTAAACCCTATATCCTAAACACTAAACCCTAAATAAAATAAAATAAACCATAAACTAAACAAACCTAAACACTAAAAAACCCAAAGCCCCAGGCCACAGAAACCCAAACCTGAGCCCTAAACCTTGAACCCTAAAACCATGAAACCCTAGCCACAAACCTAAAACCTAATAAACCCTAAACCCTAAACCCCAAACGCAACTTGGCAGTAACCCAAAACCTTAAAACCCCTAAACTAAAATATATAAATATATAATAAATAAAAAACCTAAATTAAATAAAAAAATAATATAATAAAAGTTAAATTAAAACCTAAACTTAAAAAACTTAATATTAAAATAAAATAAAATAAAAAAATAAAAATAAACTAAAATAAAAAATAAAATAAAACTAAACTAAAATAAAATGCTAAAATTAAAACCTAGATATAATAAAACTAAATGTAAAATAAAAGTAAAATAAACCTAATATAAAATAAAATAAAAACTAAATAAAAACTTAAACTAAAAAATAAACCTATAAATAAAACCTAAAAATAAAGAAAAAATTAAACCTAAACCCTAAACTAAAAAAAATCCTAATCCTAAAATAAAAAAAATAAAATAAACATTAAAGAAAACTAAAATAACTAAAACCTAAACCAAAATGTAAAATAAACTAAACCTGAACCCTAAACTAAATAAAATAAAATAAACTAAAAATAAACATAAACCTAAACTAAAAAATAAAATCTAAAAATAAAGCTAAAATAAAAACCTAAAACCTAAACCAACAAAAATAAAATAAAATCCTAAACCTATCCCTAAAAATAATAAATAAAACCTAAACCTAAAAGATAACTTAAAAATAAAACTAAACTAAAAAATAAACATAAACCTAAACTTAAATCTAAAAAATAAACTAAAATAAGAAACTTAAACTAAAATAAATAAACCTAATATAAATAAACTAAACAAAATAAAAATAACAAAGAAGTCTAAATAAAAATAAAAAATAAAATGAACTAAAAT
The DNA here is from genome assembly GCA_021442155.1 of Cymbidium sinense. Lineage (NCBI taxonomy): Eukaryota > Viridiplantae > Streptophyta > Magnoliopsida > Asparagales > Orchidaceae > Cymbidium > Cymbidium sinense. The sequence goes on along the minus strand of CM038214.1, from coordinate 242,576,865 downwards.
AAATAAAAAATAAACTAAATAGTTGTAAGCCTACTAGTTTAGTTAATCTAAAAAAAAAAACTAAACCTTAAACCCTAAACCTTAAACCATAAAACCCTAAACCCTAAACCCTAAACCCTAGACACTAAAAAACCCTAAACCCTAAATAAAAATGAAAAACAAATAAATAAATAAAAACCATAAGACTAAACCCTAAACCCTAAAATAAACCCAAAACCCTAAACCTTAAACACAAAAAACCTAAAAACCTAAACCTAAACTAAATAAAACTTTAAAAAAATTTAAAAAATCAAAAATAAATAAAATAAAAACCTTAACTAAAACCTAACCCTAAATCTAAAATAAAATGAATTAAAAAAATTAAAGTTTAACTAAAATAAAATAAATAAAAACTTAAACTAAATTAAAATAATAAATTTAACCTAAGAATAGAAAACCTAAATAAAATAAAAACTAGATGTAAATAGAAATAAAAAACCTAAAATAAAATAAAATAAAAACTAAATAAAAACTTAAACATAAAAAATAAACCTAAAAATAAATAAAAAATAAAACCTAAACCCTAAACTTCAGAAATACTAAACATAAAATAAAAATAAATAAATAGAATAATATAAACCTAAACCTAAGCTAAAATAAACTAAGCTATGATAAATAGAACCTAAACCTAAACCCAAACCTAAAGTAAATAAAATAAACTAAACTAAAAATAAACCTAGACCTAAACTAAAAAATAAACCTTAAAAAAACCTAAAACTTAAGCGTAAAAAAATTAAATAATAGCCTAAACTTAAATCTAAAAATAAAAAAATAAAACCTAAACCTAAAAAATAAAATAAAATAACTTAACTAAAAATAAAACCAAAACCTAAAAAATAAACTAAAAAAAAACCTAAACTAAAATAAATAAGCCAAAAATAAATAAACTAAACTAAATAAAAAACTAAATAATAATAAAAAATAAAATAAACTAAAATAAATACTAAATAAACTAAATAAACCTAAACCTACCAGTTTACTTAATTTTAAAAAAAAAACCCTAATCCTTATATCATAAACCCTAAACCCTAAAACTAACCCTAAACCCTAAACCCTAAACCTTCAACACTAAACCTACAATCTAAACCATAGCTGTAAACCCTAAAGACTATAAATTCTTAAGCCTAAAAACTAAAATTCTAAACAACCTTAAACTCTAAACACTAAACCCTAAACCCTAAACCCTAAATCCCAAAACCTAAAATCATAAACCATAATAAACCCTAAACCCCAAACCCCAGTTGAGCCAATTTTTATGAAAGGTGATCTTAAAGATGTTAGTGAAGAGGTGGTGAAGTACGAAGTTGGTGGTGCTGCCTGTGTTGGTCTTATTGCGCTTGTTGATATTATGGTTCCTCTAGGCAACATTGGTATGGATCCTTCACAGACTTCTATTTTCTAGGTTCTCAATATCCCAACAAAGATCAATAAGGGTACTGTTGAAATTATCACCCAAGTTGTGCTAATTAAAAAAGGAGATAAGGTGGGATCCTCAAAGGCTACTCTCCCCGTTAAGCTGTGCATTAGGTCATTCTCTTATGAACTTATCATTCAATCTATGTTTGATGATGGCTCGGTGTTCAGTCCTGACGTGCTTGACCTTAGTGAAGATGATCTCATCGAGAAGTTTTTGGTAGTCCTTTCAATGTTCACTTCTCTCTCACTAGCCCTCTCTTTGCTGCAGTGCCCCACATGTTCATCAAAGCTTACAAGAATGTCCTCACCATCATGATTACCACTGATTACATGTACACGCAGGCCGAGAAGTTTAAAGAGTATTTGAAGAATCTTAGTAAATTTACTGTGGCTCTTGTGCCTGATGCTGCTATTATTACTACTATTCTGGTTGCTATTGTGGAAGAGAAGAAGGAAGAGCTTACTGAGGAATCTGATGATGATATGGGTTTTAGCTTGTTCGATTAAACTTAGTTGGACTTCTATAAAATCAAATTTTATTGACTCTGGGAGTTAAATCATTTTGTGAAATGCTATTTTTGTAAATTTTTGAATTGCATTTTATTTTATCCTATTTTATTAATTGATAGATGATAATGTCTTGTTTGATTTGGTAATTTCTTATTTGTTATGAAATCATTTGGGTTTTTTTATAAAAATTCTAAACCTTAAACCCTAAATCCTAAACCCTAACCCTAAACCCTAAACCCTAAACCCCAAACTCTATACCTAAACCTAAAGTAACTAAATAAATTTAAAAAATAAACCTAAACCTAAACTCTAAAAATGGGCAAAACCTTGATGGCAAGAACATCACCATCAACCAGGCTCAATCTAGATTTGGTGGTGGAGGCAAAGGCGGAGGCGGCAGTTATCATTATGGTGGTGGGGGATCTGGAGGTGCTGGTGGATATAGAAGTGGTGGTCGGAGTAGTGGTGGTTATGGACATGGGAGGAGCAAAGGAGGTTACAACTGTGGTGGTGCTGGAGGGAGAGATTGAGGATATGATGGTGGATCCCGCTACTTGAGAAGCAGGGGTGGTTTTAATGGGAACTAAAGAAATTGAAGAACATCCTATCCGTTCTGCTACTTATGAAACTATGTCTTCACAGTAGAGCGGTTGAAGTTATTTAGGGTTTTTGATTTTCTCTATGCGTGCTCATTTTTGATCTATGTCATCTCTTGAGTCTTAGAGAACTTGGTGTGTTACTTGGTTGATGAAATCAAAAAGAAGAAATGTTGAATATGAATTTGTTCTCTATTAAGAAAAACCCAAAAAACTTAAAGCCTAAACTAAAACTTGAACCCTAAAACTAAAACCTAAACCCTAAATCCTAAAGCCTAAAAAAATAATAATAAAAAACCTTAACCCTAAACCCTAAACCTACATCCTATAACCTAAACCTTGAACCCTAAAACCCTAAACCCCAAACCCTAAACCCTAAACCCTAAAACCCTAAACCGTAAACCCTAAACCCTAAACCCTAAAAACTTAAAAACCTAAACCTAAACTAAATAAAACCTAAAAATAAAATAAATAAGAAACCTAAACCTAAATAAAATAAAAAAATAAAATAACATAAAAACCCAAACCTAGACCTAAACATAAAATCAAATAAAAAAATAAAAAAACTAAAATAAATTAAGTAAAAACCTAAATAAAACTAAATAAAATAAAATAAACCTAACCATAAAAAACTTAAATAAATAAAAAATAAACATAAAAAATAAACCTGAAATAAAATAAAATAAATACTAAATGAAAACCTAAATCTAAAAAATGAACCTAAAAAATAAATTAAAAAATAAAACCTAAACCCTAAACCAACAAAAAAACTAAACCTAAAATAAAAATAAATTAAACTTAAACCTAAACTAAAATAAACTAAACTAAAATAAATAAAACCTAAATCTAAACCTAAAATAAACGAAACCTAGAACTAAACCAAAACTAAATAAAATAAACTAAGAATAAACCTAAACCTAAAATAAACACCTAAAACCTAAACAAAAAATAAAATAAAATAAAAAATTAATCCTAAACCTAAAAATAAAAAGTAAAACCTAAACCAAAAATATAAAATAAAATAAAAACTCAACTAAAACCTAAACCCAAACCTAAAAAATAAAGTAAAATAATAACCCTAAATAATAAATAAATAAACCAAAAATAAATAAACTAAACTAAAATATAAGATAAATTAAATAAGTAAAAAAATAAAATAAATAAACTTAAACTTATTGGTTTACTTAATTTAAAAAACCCTAAACCCTAAACACTTAACCCTAAATCATAAAACTTAAAAATAAAAATAAAAAAACAAAAAAAAAAACCCTCACCCTATTCCCAACCAACAATCCTAAAACCTAAACCTTATACCCTAAAACCCTAAACACTAAATCCTAAACCCAAAACCCTAATCCTTAATCCCTAAATCCTAAACCCTAAAGCCTAAAAACTAAACCCTAAACCCTAAACCTTAAACCCTAACCCTAAACCCTAAACCTAAAAATCTTAAACTCTAAAACCCTAAACCCTAAACCCTAAACCCTAAGCACTAAATCTAAACCCTAAAACCTAAAATCCTAAACCTAAAATAAATAAAAAAAAAATAAAATAAATTAAAACCTAAACCTAAATAAAATTAAAAATAAAATAAAATAAAACCAATTAAACTAAGCCTAAATCTAAATTTAAAAAAATAAAATAAAAAAATAAAATAAATCAAAATAAAATAACATAAACTAAACTAAAAAATAAAATAAACCTAAGAATAAAAAACCTAAATAAAATAAAAACTAAACGTAAAATAAAACTAAAATAAACCTAAAATAAAATAAAATATAACTAAATAGCAACTTAATAAATAATAATAATAAAACCTAAACCGTAAACTAAAAAAAAACTAAACCTAAAATAAAAATAAAATAAACCTAAACCTAAACTAAAATAAACTAACCTAAAATAAATAAAACCTAAACATAAACCTAAATAAACTAAACCTAAACTTAAACCTTAACTAAATAAAATAAAATAAACTAAAAATAAACCTTAATCTAAACTAAAAAAATAAAACCTGAAAATAAACATAAAATAAAAAGCTAAAATCTAAACCTAAAAAAATAAAATAATAACCTCAACCTAAACCTTAATAAAAACCTAAACCTAAAAAATAAAGTAAAATAAAACACTAAACTAAAAATAAATAAACCTATAATGAATAAGCTAAACTAAATAAGAATAACAAATAAAACTAAGTAAAAATATAAAATATAAAATAAACTAAAATTAATAAAAAAATAAACTAAATAAACCTAAACCTATCGATTTGCTTAACTTTATAAAAAAAAGAAAAACCTAAACCCTAAAAACTAAGCCCTAAACCCTAAACCTACAGCTCTAAACCTACAAACCTAAACCTTAAGCCCTAAACCCTAACCCTAAACCTTAAATTGTAAACCCTAAGACCTAAAAACATAAACCCTAAAAGCTTAAATCCTAAACCATAAACCCAAAACCCCGGTTGAGCTGATTTTTGCAAAAGGTTATCTTAAACAAGTCAACAAAGTGGTTATGAAATACAAAGTTGGTGTTCCTACCCATGTTGATCTTGTTGTACCTATTAATGTTGTGGTTCCTCCAGGAAACACTAGTCTAGATCCTTCACAGACTTCATTCTGTAGGTTCTCAACATCTCAACTAAGATCAAAAAGGGTACTGTTGAAATTATCACCTTGGTTGAGCTATATAAAAAGGCAATATGGTGGGATCCTCAAAGGTCGCTCTCCTCGCTAAGCTGAAGATTTGGCCATTCTCTTATGGACTTATCATCCAATCTATGTATGATGATGGTTCTATGTTCAGTCCTGAGGTGCTTGAGCTCACTGAATATGATCTCATCGAGAAGTTTTTGATGGGCCTTTTAATGATCACTTCTCTCTCACTAGCCCTTTTATCTTATCCACAAAGACCACATGTTCATCAATGCTTACAAGAATATCCTCGCCCATCGTGATTACCAATGACACATACCCAAAGCCAAGAAGGTTAAGAGTATTTGAAAGATCTTAGTAAATTTAATGTGGTTGTTGTGCACGATGCTCGCCACTCCTACTACTAGTCACCGCTATAGTGGAAGAAGGAAGAAGTGCCTATTGAGGAATCGATGATGATATGGTTTATTGACAAAGCTTTATAAATCAAATTTTATTATCTTTGGTAGTTAACTCATTTTGTGAAATACTACTTTTGTACATTTTTAAATTGCATTTTATTTTATCCTATTTTATTAGTTATTAAAGGATAATTTCTTATTTGATTTGGTAATTTCTTATTTATTATGGAATCATTTGAGTTAAAAAAACCCTAAACCCTAAACCCCAAATCCTAAACCAAAACCTAAAGTAACTAAATAAATTAAAAAATATACCTAAACCCTAAAACCTAATAAATCTAAACCTAAACCCTAAGAATGGGCAGAACCCTGATGGTAGGAATGCCATGATCAACCAAGCTTAGCCTAGATCTGGTAGTAGAGGTGAAGGAGGAAGTGAAGGTGGAGGCGGAGGCAGTGGTTATTCCAGTAGTGGTGGGGGATCTAGAGGTGTTGGTGGATTTGGAGATGGTGGTTGAGAAGAAGTGGAGGAGAGATGGAGGTTACACCATGGTTGTGCGATGTTTGGTTATTATTATGAGCTAGTTGTTGGTATTTTAGTGGTTATTCTTGTGTTTGGGAGATCTTGGCTCGATGGTCTATTGGTTTTACATTGAGTTGGGTTTTCTACTCCTGTGGTGGTTGGCTAAGAGACTATGTTGGTGGGCCAATCGGTTTGTCTCTGTTCAATGGTTTTTTCATATTCTTTTTACTTTTCCTTGGCTACTAGGGTCCTTCCTTTATTGGTTCGATGATGGGCTATTCTCGGTGGCCTTATGGATGTTTTACTTAGATGCTTTGTTTGGAGGACTTTTAGCTGGCTTTAGAATCTTGGTTGGCAGCTTTTCTCTTAGTTGGATTTTTTCTTCTTCTTGGCTAATTTGTTGGAGCCTTTTTTGTGTGCTGAACAATCCTTTGTTGATCCTTTTGAATTGGGAATTTTGGTTTAGTGATTGGTATCTTTAGCCCCTTTTGTGTGTTGGCCTTGGATGTTAGCTGGTATGTTGGTGCAAGTTTTGCTACACTTGGATTCATTAGCTTGCCCAATGATCCTGCTATAACTTTTGGGTTGCTGGCTTTATGTGATTGGCCTATTGTGTTTTTTTTTGCTATGGTCGGTCGTATGCTATGATGCCTTTGTGTTACTCACCTCCTCTCTCTAGTGGTGGCTTTACATATGCTTGTAACCCTTCTTTATGAAGTTTGGATGCTCATATGTATTGTTGCCCCATGAGATGATATAAACTGAGCATGCGCCTTCTCTTTCTTAGCTCTCTCCTTTTGCTCTATTAATCCATATTCTTTTTAGCTTTGACTTTTGCCTTGGTAGTATTTTTGCAAATTTCTTTTATAGGTTGAAACTTTATAGAGGGACTGGTCATTTCTCAGTCATCCCTAGTGTTGTTGTTGTGGATCTTGCTTATCTTGCTTTCTCAAAGGAACCATGAACTGTTGCTGACTCAACCTTTTTCTATTTTCATGTTTTATTTTAGTGTTACTTTTTGTCATTTTGCTCTTATGCTTTTTAGATGTTGCATTTGCTATTTTGTTTTCTTTTCTTCTTCTAGTGTACTTAGATGGGGGTTTAGCTCTTTAGGTTTCTTGTAGCTTTGTGAGCGGTAGATTTCTAAGCTTTATGCCTTTTAAGGACATTGTATCTTTTACTTTTATGGTAATAAAAAAACCCTACACCCTACACCCTAAACCCTAAACCCTAACCCTAAACCCTAAACCTTAAACCTAAAGCTAAAGTAACTAAATAAATTAAAAAATAAAGCTAAACCCTAAAACCTAATAAACCTAAACATAAACCTAAACACTAAGAATGGCCAAAACCTTGACGACAAGAACATAACCGTCAACCAGGCTCAGTCTAGATCTGGTGATGGATGTGAAAGCAGAGGCGGTGGTTATCGTAATGGTGGTGGGGGACTTGGATGTGCTTGTGGATACGGAGGTGGTGGTCAGAGCAGTGGTGGTTATGGAGGTGGGAGGAGTGATGGAGGAGGTTAACGTGGTGGTGAGGAGGAGAGATCGAGGATGATGGATCCCACTAACTGGTGGTGATGGGAACTGGAGAAACTAAAAAATAATGATCGCCGCTTATGGAAATGTGTCTTTATAGAAGAGATGGTTCTAGTTATCTAAGGTTTTTGATTTGCTCTATGCATGCTCATTTTTGATTTATGTCATCGCTTGAGTCTTAGAAAACTTGGTGTCTTACTTGGTTGATCAAATTGAAAAGAAGAAATGTTGAATAGATGCAACCTCCTAATCTTGCCAGATCTACTAGATCTGGATCCTCTTCACATAAATAATGGTTGTTTCAATTTTTGGCTTAGAAGAGGATTTGTTATTCTCTCTCTCTCTCTCTCTCTCTTTATTATTATCATTTAATTTCCTTTTACAATTTTATTATGTTTAATTCTCTTATTTGGAATGTTAGAGGGATTGGTACCCTCACTATTCATAATCATATTATAAATCTCTATAAAATTTATAATATCTCTTTACTTATTATTATTGAACCTCTTATACATGCTGATAAAATCAATCATGTTTCTAGAATGCTTGGTTTTAGTAATTTTTTCTTTAACATCAGTAATAAAATTTGGTGCTTTTGGAATAGCTTCTTAAATATTTTAATTTTAAATGATCTTCAACATGATGTCAATGCTCAAATTTCTTTTGGTAATTCTTGTGTGCTTGGCCCTTTTATTTATGCTTCTTGCAATAGAACTAGTCGAAATGTTCTTTGGGAGAATTTGAAAAGTTTTGCTCTTCTGTTAACAAACCTTGGTTGGTTGGGGGTGATTTCAACACTATTCTATATTCACCTAAAAGGAAGGGTGATTGCTCTCATAATATTCATTCTATGGAAGGATTTTCAAATATGATTTTTGTTTGCACTCTTATTGACATTGGTTTTAAAGGCTATAATTATACTTGGTAAAACTCCAAGCTCTAGCAACATCTTGATAGAATTATTTTTGACTATCATTAGAATAATCAATGGCCTCTTACCTCTGTTGACCATTTGAGTACAACTTTATCTGATTATGCTGCTCTTTCGGTTTTTATTAAAGATAACTCTAAAAGATTAAATAACTCACCCTCTTTCAGATTTCAAAATATGTGGATTTAGCATCTGGATTTTCTTAAAGTCATGGCCATTAATTGGATTGCCCTTTTACACCCTGATAATTTGATTATGGGTATGCATAGATTATGGTTTAAGCTTAAAAGGCTCAAATAAAATCTGGTTTGGTGGATCAAACATTATTTTAAAAATATTTTTGCTAATATAAAAAACATGAAACTTCTAGTTTGTGATCTTGAAAATGTTGTTTTAACTAATTCTTCTAAGCTTAAGTATTTGAATGATGCAAAAGATAATCTTATTAATTATCTGAATATGGAAGAGACCTATTGGCGACAAAAAAGCTGCTAGTAAACATATTATTGATGGGGATAGGAATACTTAGTATTTTCATGCTTTATTTAATAAAAAGAGAGCTTTAAATTCTATCCAAAACATTTAAAGTGATAATGGAGATTGGATCATTGATATTAATGTTATTAAAGATTATGTTATTAACCACTTTAGAAATATGCTTAATAAAATCCACTCTTATGAAGCTATTTCTAATTCTTTTTTGATCCCCTCTATTATTAACAATAATGATAATCATTGGCTTACTAGGTTGCCTACTAAAGATGAGATTGGTAAAGTTTTCAATAACATGAATATTGATTCCATTGCTGGTTTGGAGGGTTATACAAATCAATTTTTTCAAAATTGTTGGTCTACAATTAAGAATGACTTAGTTGATGCTATTGTTGATTTCTCTATTGGTAATACTCTCCCTAAATATTTTTTAAGCACTTCCATTATTCTCATACCTAAAAAAGATAATACAAATTCTTGGAGTGATTTCAAACCTATTAGTCTTAGCACTTTCAATAATAAACTAATTTCTAAAATTTTTGCTAATAGACTAAGTCCTGTGCTTCAAATAATTACCTCTCTCAACCAAACTGGTTTTGTTAGAGGGAGATCTATATCTGATAACAATCTTCTTGCTCAAGAGCTTATTCATGATTTGGATGTTCCAACTATAGGTGGTAACATCCTTTTCAAACTAGATATTTCTAAAGCCTTTGATAATATCTCTTGGGATTTCCTTTAAATATTCTACATTTATTTGGTTTCTCGATAATTTCATTAACCTTATTAAAAACTATATTAATAATGCCTTATTTTGTATTCTTCTTAATGGTGAAGCTTTAAGTTTTTTTCCTTCTTCTCATGGTTTGAGAAAAAAGGAGATCCTTTGTCCCCTTCTTTGTTTATTATTGCTGTTGAATACCTTTCTATGAGTTTAAATGATTTATTTAATAATAATCCTAGGATGTACTTTAGAACTTTTGGTGGTATCCCTGTTTCACATCATAGCTTTGTTAATGATTTCATTATCTTTTCTAATGCTTCCTTTCATCATATCAAAAGACTTAAAAAATTTTTAAATAATTTTGGTAGAGGAAGTGGTCTTTCTATTAATGAAAGAAAGAGCTGCTTTATTATCTCCTCTAAAATTTCTAATAACAAAATCAATTATATCTTGAGAATCACTAACTTTAAACACCAACAACTCCCTATTAAATATCTAGGTGCTCCTCTTTTTAAAGGTCAAAAAGGATCCCATCTTTTTGACGAGCTTATTCAAAAAATTTTTAATAAAATTTCAATGTGGGAATTTCACTTACTCTCTTTTAGTGGCAGGCTTACTTTGCTTAAGAGTACTCTTAATTTTATGTATTTATATCTTGTTCAAACCATTATCCCTACTAATTCTATCTTAAATAGAAATGATCGTCTCCTTAATAAATTTTTTTAGGGCTCTAATAATTCGGTTAAAATGATGCATTGGACTTCTTGGCATAAATGTTGTGGTCCTTTGGGTGAAGGTGGGCTTGGCTGCAAACCTATTGGTGAAGTTATTACTGCCTTCTCACATAAACTCTAGTATAATTTTAGAAAAAATGATAGCCTTTGGGCTAATTATATGTTAGCTAAATACTTCCAGGGTTAGCACCATCTAATCTGAACTTATAAAGTGGGTGACTCCACGATTTGGAAAAGGCTTTTCTCCATTAAATGGGAGGCTGAATCCTTGATATCTTGGGGTATAAATTGAGGATCTTGTTTCTTTTGGCAAGGCAATTGGATTGGTTGTGGTTCTATTGATTTTTTTATCTACCCATTCTACTATTGCTACTAAAGTTAACTCTTTTGGCTTAATAATAAGTAGAATGATAGTAAACTTAGCGAACTTATTCTTATCTCTCTTTTATATAAATTTATTGATATTCCTATCCTTTCCAACAAGCCTAATAAAATTCTTTTTAAGCTATCTAATAATGTTGATTTTATTCTTAAAGAGGTTTGGAATTATATTAGAGATGCTCATATTTCATTTAATGTATTTATTAAACTTTGGAATAATGTCATCCCAATCTCTTATTCTGTTCTTACTTGGAGAATTCTGAAAAACTTCATTCTTGTTGATTCCTTGCTCTAGGATAAAGGTTTACATTTGCCTTCCAAATGTAATTGTTAATTTCATATTGGAAATGCTAATCATGTTTTGTCAAAGATGCTATTGCCTCCAAATTATGGTTTTGGTATGATGATCTTTTTAATACTAACCATTGCCATGGTTTTCTTTCTTTATATCAATTTCTTGAAGCCTTTTTCCAAAAAACTATGAAATGTGATATCAAAGTTTTAATTGCCATTACCCTTATTAGGTTCATATGATTAATGCTAAATATTATGATGTTTCTATGAATAATAAAAGGATTATTGCTAGAACTAAAGAAAAAATTCATGCTTTATTTAATGCTAATTTAATTAGTAGCACTCATTATAGAGGTTGCAAATTTGTGGCCAAAAAATTGGTTCTTTACTCGAGATCAATATATAAAGAAGATAGGATTATATAATGTAAAACCTCATAATAATATTATTAAAATTAATGATGGCTCTCTTAGAATACATTTGGTGGTATTTTAGGGTTTTAAAGGTAATGTCATTTGTGCTTTTGCTTATCCTTCTAAAGCTTCTATTATCTATGAATTAATGGTTGTAAACAAAGCTATTGACATATGTTTGAAAAAGTTTTTATCAATATTTGGATTGAAGTTGATGCTCTCTTACTCATTGACATGCTAACTTCCACTAAGATGGGGAATGCAGATTTATTCTACCTTCATAATCATACTAGAACACTCCTCTCTCAAGTTTGCTTAAAAATTTCTAACATTTGGCATGAAGGAAATGTCTTTGCAGATTATCTGGCTAATCTAGGTGCTAACAATTGAGAGGCTTGGTTAATCTAGATAACACTGGATTACCTTATCTAAGAAATTAACTTTTCTTTGTGTATTTTAGGTTCTCTATGATTTTCTCTATGTGCATTTTCATTTTGCTGCATTTTTTTGGTTATTTTACTCTCTTATCTGGCTTATGTTGTAAACTTGGGAGATCTCTTTGAGGTGGTGGCTGGCTGTTCATCCTCTTTTGATTGAGAGGTGTTCTCTTTGGCTGACTATTTTATTTAGGGATCTAAATGTTGTGGTGGCCTACTTCTGGGTTATGCCTCTATGTGCTTTTGGCTTTTCCTTTTTCTTAATTAGTCCTAGTTTTGCCTCTAGTTTTGGTTGGATGTTTCTTTACTTAAGGAGGTTTTTCTGTTGCTATTTTTGGGCAAGGTGGGTTCTGCTATTTGCTACTACCCTCTACATGGCTATCATGGGTGGCTATTATTTGATGGTTGTTGTCAATATTTTTACCCTTGAGTTTTTGCTAGAGCTTTTGGTCATTTTTGTGTTTGGATGGGGCTTTATCCTTCCACCACTTTGGTTGGTTGTTTGGTGCTCAAGTTTGTGGCTTTTTGACCATTTATTTCTTAGTAATTTTGGGTGGCTTCATTGGTTGTCACTATTATTGTCTTTCCCTTGGGATTGCCTCCCTTTGATTGGCTATTTCTTTATCTAGTTGGCTCTTCTATAGCTTTGTTAATTGGATGGATGGTCTTGTAGATGTGGTGGTTGGTTGGTTAGTTAGTTTGTTGGTTTTCCTTTTGTTTTCTTCAGATATATTGTTAGCTTGTAGGTTGACCTTTTTTTCTGTGGTTTTTTGTCCTTATATGGGTGCTTATTTTTGTATTATGTTTCTATTTATGATGGAGGTATTGGGATTTCCTTTTTTTTTTCTTACATTGTATGGGTTGGATTAGTGGCTACTATTAGTGTTGACCTTGACCTCTAATCTAGTTTGGAATTGTTGGTTTTGGTGCTAGTTGTAGGTTATTGTTTTGTTTTGGGAGTTGGTGGTTTCTAGACTAGTTTTGGTTCTTATTCATCGGTTTGTTTTGGGTGATATCTTGCGCTTGCTCTTCATTTTACTATGGTGGTTTTGTTGATGCTACTTCCTTTCGGGCTTGAGGGACTTTAGTTGACTGGGTGTTTAGTGGGCTAGCTTTTCCTGTTGCTTGGGCTACAGGTACAAGAGAATTATTGACTTTCATTCTTTGGCAGATTGCCTCCATCGAGGTAAGTGGGCTATGATGGTTGGGATGAGATTATTTTTTTTTGGTAGCAACATATATGACTATAACCCTTCTTTGAAGTCTGATGCTCACATTTGTGGTTTCCAAGATGTAGTGACTGATGAGCTTTATTAGAATTTTCTCTTATATTTCTTTTATTATGTGCTAAAGCTTGATTTTCTCTAGTTAATTATAATTTCTAGCCAAAAATTATTTTAGAGGTTCTCTACAAATTTTGAAACCTGGGTGTGGATTGTGCAACTCAAAAGACTGACTTAGTGGGCTGATCGTCTTATTCATGTGATGTTCCTTATTTGTTTTTTGGTCAATTATTTCTTTTATTTAGTTTCCTTGCTTTTGTTAGATTAGATAGGATTTTCTCTAAAAATGCAAAGAGAGAATTATCCCTTTAAAGACCTTGTTCTTTCTTTGTGGCAATAAAATTCTCCCTCAGTTTCCTTAAAATCCCTAAACCTTAAACCCTAAACCATAAACCCCAAAACCTAAACTCAAAACGCTAAACTAACCTTAAACCCAAAAAAGCTAAGACCTAAACATAAACTAAATAAAACCTAAAATAAAATAAATAAATAAACCTAAACCAAAATAAAATAAAATAAAATAGACTAAAAACCTAAAATAAAAACCTAATAAAACTAAACTAAACTAAAACCTAAACCTAAACCCTAAACCTAAACCCTAAACCTAAACCTAAACCTAAACCTAAAACCTAAACCTAAACTTAAACCTAAACTAAAACCTAAACCTAAAGCTAAACCCTCCTAAACCCTAAACCAAAACCCTAAACCTAAACCCTAAACTCTAAAAAAACTAAAAAATCCTAACCCCTAAAGCCAAAACACAAAACTCTAAACCTTAAACTGTAAACCCTAACCATAAACCCTAAATGCATAAAAATTAAAACCCTAAGCCATAAAATCATAAACCTTAAACCCTAAACCCTAAACCCTAAAAACCTAAACCTAAACTAAATAAAATCTAAAAATAAAATAAATAAAAAAACCTATACCAAAATAAAATAAAAATAAAATAAAATAAAAACATAAACTAAAACCTAAACTTAAACCTAAACCTAAAAAAGAAAATAAAATAAAAAATAAAAACTAAACTAAAATAAAATAAATAAAACCTAAACTAAATGAGAAAATTAAAGGACCTAAACTAATGAGAAAATTAAAAAACCTAAATTAAAAACTAAACCTAAAATAAAAATAAAATAAACCTAAAATAAAATAAAAAAAACTAAATAAAAGCCTAAACCTAACCAATAAACCTAAAAAATTAAACATAAAAATAAATAAATAAATAAAACCTAAACCCTAAACTAAAAAAACCTAAACCTAAAATAAAAATAAAAAAAATGTAAACCTGAACTAAGATAAACTAAACAAAAATAAATAAAATCTAAACCTAAACCTAATATAAACTATACCTGAACCTAAAATAGACTAAACCTAAACCTAAACCTAAACTAAATTAAATAAAATAAACTAAAAATAAACATGAACCTAAAAGTAAATAAAACCAAAAAATAAACTAAAAAAAATAAATGAACCTAAACCAAAAATAAAACCTAAACTAAAAAATAAAATAAAACTAGACTAAACAATAAAACTTAGCCTAAACCTAAACCTAAAAAGTAAACTAAAATAAAAAACCTAAACTAAAATAAATAAACCTAATATAAATAAACTAAAATAAATTAAAATAAAAGTAAATCTTAAATCTTAAACCCTAAACCTTAAACCCTAAACTCTATAAGGCTCAAACCTAAACCCTAAGCCCTAACGCTAATAAACTAAAAATGTAAACCTAAACTAAATAAACCCTAAAAGTAAAATAAATAAATAAAGCTAAACCAAAATAAAATAAAAGAAAAAAATAAAAGAAAAACATAAACTAAAATCTAAACCTAAACCTAAAAAAAAAAACATAAACCTAAGAAGAAAAAAATCTAAACTAAAATAAAATAAATAAAACCTAAACTAAACTAAATAAAATGAAAACTAAACCTAAAATAAAAATAAAATAAAATTAAAACTAAATAAAAAACTAAACCTAAATAATAAACCTAAACATAAAACCTATAAATAAATTAAAAATAAAACCTAAACCCTAAACAAAAAATAAACTCAAAACTAAAAAGAAAATAAAAAAAAGCGTAAATAAGAAGATAAAACCTAAACCTAAAGCTAAAATAAGCTAAATAATAAATAAAACCAAAACCTAAACAATAATAAGCTAAACTAAAATAAATAAAACCTAAACCTAATCCTAAAATAAACTAAACATAAACCTAAACCAAAACTAAATAAAATAAAATAAACTAAAAATAAAACAAAATATTAACTAAAAAATAAAACCTAAAAATAAATCAATAATAAAATTAAACATTAAACCTAAACCTAAAAATAAAAAATAAAAAATAAAACCTAAACCTAAAAAATAAAATAAAAATAAAACTAAATTAAAAAATAAACCTAAACTTAAAAAATAAACCTTAAAAATAAACTAAAATAAAATACCTAAACTAAAATAAATAAACTTAAAATAAATAAACTAAATTAAATAAATATAAAAATAAACCTAAATAAAAATGAACTAAACTAAAATAAATAATAAATTAACTAAATAAACTTAAACCTACTAGTTTACTTAATTTAAAAAAAAAATAAACCCTAACCCTAAAACTAACCCTAAACCCTAAACTTTAAACCGTTAACATACAACCCTAAACCCTAAACCCTAAATCCTAAGCCCTAAATCCTAACCACTAAAACCTTAAATCCTAAATCTACAACCCTAAACCAACAACTCTAAACCTTAAAACCCTAAACCCTTAACTAACAACCCTAAACCCTAAAGCCTATAACCTGAAACTCTAAACCCTAAACCCTATACCCTAAACCCTAAATGCTAAACCCTAAAAACCTAAAAACATAAAAACCTAAACCTAAACTAAATAAAACCTAAAAAATGAATGAATATAAAACCTAAGCCCAAAAAAAGAAAAAAATAAAAAAAATAAAAACCCAAACTAAAACCTAAACCTAAACATAAAAGTAAATAAAAAATAAAAAATAAAAACTAAACTAAAATAAAATAAATAAAATCCCAAACTAAACTAACAAAATAAAATAAACCTAAACATAAAAAATCTAAATAAAATAAAAACTAAATGAAAAATAAAAATAAAATGAACCTAAAATAAAATAAAATAAAACTAAATAAAAACCTAATCCTAAAAATAAATAAAAATTAAACCTAAACCCTAAACTAAAAAAAACCAAACACTAAAATAAACAAAATAAAATAAACCTAAACCTAAATGAAAATAAATAAAACCTAAACCTAAACCAAAAATAAACTAAACCTAAACCCTAAACTAAATAAAATGAAATAAACTAAAAATAAATCTAAACCTAAACAAAAAAATAACACCAATAAATAAACCATAAAAAACCTAAGACCTAAACCTAAACTTAAAAATAAAAAATAAAACCTAAACCTTAAAAACTACACTAAAGTAAAAAACCTAAACTGAAATAAGTAAACCTAAAATAAATCAAAAAAATATAGTATAAATAAAAAAACTTAAATAAAAATAAAAATAAAATAGACATCATAAAAAAATAAATAAATAATAATATAAATTTTTACTTAATTTAAAATAAGAAACCCTAAACCCTAAATCCTAAACCCTAAACCATAAACCCTAAGCCCTAAAACTAACTCAAAATCATAAACCCTAAACATACAACCCTAAACTGTAAACCCTAAACTAACCTAAACCTAAACTAAAGCAAACTAAAATCCAAACCTAAAGCTAAACTTTAACCCTAAACTAAACTTAAAATCTAAACCTAAACCTAAACTAAAACTCCTAAACCCCTAAACCCTAAATCCTCCTATAAACCCTCTAGCTCCTAAACCCTAAACCTTAAATCCTAAACCCTTAAAACTATAAACTTTAAATCTAAAACACTAAACCCTAAACCTAAACCCTACACCCTAACCCTAAACCCTAAATGCCAAAACCCTAAAGGCTAAAACTCTAAACCCTAATCCATAAACCCTAAACCCTAAACCCTAAAAACCTAAACCTAAACTAAATAAAACATAAAATTGAAATAAATTAAGAATCTAAACCAAAATAAAATAAAATAAAAAGAAAATAAAAACATAAACTAAAACCTAAACCTAAACCAAAAAAAACCTAAACTAAATAAAACCTAAACTATATAAAAGCTAAAAATAAAATAAATAAATAAACTAAACCTAAATAAAATTATAAATAAAATAAAATAAAAACCTAAACTAAAACCTAATCCTAAACCAAAAAATATAATAAAATAAACTAATATAAATAAACTAAAATAAAATAATAAAAATCTAAATTAAACTAAAAAAACTAAACCTAAGAATAAAAAACCTAAATAAAATAAAAACTAAACATAAAATAAAAATAAAATGAACCTAAATAAACCTATAATAAAATAAAATAAAATCTGAATAAAAACCTAAACCTAAAAACTAAACATAAAAATAAAACCAAAAAATAAATAAAAAATAAAACCTAAACCTTAAACAAAAAAATCCTAAACTTAAATTATAAATAAAATAATCAAAATAAAATAAATCTAAGCCTAAACTAAAATAAACTAAACTAAAATAAATAAAACATAAACTTAAACCTAAAATAAACTAAACCTTAACCTAAACCTAAACTAAATAAAATAAAATAAACTCAAATAAACCAAAACCTAAACTAAAATAAAAACCCTAAAAATAAACCTAAAATAAAAACCTAAAACATAAACCTAAACCAAAAAATAAAAAATAAAACTTAAACCTAAAAAATTAAATAAAAATATAACTCAACTAAAAAATAAACCTAACCTAAACCTAAACTTAAAAAATATACTAAAATAAAGACCTATGCTAAAATAAATAAACCAAAAATAAATAAACTAAATTAAATAAAAAAATAAACATATTTAAAAATAAAAAGTAAAATAATCTAAAATAAATAAAAAATATTCTAAATAAACAAAATAAACTTAAACCTACTAGTTTACTTAATTTTAAAAAAAAAAGCCCTTAAACCCTAAGCTAACTCTAAACCCTAAAAACCATAAGCCTTATAGCCTTAACACTAAACCCTAAACGTTAAACCCTAAACCCTAACATTAAGCCTTAAACCCCAAAAGCCAAAATGCTAAAATGCTAAAGACTAAACCCTAGACCCTAAAAACCTAAAAATAAAAAATAAGACATAAACCTGAAAAATAAAATAAAAATAACATTCAACTAAAAAATAAACCTAAACCTAAACTTAAAAAATAAACTAAAATAAAAAATTGAAATTAAAATAAATAAATAAACTAAACTAAAATAAAAAATAAACATAAATAAAAATAAAAAATAAAACCTAAATAAATAAAAATTAAATTAAATGAATTAACTAAACCTAAACCTATGAGTTTACTTAACATAAAAAACAATAAACCCTAAACCTCTAAACCCAACCCTAAACCTAAACCTAAAAAACCCTAAAACCTTAAACCTAAACCTTAAACCCTAAACCCTAACCTTAAACCTTAAACCATAAACCCCAAACCCTAAATGTAAACCTAAAGTAACTAAATAAATTAAGAAAATAAACATAAACTAAAAAACCTAATAAACCTAAAGCTAAACCTAAGCCCTAAGAATGGGCAGAACCTTGACGATAGGAACATCACCATCAACCAAGCTCAGTTTGGATCTAGCGATAGAGGCGAAGGCAGAGGTAGCAGTTATCGCAATGGTGGTGGGGGATATGGTGGTGCTAGTGGATATGGAGGTGGTGGTCAGACCAATGGTGTTTATGGAGGTGGGAAGAATGATAGAGCTTACTGCCATGAAGCGAGAGATCGAGGATATGATTGTGGATCTCACTACTTGAGAGGCCTTCGAGGTTCTGATGGAAATTGGAGAAACTGAAGATCAGTCGACCCGATCTGCTGCATATGGAAATCTATCTTTATAATAGAGACGGTTCTAGTAATCTAGGATTTTTCATTTATTCTTTGCGTGCTCATTTTTGATCAATGTTGTCGCTTGTGTCTTAGAAAACTTGGTGTGCTACTTGGTTGATGAAATTTAAAAGAAGAAATGTTAAATACAAATGTATTCTTTGTTAAAAAAAACCAAAAACCTTATACCCTAAATTAAAACCTGAACCCTAAACCTAAAACCTAAACCTTAAACCCAAGACCCTAAATCTTAAAATCACTAAAGCTTAAACCCTAAACCTAAAATCCTAAACCCTAAAAGCCTAAACCCTAAACCCTAAACCATAAAACCTAAATCCTAAACCTTAAACCCTAAACCCTAAACCCTAAACCCTAAATCCCAAACCCTAAACCCTAAACCCTATACCCCGTACCCTAAACTAAACCTGAAACCCTAAACCCTAAAAAGCTAAAAACCTCAACCTAAACTAAATAATACCTTAAAATAAAATAAATAAATAAACCTAAACCAAAAAAATAAAATAAAATAAAATAAAATAAAAACATAAATTAATACCTAAACCTAAAAAAATATAATAAAAATTTAAAACAAAACTAAAATAAAAAAAATAAAAACTTGAACTAAACTAAAAAATAAAAAACCTAAATAAAATAAAAACTAAACCTAAATTAAAAATAAAATAATCCTAAAATAAAAAAATAAAATAAATAAATAAAACCTAAACCTAAAAAATAAACCTAAAAATAAATCCTAAAAGTAATAAAAAATAAAATCTAAACCCTAAACTAATAAAAAACCCAAAACCTAAAATAAAAAAAATAAACATATCATAAATTAAAATTAACTAAACTAAAATAAATAAAACCTAATCCTAAGCCTAAAATAAACTAAACCTAAACCTAAACCTAAACTAAATAAAATAAAATAAACTAAAAATATACCTAAACCTAAATTAAAAAATAAAACCTAAAAATATTCCTAAAATAAAAACCTAAAACCTAAACTTAAAAAAATAATATAATAACCTAAATCTAAACCTAAAAATAAAAAATAAAACCTAAAATAAAATAAAAAATAAAAATAAAAATAAAATAATAAAAACCTAAATCAAAACCTAAACTTAAAAAATAAACTAAACTAAAAAAACCTAAACTAAAATAATAAACCTAAAATAAATAAACTGAACTAATTAAAAATAAAAAATAACATAAACTAAAATAAATAAAAAATTAACTAAATAAAATTAAACCACCAATTGACTTAATTAAAAAAATTTAAAAATAAAAAGTAAAAAAATAAAAAAAAAACCCTAACCTAAACCCTAAAATAAACCTTAAACCCTAAACCCTAAACATACAACCATAAACCATAAAACCTAAAACCCCAAACACTTAACTCTAAACCTTAAACCCTAAAACTCTAAACCCTAAACCCTAATCCTAAAAACTAAAAACAAAAATAAAAAAAATAAAAAAAAATTAAAAATCTAAAACAAAAAAAAAAAATTAACCCCCAAGATATCCAAATTGAAAAATAGCAAAATGACCATTTTACCCTAGGCCATATAACAAATTTTGGCTGCCCTGTATTTTGGTCAAACCCTCTTTACAATCACTTGAGGCTTTCCTAAAAGCTCAAGGGGACTTAGTGATGAGTGGTACACCCAACCCAATGGTTTGGATCAGCCCATTTGGCCCATAGACCAATCCCAACCACATAGCTTTAAATTGAGTTTTCAAATTCCCTCCTAAGCTCAATTTGGTGCACATGGGAATTTACCAATCCACTCAACACCTTAAATCAACCATGTACAAAGATCTAACAACCAAACCAACCCTCCCAATCTCAGTAATTGGATCAAAATGGCAAAGGAGGTGTCGGCCATCTGATTTCCATAGGGGGAGATATACTCCCCCTAATTCAATGAAATTTCAATTCACTCACTATCGATTGAAGCCTAGGAACCTAGAGAAACTACCTCAGAGCATTTCCAAGCTTCTTAGGAAGGATTTGAATTCCCTATTTCTCGGTTTTGCACAGTGCAAAATAGGGGAGCTCAATCCATTATCCAACTTCCTCTATACTTGATCTCCATCCAATTACTCTTGTACACTCCATCAGAGGGTTAAGTCAAACTTGCCCAAGCTCTGATTGAAGTTCCCATAGCAAGGAAGAGTTTAATTGGATCAAAGTCAAAGCCCAAGTTAAGTGGTGTTGGTCTACCCATTGATCCACTCAATCCCAAGGCCTAGGAATTTCAACTGGGCTTTTTCTCCACTAGATGAAGCTACCTCGTCGATCTTGAGCACCGATGAGGTATGGAATTTTTTGACCACTTAGCTTAGGAGGTGTTGGAGCTTTGTGAATGAAATATTCATGGCATGTGAAATCCACTGTTGGATGGGTTTGTAATTACGCTTAGATGGTGTGGGTTGATTTTTGTATGATTCCATGCTAGATTGAGCTCAAATCTCCCCTTAGATTATGGATGTTCTCCATTGATCCTCAGGGAAGAACTTGGCTCATCTCAGCCATCCATTCGCACATTTTAGATGGATGGTTGAGATTATTTAACACATTTTAGAAATCAATTTTCTTTTAAAAGCGTGTGAATCCTTGATCGATCTTTGATGGACGAGAATAAGTGCATCGTCGCCATCAGCATTTGGGATGTGACATTTAAGTTACACCCTCACAGAATGACACATGTAAAGTGCACTAACTGGCGCCATGCATCGCGTCGTGAGCTGAGTATTAAGTAGGGATTAGTTAAGAAATTAATTAATTCATAATTAATCAATGGATCTTCAAAAATTTATAATTTGTCATAGAAAAATTAGAAAAAGAAAAGGAAAAATGCTTTGGAAATATAACTTCATCTAGAATATTTAAAAAAATGTTTCAATTGATTTTGAATTACTCTTTTCTCTAAATGTAGGTTTCTTTGGGAATTTCAATTAGCTAATTATAATTTAATTAGGTCATCAATTGATCTCAACTTTCTAGGGTTCATTTTAGGGGATGATCTCTGCCTCCCCTAATTTTCTTGAGATTTATTGAGGGCTCAATTGGGGAAATTGGTATTTCATTCCCTAATTACCTGTTTCATGTAATTAAGGGTAATTAAGATATGATTAGTGGATTTGCCGTATGATTAGGTTTGATTAAAGTTAGATCCAATGAGTAAGGGGTTTATGGAATAATTTTAGGGCATTTCCCCTAAGCTATTCCCTAAACTCCCTTTTCTCTCCTTAATTCTATCTTAATTAAGGGTTAACTCATTAATCACCCCTTTAATCAATTTTCAAAAATTCTAAAAAGTTTTAGAACTTAATTAATCTACCTTGGGTATATGCTTATGTGTTTAATAGCCTTAGTTTAATTAAGGAAATTAAAACCCCTTTTATAAGTATGAAAGGGTGTTTTAAAATTAATTAAACTAAATCTCTTAGCTTAATTAACTTTTAATTATGAGCCAAATTGCATTAGGCCTTTTCATTATTAGGTGCATTACAAATTTAAATACCTTGTGGGTTTTATGTCATCTCATTGGCTCATAATTACCTAGTTAATTTTTCTAAGGTGGTGTAGGTAAGGGTTAATTAAGCCACTTAATTTATACCTTAACTTAATCAATGCTTAAAATGGATTTGATTATCTAAAAATTAAACAAAAATATAAAACACATGTGGGAATGGGTTAAGAACAACAAACTCATCTCATCTTTTCAAAATTAAATCAAACTTCAAACTAAACAAAAATCATTTTTGAAATTCACTTTATTTTAACCTAAAATATTCTTATTCCTTAAGAATGTCTTTAGGATTTAAGTAAAGTGAGTTTGTTTACATGTTTTCATTGCTTTGGAACTTTCCCAACATGTTAAGTTGTATTTCACGTGATTCATGCATTCATAATTTCATGTTTCAAATTTTAAAATGAAATTGCTTACTTTATGTCGAATGTGCATGTGTTGGCTAAAGTAAATTATGAGTGGCTATTATCACTATTAAATCTAAAATATTTTTAAAAATTATAAATGAAATATCAAATCTAAAAGTATGTTACTTATACTTTAATTATAAGCTTGCATGTGAAATATTGTAAAGGTATGCTTAGTATAGGTTTCCTTGCTTTCCCATGTTGGTATAGTTTTGAATAGGAATTTTGGTGAGACATAAGGTTAATTTGAAAGGGGCCTAATGCTCACCTAATTTCATATCCTATTCATCCATATGCTACCATCTAATAAGGATTACTTACACATACATATATAAATTGCATAAAGAAAATAAATCAATTAAACAACTTTTGCATCTTCATTTTCTATTTCATTTCTTTTATATGCATGTTAGTACTTAAGGAAAGTGGTATATTAGTTTGGACACCCTGAGGCTGCAAGGCTTTAAGTAGCCATAAGTAGGTCTTGTACCTTACACCTCTGGTTAACAATGACCCTGTACTCACTTATGCCTTTCTTACTTTCATGTATGTATGTGAAATTTTGGATAAGGAAAACCTTTTCTACTTAAGAAAAATCATGCATATTTAACTTATAAATTTTTTTACTTAGCATGCATCATAAAGTGTGCTAATTACTCTCATTTTCATATATAGATATGCTTAGGGTCCATCTGTATGCATTTCATATATGTTGGGAAAGAAATGAAGTAATGTGTGATATGTGGATTTTGATTAATTTTACTTAATCTTAAAATGCATTTCTTTTTGAATATGTGTGTTTAGAGTTTGTCTAAACTTAGGATTGATTAAAAGATGTAATCAAAATATTCATCCAAATGAAATTAAAATGTGAACTTACTTTAAAAAATTACTTAAGGTTAGTGAAGCAAAGAGAAGTTCTCTTCTCTTTCCCTCTCTTCATAACTTAGTAATTAATTGTAGGTTTCACTTAAACAAAATTAAAACATGAAATAAAAATAACCCAAAACACTTAAACATCTTAAATGAAACCCTCCTCTAAGTTTAATATGTTCTTCATACTTAAAGCCATAGCTAAGCATACCACATAAACCTTCAAAGCACACACATTAGCCTAAGTCACCACTTCTAGCTTTATGTTAGGTCAGTGCATGGTTTGATGTTTATTTTATTTGTGATGAATGTTTTAGATTGGATTTTATGGTGTATGCTCATAAAATGAATGATATGACATTCTCAATCTAACTATTATTTTTTGCGGGAGATTGTGCTTAAGGGGCGCTATCATAAATAAAAATATAAATGCTTTTTGCTTGCAGGTGCTTATAACCCTTTGCATAATCCATATCCCAGGTGGACTTAGTCACCCATGTGTGGGGTGAGAAGTCCAATATACATTCTTGCGATGTGTGTGGTGTGATTTAACTAACCTTTGTTTTGTAGGAGTTAGTTAGATTTATACTTTTCCTTTTTCATGTAAAAATTTGTATAAGTAGGATTTTGGAATGATTTGTTATGGGGTATTAGGTTGAGTATTGGTCATAAGATCCTATCTTATGCACCAGGTAGATCTACTATGGATGTTATACATTTGTTAAGAGGTTTGTTGGAGAAGTATAGAGAAAGTAAGGAGGATTTACATATGATATTTATTGATTTAGAGAAAGCTTATGATAAAGTTTCAAGAGATGTTCTTTGGAGAGTTCTAGAATAGAAAGGAGTTAATATTTGTTATATTCAAGGTCATTAAGGATATGTATACTAGAGATTTTACTTGTGTCCAAACACAAGGAGGATTGACAAAATATTTTCCCATTTCAAGATTACATCAAGGATCAGCTTTAAGCCCATATCTTTTTTGCTTTAGTTATGGATGTTCTTACTAGGCATTTACAGGAAGATGTACCTTGGTGTATGCTTTTTATTGATGACATTCTTCTTGTTGATAAGACCAGAGAGGGAGTCCAAGAGAAACTTGAATTATGGAGCTCAACATTAGAGTCTAAAGGTTTTCATTTAAGTAGATCTAAAATTGAATATATGGAGTGTAATTTTAGTTATAGAAGTTCTAATGGTAGTGTTGTGACATT
The DNA here is from genome assembly GCA_021442155.1 of Cymbidium sinense. Taxonomy (NCBI): domain Eukaryota; kingdom Viridiplantae; phylum Streptophyta; class Magnoliopsida; order Asparagales; family Orchidaceae; genus Cymbidium; species Cymbidium sinense. The sequence continues at coordinate 242,551,532 of CM038214.1, read as the reverse complement.
AGGTAAACAAGTCATTAATAAGAGTGAGCGATTCAGATATTTAGGCTCTATTGTTCAAAATGATTGAGAAATAGATGGAGATGTTATTAGTAGAATTCAAGTTGGATGGTTGAAGTGGAGGAATGCATCTGGCCTGTTGTGTGATAGAAAAGTTCCACTTAAACTTAAGGGAAAATTTTATAAGATGGTGGTAAGACCTGCAATGACTTATGGTGTAGAATGTTGGCCAATAAAAGAGAAGCATAAGACTAAGTTAAGTGTTACAGAGATGAGGATGCTCAGGTGGATGAGTGGCTTTACTCTTAGAGTTAAATTTCAAAATGAGTATGTTCGGGAAAAAGTTAGAGTAGCTTCGATGGCAGATAAGATTAGAGAGAGTCACCTTAGATGGTTTGGCCACATAAAGCGTCGGCTGTCCGATGACCCGGTTAGGAGAATAGATGCATTAGATTTTCCATATGTTAAGAAAGGTAGAGGTATACCTAAAAAGACTTGGTTAAGATGTATAAAAAATGACCTTAGTATACTTGAATTAAATGAGAATTTGACACATAATAAGACACAATGGAGACAAATGATTCATGTAGCCAACCCCACTTAGTGGGATAAAGGCTTGTGGTTGTTGTTGTTGTTATTGTTTAGCTTTAGGTTTAGGTTTTAGTTTAGGTTTTCATTTTATTTTATTTTATTTTTTTGTTTAGGTTTAAGTTTTTCTATTTATTTTTTTTACTTTACATTTTGCTTTTACTTTATTTAAGTTTCTTATTTTTAGGTTTATTTTATTTTTTAGTGTAGTTTAGACTTTTATTTATTTTATTTTAGTTTAGTTTTTATTTTTATATTATTTTTTTTTAGGTTTTGGTTTAGCTTTAGATTTAGGTTTAGGTTTTAGTTTAGGTTTTTATTTTATTTTATATTGTTATTATATTTTAGTTTAGGTTTTTTTATTTATTTTATTTTTTATTTTATTGATTTTAGGTTTAGGTTTTTATGTTTTCAGGGTTTAGGTTTTAGGGTTTAGGGTTTAGGGTTGGAGGTTTTAGGGTTTTAGGGTTTAGGGATTAGGGATTAGGGTTTAGGTTTTAGGGTTTAGGGTTTAGGGTTTAGTGTTTATGGTTAGGTATTTTTTAAAATTTTTTTTAAAAATTATGTAAACTAGTTGGTTTAGGTTTATTTAGTTTTTATTTTATTTTAGGTTTATTTTAGTTTGTTTTAGGTTTAGTTTTTATTTTATTTAGGTTTTTAATTTTTTTCAATTTAGTTTAGTTTTTTATTTATTTTTTTACTTTTTATTATTTATTTTATTTTATTTAGGTGTAGGTTTAGGTTTAGGATTAGTTTTTAGTTTTTATTTTTATTTTTATTTTTATTTTTATTTTTTATTTAAGTTTTTTTATTTATTTTACTTTTAGGTTTTATTTAGTTTAGGTTTAGGTTTTTAGCTTTTTAGCGCTTAGTGTTTAGGGTTAGTTTAGGGTTTATGGTTTATGGTTTAAGGCATATGTTTAGGGTTTAGTGTTTAAGGTTTAGAGTTTAGGATTAAGGATTTAGGGTTTAGGGTTTAGGGTTTAAGTTTAGGGTTTTCAGGGTTTAGGGTTTAGAATTTAGGTTTTTTTTTAAATTAAGTAAATTAGTAGGTTTAGGTTTATTTGGTGTATTTTCTATTTTTATTTATGTTTATTTTTTATTTAGCTTAGTTTATTTATTTTATGTTTTTTTATTTTAATTTAGGGTTTTTATTTTAATTTATTTTTTAGGTTTAAGTTTTGGTTTATGTTTATTTTTTTAGTTTAGTTTTATTTTTATTTTATTTTTTATTTTTATGTTTAGGTTTAGGCTTTTATTTTATTTGTTTAGGTTTAGGTTTTAGGTTTTTATTTCAGGTTTTATTTTTTAGTTTAGGTTTAGGTTTATTTTTAGTTTGTTTTGTTTTATTGAGTTTAGGTTTAGGTTTAGGTTTAGTTTCTTTTAGGTTTAGGTTTTATTAATTTTAAGTTAGTTTTTATTAGTTTAGGTTTAGGTTTATTTTATTTTTATTTTAGGTTTTTTTTTTTTAGTTTAGGGTTTAGGTTTTATTTATAGGTTTATTGTTTAAGTTTAGGCTTTTATTTAGTTTATATTTTATTTTATTTTTATTTTACATTTAGGTTTTATTTTATTTAGGTTTTTTATTTTTAAGTTCATTTTATCTTTTAGTTTAGTTTTTGTTTTTATTTATTTTATTTTAGTTTAATTTTATTTTATTTTTAAGCTTAGGTTTAGATTTATGTTTAGGATTAGGTTTAGGTTTTAATTTAAGTTTATGTTTTATTTTTATTACCTTTATTTTTTTTAGGTTCAGGTTTCTTTATTTATTTTATTTTAAGGTTTTATTTAGTTTAGGTTTAGGTATTTAGGTTTTTAGGGTTTATGGTTTAGGATTTAGGCGGGTTTAGTTTAGTTAGGGTTTAGAGTTGTAGGTTTTATGGTTTAGGGTTCAGGGTTAATGATTTAGGGTTTTAGGATTTAGGGTTTAGGGTTGTAGGGTTTTAGGGTTTAGGGCTTAGGGTTTAGTGTTTAGGGTTTAAAGTTTAGGGTTCAGGGTTTAGGGTTTAGGGTTTAGGGTTAAAGGTTTAGAGTTTGGGGTTTAGGGTTTAGGGTTTAATGTTTAGGGTTTAGGGTATAAGGTTTTAGGGTTTAGGGTTTAGGGTTTAGGTTTACGGTTACGGGTTTAGGGTTTTTAGGGTTTAGGGTTTATGGTTTAGGTTATAGGTTTAGGGTTTTTGGTTTTTTTTAACAGGGAACAAATTCAGAGTTAACATTTCTTATTTTTGATTTCATCAACCAAGTAACACACCAAATTTTCTAAGGGATAAGTGATGACATAGATAAAAATGAGCATGCATAAGGATAACTAGAAACATCTCTACTATGAAGACATAATTCCATAAGTAGTAGATCGTATAGGTCATTCTTCAGTTTCTCTAGTTCCCATCAGAACCACCCTGGCCTCTCGAGTAGTGGGAACCACCATCATATCCACGATCTCTCCCTCCGCTACCACCATGACTATAACTTCCGCTGTTCTTCCCACCTCCATACCCACCACTGCTCTGACCACCGCATCCATACCCAACAGCTCCACTAGATTCCCCACCACCACTATGATAAATGTTGCATCCTCTTTCATCTCCACCGCCAGATCTAGACTGAGCCTGGTTGACAGTGATCTTCCTGCCGTCAAGGTTCTGCCCATTCTTAAGGTTTAGGCTTAGGTTTAGGTTTACTAGGTTTTAGTGTTTAGGTTTATTTTTTAATTTATTTAGTTACTTTAGATTTAGGTTTGGGGTTTAGGGTTTAGGGTTTATGGTTTGGGTTTATGGTATATGGTTTAGGGTTTAGGGTTTAGGGTTTACGCTTTATGCTTTTAGGGTTTAGTGATTAGGTTTAGGGTTTAGGGTTGTAGGTTTAGGATTTAGGGTTTATGGTTTTTTTTTTAAATTAAGTAAACTAGTAGGTTTATGTTTATTTAGTTTTTTTAAAATTTATTTTATTTTATTTTTTATTTTTATTTAGGTTTAATTTTTATTTTTATTTACTTTAGTTTATTTATTTTAAATTTACTTATTTTAGTTTAGGTTTTTTATTTTAGTTTATTTTCTAGGTTTAGGTTTATTTTTTAGTTTAGTTTTATTTTTATTATATTTTTTAGGTTTTGGTTTTATTTTTTTCTTTTAGGTTTAAGTTTAGGTTTTTATTTTACTTTTTTAGTTTAATTTTTATGTTTTTCTTTTTAAATTTATTTTTAGGTTTTATTTTTTTGTTTAGGTTTTCATTTATTTTTAGTTTATTTAATTTTATTTAGTTAGGTTTTAGGTTTATGTTTAGTTTTTTTTAGGTTTCAATTTTGGTTGTATTTATTTTGGTTCAGTTTATTTTAGTTTAGGTTAAGGTTTACTTTATTTTGATTTTAGGTTTAGTTTTTTTTTTAAGTTTAGGGTTTAAGTTTTATTTTTTATTTGTTTTTAGGTTTATTTTTTAGGTTTAGGTATTTATTTAGTTTTTGTTATATCTTATTTTATGTTTATTTTAATTTTATTTTAGGTTTAGTATTTATTTTATTTAGGTTTTTCATTTTTTTAGTTTAGTTAAGGTTTTAATTTATTTTATTTTACTTTAGTTTTTATTTTTTATTTTATTTTTTTTTAGGTTTTGGTTTAGGTTATAATTTTATTTTATTTTATTTTTTTATTTTATTTTGGTTTAGTTTTATTTATTTATTTTATTTTTAGGTTTTATTTAGTTTAGGTTTAAGTTTTTAGCTTTTAGGGTTTAGGGTTTAGGGTTAGTTTAGGGTTTAGGGTTTAGGGTTTAGGGTTTAAGGTTTAGGATTTTGGGTTTAGGGTTTAGGGTTTAGGGTTTAGGGTTTTACGATTTAGGATTTAGGATTTAGGTTTTAGGTTTATGGTTCAGGTTTTAGTTTAGAGTTTAGGGTTCTTGGATTTTTTTAATAGAGAACAAATTCATATTTAACATTTGTTCTTTTAGATTTCATCAACCAAGTAACACACCACATTTTCTAAGACATAAGCGATGACATAAATAAAAAATGAGCACACATTGAGCCAATGAAAAACCCTACATAATTAGAACCATCTCTACAGTAAAGACATAGTTCCATAAGTAGCAGATCTGATCGATCGTTCTTCAATATCTCTAGTTCCCATCAGAACCACCCCAACCTTTCGATTAGCAGGATCCACAATCATATCCCTGATCTCTCCCTCCGTCGCTCCTCCACTTCCAAAACCACCACTGATCTGACCACCACCTTCATATCCACCAACACCTCTAGATCCCCCCCCCTGCCCCACCACTATGATAATCATCGCCTCTGCCTTCACCTCCATCGCCAGATCTAGACTAAGTCTGGTTGACAGTGATGTTCATGCCGTCAAGGTTCTGCCCATTTTTAGGGTTTAGGTTTAGGTTTGTGTTTATCAGGATTTAGGGTTTAGGTATATTTTCTAGTTTATTTAGTTACTTTAGGTTTAGGTATAGGGTTTGGGGTTTAGGGTTTAGGGCTAGGGATTAGGGTTTAGGGTTTAGGGTTTTAAGTTTTATGCTTTTAAGGTTTAGGGTTTAGGGTTAGGATTTAGGTTTTAGTGTTTAGGCTTTAGGGTTTAGGGTTAGTTTAGAGTTTAAAGTAGAGGGTTTACGGTTTAGGTTTTTAGAGTTTAGGGTTTAGGGTTTAGGGTTTAGGGTTTAGGGTTTAGGTTTTAGGGTTTAGGGTTTAGGGTTTAGGGTTTAGGATTTAGGATTTTAGGTTTTAGGGTTTATTGTTTAGGGTTTAGGGTTTAGAGTTTTGGGTTTAGGGTTTTAAGGTTTAGGGTTTAGGGTTTAGGATTTATGGTTAGTTTTAGGGTTTAGGGTTTATGGTTAAGGTTTTTATTATTTATTTATTATTTATTTCTTTATTTTTTTATTTTATTTTTTAGGTTTCAGTTTTATTTTAAATTTTTAGGTTTAGGTTTATGTTTTTAATTTATTCTTTTAGGTTTAGGTTTTAGGTTTTTACTTTAGGTTTATTTTTAGGTTTTATTTTTTTGTTTAGGTTTATGTTTATTTTTAGTTTATTATATTTTATTTAGTTTAGGATTAGGTTTAGGTTTAAGTTTAGATTTTATTTATTTTATTTTAGTTTATTTTAGTTTAGTTTTAGGTTTATTTTATTTTTATTTTAGGTTTAGGATTTTTTTCTTAGTTTAGGGTTTAGGTTTTTTTTATTTTAGGTTTTATTTTTAGGATTATTTTTTAAGTTTATGTTTTTATTTAGTTTTTTATTTTATTTTAATTTAGGTTTATTTTATTTTTATTTTAGGTTTAATTTTTATTTTATTTAGGTTTTTTTTTTTTTAGTTTAGTTTAAGTTTTTATTTATTTTATTATAGTTTAGTTTTTTTTAAAAAAAAATTTAGGTTTAGGTTTAGGTTTTAGTTTTAATTTATTATATATTTTTATTTTATTTTGGTTAGGCTTTTTATTTATTTTATTTCTATGTTTTATTTAGTTTAGGTTTAGCTTTTTAGCTTTTCAGGGTTTACAGTTAATTTAGGGTTAGTTTAGGGTTTAAGAGTTATTTTAGAAAAATTAGGGGAATTTTATTGCCACAAAGAAAAAGTACGAAGTCCTTAGAGGGGTAAATCTCTAAACTTATGCTCAAAGAGCAACTATAAGTCCTAAAGAGATAAACCCCCTAACTATTACAATAATCTAAGAAAAAAATAACAAAAACAAAAGCAAAACCAAATCAACAACAACAACTGATCCATGTGCGTAGCAGACATCCACTAGGTCCTTTTGATACCAGCAACATCCACCTGCAAGATTCTCCCAACCTATAAAAAGAAATCTACAACATACTACAATTAAGCAAACATAAAGAGTATAAGCAAGGAAAAGGAGCAAAGTAAAGAAAAGGCTCGGGCTCAATTACAATCTTCTAAAGGAGCAACACTATATGTAAGCATCCAAACTTCTGAAGAAGGGTTACAATTACATATAGTGCTACTAGCCAAAAGAATATAGAAAGGGAAACATCAAGGCCATCATTGCCAGCATACCGCTTGTAGCCCATCATCCCAAGTCCATCATCCTACAAGGCTGCAAACTTCTCCAAGTAGTAGACATAATAGCCAACCATAAAGCCATCAAAATAAATATGCCCAATAAGGCAAAAAATCAACCAACCATCACGGACAACAACAGTACAGTAGAAACACCACCAAAGCCACCACCAAAGAGGAATAGTAACATCAAAGGGAGCAAGAATCATGACCTTAACAACACAAACCAGAAAAAACCAAGACCAAAAACAAAAAATACAAGAGCTCATGTCCTCCATAAGCAAACAAGAAAGGCAGCAAGGTTGCCACCCAAACTAGAAAAGGAGCAAGACAACCAAGAGAGGAGAACCACCATAGGAGCAAGCCAACCAGCATGTCACCAATAGAGCAAGAAAGAAAGGCCAAAATAGCCACCGATCCAACCAACCCAGCTCAGCCAGCCAACATAGCCTCCTAGCCAACCACCACAGTAGTAGAAAATCCAAATCAGTGAAAAGACCAACAGCATCCATCATGCAAAAACCACCCAAGACAACCAGGAAAAGGGTAGAAGCAAACAACAACATCCACCAAACCCAACCAAAGTAGTAGAAATTCTGATCCTAGTGAGGTGAATAGCTAGCCAAAAATAAAATGGAACAAAGACTGATAAGATCGACTAAAAGCCATCCATCAGGAGCAGCAGCAGTACAATAGGAACACCACCAATGCCAACAATAAAAAAGAGGAAAAATATCAATGAGTGCAAGCATCATAACCATAGTCAAGTTAGGCACCAATACACAAAACCAAGTCACCAGATCCCAAAGAAAAATAATAGCCACTAAATAGTCATCAAACAGCCAACCAAAAATAACAACAAAAACAAAAGTAGTTGTAGCCAAGAGAGGAAGACCATTATGTGAAGAGCCCAAAACCACAACCAAAAGAAACAAATCGAAACCAGCAAAACTAACCACCAAAACCCAATCCACAAAAAAAGAAGAAATAATAGGCAACAAATAACCTTCACCTTGCCAAATCCAATCTAAAATTAGACCACCAACAACCCCTCTAATCTACCATCAATAGAATCGGATAAACCGATAACCACACCCAAGCTAAACAATAGCCACCTGACCAACCACCACAACAGTAGAAAATCCAACTCAGTTAAGGAAGCGACCAGCCTAGAATATGGAAAATCCCATAAAAAAATAGTTGGAAAAGCCACCAGCCAAATGGAGATAAACAAATAACCAAGCAACAATAATCATCCAGCCAGGCAAACAACATCCACCAGGCTGAAAAAACCAATACAACCTAGGCAAAAAAAATAGGAACCACCAGGTAGCAACCACCAAGCCAACCTAAAAGCAAGAGGTCAAAAACATAACCCAGCATAGGCTCAAGAGTGAAAGTAAGAAAATGGCCACAACGAAAATAGGGTTTAACAAAGGGGAACCAAAAGTAATGGCTCATCAAAAACCAATAGAAAAAATGAAGCCAAGAAAATTATAAGCTGAGATAAGGTAATCTAGTATTATCCAAATTGACCAAAGCCCTTAAAAGTTTAGATAAATTTTGATTGCCAAATAAAGTGAAATCAGTTAAGTTGGCACCTAAAATAGTTAAGAAATCAGCACAAACATTACCTTCACGAAGGATATGAGAAATTAATAACAAACTTGAGAAAGAAGACTTTTAGTATGATTAAGAAGAAAAAATAAATCAGCATTTCCTGTTATATTAGAGTTTATCATGTGAAAAAGCAAGAGCACATCAACTTCAATCCAGATGTTGAGAAAACCTTTATTCAAATAAATTTCAATAGTTTTATTAGCAGCCATAAGCTCAACATAGATAACAGAATAGGCTTTGAAAGGATAGGCAAAAGACAAATGACAGTACCTTTAGAATTCCTAAGAATACCACCATAACCATATTTATTCGAAGCAATAGAACCATCAGTATTCACTTTAATCAAATTTTCTTTAGGTTTGATCCAATGGATAATTCTAGCTCTTTTATAAGAGTCAACATCAAGCAGAATGATACCCAATTTTTTAGCCACAAATTTATAGCCTGTAAAATGAATGTTACTAATAAAATTGGCATTAAACAGAGCTTGAATTTTTTTTCTTTGGTTCTAGCTAGGATCCTTATATGGCTCATAGGAAGACTACAATATTTTGCATCATTTCTATCCATCCAGATGAATTAGATAAGGATAATAGCAACTAGAACTTTGATATGACCTTTCATAGTTTTTTGGAAACAAACTTGAAGAAGTTGATATATGGAAAGAGAGCCATGAAAGTAGTTGGTACTAAATTAATCATCTTACCATAACCATAATTTAGAAGCAATAGCACCATTGACAAAAACATGATTAACATTTTCAATATGAAAGCAACAATAACACTTTGAAGGCAAATAAAACCCTTTATTCTAGAGCAAAATGTCCACAGGAATAAAGTTATTCAAAATCCTCCAAGCTAAAATTGAATAAGAAATGGGAATGATATTGTTCCAAAGTTTAATGAAAACACTAGAGGAGTTTTGCTTATCTCTAATAAAATTCCAAGCCTCCTTAAGAATAAAATCACCATTGTAAGAAAGCATAAAGAGAATTTGACTAGGTTTATTGGAGAAAATAAGGATATTTCTGAAGTTATCTAAAATAGAATAGGGATATAATTGTCAAGTTTATTTTCATTCCAAGTGTTGTTATGCCAGAAAGAGTTAACTTTGATAGCTGCAGTAGAGTGGGTAGATAAAAATAAGTCAATAGAGCCATTGCCAATCCATTTATCTTGCCAAAAGAAAGAAGAATTGGAATGAATACCCCAACATATTAAGGGTTCAGCAACCCATTTAATGGAGCAAAGACTTTCCAAACCAGAGAGTCAGTGAATTTATAAGCACAGATAAGAGGGTGTTTACCTTGGAAATATTTTATCATCATAAAATTATCCCAAAGGCTATCATTCTTTCTAAAATTCCACCAGAGCTTATGAGAGAAGGCATTTATAGCTTCATGAATTGGTTTGCAACTGAGACCACCTTCACCTAAGGGACCACAGTATTTATGCCAGGAAGTCCAATGCATTCTTTTAGTAGAATTATTGGACCCCCAAAAAAAATTATTAAGCAAGCAATCAGTTCTGATAGGAGTAGCATTAGTGGGGATAACAGTTTGAATTAAATAAAAAGGCATTGAATTGATAGTGATTTTAAGAATAGTGAGCCTACCACCGAAGGAAAGTAAATAAAATATCAAACATAAATTTTAGTTAAATTTTTTTGAATTAACTCATAAAAGAGATGGGATCATTTCGGATATTTAAAAAGAGAAGCACCCAAGTACTTAAGAGGAAGGTGTTGATGTTTAAAGTTAGTGATATGGATGGATTTAATTAATTTTATTATTGGAGATGCTTAAAGAAGTAATAAAGTAACTTTTATTATCATTGATAGATATATAACTTTCTCTACCAAATTTATTTTAAAAAATCTTGAGATTCTTGATATGATGAATAGAAGCATTACAGAAAATAATGAAATCATCTGCAAATCTTAAATTAGAAACATGAAGACCACCAAGAGTTTTGTAATACATACTAGGATTATTTAAGAATAGATCATTGATGCTCCTAGATAAGTACTCAACATCAATAATAAATAAGGCAGGAGTTAGAGGATCTGTTTATTTTAGGCCATGGGAAGAAAGAAAGAAACCCAAGGCTTCCCTATTAACTAAATTGAAAACCAGGCATTATTAATACAATTTTTAATAAGAATGATAAGTTTATCAAAAAACCTAAATAAATTTAGAATATGGATAAGGAAATCCCAAAAGATATTGTCAAAAGCTTTGGCAATATCTAATTTGAACACAATATTGCCACCTATAGTCTTAGCATCTAAATTATGAATTAAATTTCAAAGCAATATTAGAAATAGATCTACCTCTAACAAAACTAGTTTGGTTTAGAGATAATCCTATGAAGTAAAGGACTGAGCACTGTTGGTTAGAATTTTGGAAATCAGCTTATTGAAGAAAGTGCAAAGACTAATAGGTCTAACATCACTCCAATAGTCCGAATTATCTTTCTTAGGTATATGGAAAATAGAAGTGCTAGAAAAATATCTAGTGAAAGGATTACCATTTAAAAAAAAATCAACCACAACCTCAACAAAAACATTTTTAATAATAAACTAGCATTTTTGAAAAAATTGGGTAGTGAAACCCTCTAGACTAGCAACAAAATCTATGTTCATGCTATTAAGAACTTTAAAAATTTCCTCTTCATTAGGTACAATAGTAAGAAATCATTATCATTATTATTTATAATAGAAGGAATCAACCGTGATTTAGAAATAGCAACTCTTATTAAGCACATTTCTAAAGTAATTAATGGTTGAATCCTTAATATCATTATTCTCCGTAATCCAATCTACATTATCATCTTTAATTTTTTTGAATATTATTTAAAGCTTTCTTTTTATTAATAAAGCATGGAAATAAGCAGTATTTGCCACCATCAATATGTTTGCTAGTAGCTTTTTGCCGCCAATAAGCCTCTTCCATATTTTGAAAATTAACAAGTTTATCTTTCACCTCAGCCATGTCCTTAATCTTAGTAGGATCAGACATAATAGAGACTTCAAGATCACAAAACAATTTTTCTATTTCTCTGATATTAGCAAAAAGGTTTTTAAACTAATGCTTATTCCACAAACCCATATTTTGTTTTTAAGTCTTTTAAACTTAAACTAAATTCTATTCATCCCCAAATTCGAATTGTCAAGATGTAAGGGAGCTTTCCAATTGTTAGCCACAACATTAAAGAAATTAATATGCTAAATCCACATGTTCTGAAATCTAAAATGAGAGAAATTTTTTAATCAATTAGAGTTATGTTTAATAGAAACCAAAAGAGGAGCATGATCTGGTAAGGTTCTGCTTAAATGATTGATATAAGTAATAGGCCATTGACTAATCCAATGAGTATTAAAAAGAATCTGGTCCAACCTTTGCCAAAGGCTAGAGTTTTGCCAAGTAAGATTTGAACCCTTAAAGCCAATATCAATCAAATTGCAATGAAGGATCATATTGGAAAATTCTTCCATGGAAGGAATATTAGGAGAGCAACCACTGCTTCATTCATAAGAGAATAAAATAGTGTTGAAATGCCTACCAACAAACTAAGGTTTATTATAAGAAAAATTCCTTAAATTTTCCCAAAGAAGATTTCTACCAGATCTATTACAAGATAGACAAAAAAAGAGCCCAAAACATAATAGTCACCATAAGATAATTGAGCATTAATAACTTATTGAAAATCATCAAGAATAGAAGCCTCCACAAAATTATTCCAAAAACACCAAATTTATTACTAACATTAGAGAAAAATATATTGAAACTAATCATTCTAGCAACATGTTTACTTTTATTTGCATGAATAAGAGGCTCCAAAATAATAAGTAAAGAAATATTATGAATACAACAAAGGTTTCTAATATAGTTACAAATAGAGAGGGTATCAATCCCTTTAACATTCCAAATAAGAAAATTAAACATAAGTAAAAAAGGGGTTAAGAAAAGGTTAATTTAGAGAGGAGAGAGAGGTTGTAGTAGGTCTTGTGTTTTTGGACAATTTGGGAGGGAAGTTTTTAACTTTTGTTTTTCTTTTTAGCACTTGGAAACCATTTCCTTTTCTCATAGAATCATCATCAGAGAAGGATTTAGCAACATTTGTCACAGATTTAGTGGAAGTCTCTTGAATAAAAGTGAGTTCTCCTTCTTCCAAGCCATTAGAATTTATTAAAGGAAAATGAGCATTGAGTATAGCAAATGAGGGAGCTGAAATAGATTTATTAAGAAGGCAAGTGTGAACATCAAGCCCTTCTTCTTCAATACCCAGATTATTAGACAAAACCAAATCTTTTTGAGATTATAAATCATCCTGAACTAAAGTAAAGTTAGGTTTTTCAAACTGAATATCATGAGAAAACAAATCCATATTCTTCATTGAATTCAAATGATGCATAACATTGATATCCTCATTAATATTTTCAATTAAAGCTATATTTCATCTATCAAAATTAGTAAGGATGTGAGGATCGACTTAGAGGAAAAAGAATCATCACCCAAAAGTTTAGAGAAATTATTATTTTCCAAATTAGAAACCTTCAATTGCATAGAAGAAATAAGTGGTAAAATAGTCTTATTAGGAACATTCAATGAATCCTTTTTTTTTCTGAATTAACTTTTTGATATTTAACAGTGGTCGGCCTAGTGTTAGGAACAATAGTTTTCTTAATAGGAATTTTCATTTTTAGGTGAGGATGCAAAATGAAACATTCAGAATTAATGTGCTCATGGAATTTACAATGAGAACAAAAAATAGTGAAATTTTCAAAATCAACTTTCTTCATATAACCGTAACTTTCATATCACAACTAAATTTTTTTGGGTTGTTTCTTAGTGATGTTTAATTCAACAAGGATTCTAGCCACAGAAGGTCGAGATTTCATAGCTGTTGCCTGATCAATTTGCAACAGCTGACCAAATAGAGCACCCACAGTAAGAAGGAATTGATGATTAATGAAATGAATTTGCATATTGGGAAGAGAAATCCAAACCGAAATGATTTGGGATTCTTCCCTAATATCAAATAGTGAATCCATTTCAGCAACCTCATTTTGGCAATTGAAAGCAAAATAAAATGATGAGTACAAACATGTGAGTAATTCAAACCATTCGTTAATTGAATCAAAATGTTGCGAGGATAAGTTAAACCAATCATAAAAGCACCCAAAAGTCTCAGACTATGAAAGAAAGAGAGAATGTTTTCTAGCCTACAAAGAGTAAACTTTCCAACCAAAGTAAATTTAAGCAGCTTAATAAGCTTTTCCACAATCAGATTAGTGAACGTAACCACATGCATACCTTTAAAAGAAGTCAAAATAAGTTCCAAGGACTCACCTGAATAGCTATCCTTACCAGCAAGGTTGTCTTTGATTGATTTTGAAAGAAGTAGTTGATGTCCTAGTAGTATCCATTGATCTTTCAGATGTAATCATCGGGAAGATGCCATGATGTCGCTCCAAGTAAAACACAAAGTTAGCGACCATTAATTAAGGAATCGAGAGAATCACACTAAAGCATCGGTGGCCATAAAGCTAAAATGAGAGGGAAAAGGGGAATCGCCAGAGCAGGTCGAGTGAGGGTAAGTGGGTTTTTTGTATTTTTTAGTTTAGTTTATTTTTTATTTTTTAGTTTATTTTAGGTTTATTTTATTATAAGTTTAGGGTTTAGATTTCAGGGTTTAGGGTTTGGGGTTTAGGGTTCAGGGTTTAGGATTTAGGTTTCAGGGTTTAGGTTTTAGGGTTTAGGTTTAAGATTTTAGGGTTTAGGGTTTAGTTTTTAGAGTTTTAGGGATTATGGCTTAGGGTTTAGGGTTTAGGGTTTAGAGTTTAGGGTTTTTAGGGTTTAAGGTTGAGGGTTTAGGGTTTAGATTTTAGGTTTAGGGTTCAAGCTTTAGTCTAGGGTTTAGGGTTTTTGGTTTTATTTTTTAACTAAAAATAAATTCAGATTCAACATTTATTTTTTTAATTTCATCAACCAAGTAACACACTGTTGATCTCACTTTTGGAGTGAGTTCTCAACCTCCTCTTCTTATACCTAGCAACCTTCTAGACACTATGATTTTCTTAGTCATAAGACACTCCTAAAGATTATGTGAACACTTGACCTAGGCCTAGAGACTTAGAAGGGTTAATCCTAAGATTAGGCCATGCCTTAGGGACTTAGGAAAATCACCTACCCTATAGCCTAAACCCAATCCATGTACACCTTCTTAAATTCAATTCAAATCCAAATTTCAAACCAAACCTCAAACTCAATTTCAAATCCAAATCCAAGTCCAAACTCGATTCCAAATGTTTGAAACCCAAGACCAAATCCAAACTTGAAATCTTTCTTAAGCCCTTTAATCAACCTTCATGAACATAGCCAATATTCCATCCTATTCAATCCAAACTCAATTGATTTTCTTATAAATCAATTACACCTTCAATTATCATCTGAAATATAAATAAAATATAAATTCAATTAGCCAAAATTAAATCCAAAATTAAATCAAAACCTAATTTAAACTATTTAAGCCATTTCCTTGAACTTGGCCAAAACATATCTAAATCAACCCAAAATTAGTGGATTTTCTCTTGAATCAATCATTCCTTCAATCACCTATCTAGATATAAATAAAACCTATAATCATTCAATCAAACCAAAATTAACCCAAGTCAAACCCAACCTAGTCCATTTGATGTGAAATATTCTAATGAACCAAAACTCATTTGAATCCAAAGAAATTGCAATTGAATTTATATATAAATCTCAAATCTATATATAAACTCAAATAAATCAAGCCAACTAAATCCAATTGGTTCACTTGACCCAAAGTGGCCAATTTGACCTACATGAACCAAAATCCAATTCAATCCAAACCAAAGTGAATTAAGCCAATCCAAACTTCATGTGAAGATTGTTGGTCAACCTAGGATGATCAATTGATATAAATTAGGTCAAACCAAGTCAACCTAGCATGTTGACCAAGTCAACCCTTTAGCCTATATGAACGCAAACTAGTAAAATTGCAACCTAAGCCAAATCCATCAAAACCAATGATTCAAATCAACCCAAAATTAACATTTAAACATGACTTGACCTTCAATTGAGGAAAACCTAGCCCAATTGGCCCTCTTGACCCAAGTTGACCCAAATTAACATAAAGGGGTCAAATTAGACTAAACCCAAATTAATCCAATTTAAATCAAGTCAAAGCATACAATCCTCTCCAAATAGTCATATGAACTTGACATAACCCTTGGTTTGACCCAATTTGACCAATTGGTTAGCCTAACCCATTTTGACCCATTTTGACCCAAATGGGTCAAATTGTGCCAAACCTAACTAAATGAACTCCAAATGATATGAAATTTGGTCCAACTCACTTTTGACTCATTTCAAATCTGCTAAAATCAAATTCAATACTAAATGATCACTCTACCTTTAGGCTAAGGGTATCACATAAGACAAAACACCTATGTAAATGGTCATTTCTCTTCCTTGGCCACTTGGCACTCATCAATTGTTCCAACTAGGCTCCAAGCACACTATCCAACCTAACCCAAGAGGTAGTTGGGTCTGCTATGACTCATGGGATAGTGAAATCACCTCCCCTTGCCCATTGGAACACTTGGCATGAAGGACCTCCACTTCCCTTTGCTAGGATACCCACTTGTCCTTCATAACAGCCACCTCCCATGCATTAGCAAACCAAGTTAAGCCACCTAAGGAGAATCCTAACCATCCCAAGCCAAGGATGCCCACTTGGAGCCAAAAATCACCATGAATGAGGTGATTTTCGGACGTTGCAGGGAGACATAAAACATCGAGGAAAAAACTCTTCCTCACACACTCATTTCACTCTCTTAGAGCTTCCAAACCAACCAACAACCATTCTCACTTGGTTTTTAGGCAAAAGCCATCAAAATCAAGTGGATTCTGGTGAGGAAGCAGCAGCCATTAGTGGATAAATTATTTCTAAGTGAAGCAAGAGCCCAAACCCATTATGAAGCTTCTTTTTGCACTTAGGAGCGCGCTCGGATCATCACCGCCACCGAAAATCATCCTCGGTGAGATAATTTTTAAGAACCATAGCCAGCCTTAGGCTCTTTTGTTTGCATCAATTTTTGCTTGATTTTAGGAATTTCCTTTAGATTACCCTTGTATTTTTTTTATTTTACATTATCCCCACACATTTTGAGTGACGTCAAGTGAAGATCGCCAGAAAATTGAGCCTAAAATAAAGTTTTTCGTTCAATTTTTTCACAAGAATCACAAAAATCTTGCCTAAAATAGTGTTCCTTTTGGCTCTTCCACTGGAT
The DNA here is from genome assembly GCA_021442155.1 of Cymbidium sinense. Classification (NCBI taxonomy): domain Eukaryota; kingdom Viridiplantae; phylum Streptophyta; class Magnoliopsida; order Asparagales; family Orchidaceae; genus Cymbidium; species Cymbidium sinense. The sequence goes on along the minus strand of CM038214.1, from coordinate 242,534,985 downwards.
TTCCCGCTAGCATCTGATCTATCGTTCAAGGAGATAGATAGCTCAGATCGTATGGATCACGTGGCTCAAATCAGTGGATCACGCGGATCACTCGTATCAATTTGGACCCTCTGATCCGTGATGGATGGTCAAATCTAATTTATGCATCCTTGTTCATATTTCTTCTTATCTACTGACGTAGCACCATGCCAGCCAGTCATACGATGCCATGTGCCGTGGTCCAAATTCTTGCATGTGGGTCATGTAAGATATTAGGGATTTTCTTCTTTTAAAAATTACTTTAAACACATGAAACTTCAAATTTTCAAAAAAAAATAAAATAAAATACTTAACTAAAAATTGCAAATAATAGCTCGTTGGATTTGTCTTTTCGAGAGAAATTCAATGAATCCAAAAGCCCCAAATTTCACTAAATATTTTGAGCTTTAGGGAAAATAAATTTTCATTAATTAAACTAAAAAGACACATTAGATTGATTTAAAAATTTTTAAAAATTAAAAGTGAGCTTAAAATCTTCCTACCATACAAATTTCAAGTTAAAAGGATTTCTGGATTGGGAGATATTGCATTCTGAAGTTCAAATAGTTAAAATAAATTAATGAAATTTATAACAATCATGGAAATTCATTTAAATCAGTTAAAACTTTAGAAAATTATAATAAATCATAGAAAAATCATAAAAATGTAAGTATATATTTGTTTTGAGGTATTTCAGATGAGATCCAATTAAAATTGATCCCAATTAAATTTAAACTTCAATTAAGGCATAATTTAAGTTTAATTAAAAACTTAATTAGCTTAATTAGTCTATAATTATCAAAGTAATTAATCCCAAACTTTTTGAGGTTGATTAATGGGATGACCTCTACCTCCAATAATTTTCTTGGGATTTATTACTTGGTTAATTAGGAAAATTTGTTATCTTAACCTTAATTACTTTCCTAATTAATTAAATAATTAATCAATATTCTAGATAATAAGGAAATCATTAATTAAGCTTGCTAATCATTATGAAATAGTGAATGGGCATGGGGAATGAGATTGGGAGCTCTTTCCTAATATTTTTCCTAACTCCATTTCACTTGAATGAAAATTAATTAATTTGGGATTAATTTATGGTTTAATTCATTAATCAAACTGCTTAATTAGTCAATTTGAAACTATAATCACATGGAATCTTAATTAATCAATTCATGGGTAGAGTTTTAGGTGTTCAATAACCTAAAGACATTTAAGGAAATTATGGTTAACCCACATGTGGAAAACCATGAAAGTACATAATTAAGTTTCTTAATTAATCACTAATTGTGAGCCAATTGGATTAGGCCTTTTAATTTCTTAGGTTCATTACTGATTTAATTTCCAATGTATGTACATATTATGCAGGCTCATTACTTAGTTAATTAAATTAAGGCAACATAGGTAAGGGTTAATTAATGGATTTAATGCATAACACAACCTAATTAACCCATGAAATCAACTTAATTATTTTTCATTAAATCAAATTGAATCATAAGCATGGGAATGGGTTAGGATTAGCAAACTTTCTCTCATTTATTCAAACCAAATCAAATATTAAATTGAAAGTGATAATTAAAAAGCCTTAGTTTTCTTTAAATTCTTTTATTTTATTTGATTAGAATTAATTTAATTGAATGAAATAACATGTTTATGCTCATTTATTCCTTTCCAATCATGTTAAATGTTGCATGTCATTTGAAATCATACATTCATCTTTTCAAAATTAATTAAATCAAATTGTTTTCCTTTATGTTAAGCTTGCATGTGTTGATTTATAATATGTGGTTATTATCACTATTAAATCAAACATATTTTCCAAAGCTTATAAATGAATGGTTACATATGCTATGAGTGCTAGTTATAAATACATAAGAGATATGTGATTATAGATTAAATGTATGAAGTGAAAATCCTTTCCTTTTATTCATGTATTGATTTATGTGAGAATGTTAATGGGTATATAGTGACATCCGGAATAGTTTTTAGTTAGCACCAAGGAGGTCATTTGATTTCCTCACTTCCCTAGTTTAACAATGGCACATACTCCATTTGATTTAATTCTTATGTATTTCAATACTAAAATTTGGATGAGGCTTTAATTCATATACATAAATGATTCAATCAAATTAAATATCATTTTTTGCATGATTTTCATTCTCCAAATTATAATACATGTGTATGTTTTTAAGAAAAGTGGTATATAGTCTAGACATCCTGGGAATATGAGGTTTTAGCTAGTCTTAAGGAGGTCATTTGATTACCTCACTTAGTTTGACAAAGGCATGTACTTGGTTAGTCATGCATACATGTGTATTTAATTAGAGAATGGTAATCCTTCCTTTTTATTAAGAAAACATGCATTTGAAATTGTTCAAGTGCTTGAATTAATTGATCATGTAATTTGGAGCTTCTTTCTTATGTTCATGCATGTAAATTTACATATGGTTTAAATGTAATGATATATAGTCTGGACATCTTGAAAATATGAGGCTTTAGCTAGCCCCAAAGAAGACTCATCATGCCTTAAGAGTTCTTATTAGGTGATTAGGTCCATTATATGCTAATAATTTCTATCTTTCTAGATAGTGCATCTTTTTTTAATGTTGTACTCAATCATTTTAATAAGTATCCCCTAAGATCTATGTGGTGTCCCACATCTCAAAAATAAACACCATAGATTTTTTTGGTGACTTCGCTGGGGAGGGTTCCTCTCTCCATCACTAGTAGCAATTATTATCTCCAAACATCGATAGTGGACTTGTATTTTATATGGGCCCTAGACTATCTTTCTTTTTCGTTGGCACTTAGCCTATTTCATCCTTAGGTTGAGCTAGCTAGCATCCTTTAGATTTTAAGACCTTAGTCCATGTAGGTCTTAAAATCCCTATTATGTCCCCCAATAGGTAAAAAAATTTTGAATTAACTAAAGAAGTTGACTAAAAATTTAGAACCTCTTTACCATTCTCTTGGTGAGGCAAGGTTCATATCATACTTAAGAAAATAAACTCTTTGCAAAAAAATATATACTTTCAAAAAGAACGTCTCAAATAAAAATTCACATGATAAAAGATTTGCATTTAGAGATAACCAAACCTCATGCAACAATATCCAAGATTATTGCATGGAGTTTTTTTTCAAAATTTAAAATCAAATAATTTTAAAATCCTTTTCCAAAAGACACATATCTTGAAATAGTAATCTCCATTCAACACACCTAAGCTTATTGAATGAAGATTCTATTTTCAAACAAGATCGTGAAATAAAATTGAAATTTCATTTAGCACATCCTACATGCTAAGTTGGAATTTCTAAAAGCAACATCACACACAAGTATTCCATCTTCAAAAATCAAAAAGAAAAATATAATTGATTTCCATTTAACATACCTAAATTTGTTAAATGGAAGTCTCATTTTCAAAATCACTAAAAATTAGAACACATTTGAGTTCCATTTGACATACCCAAATTTGTCAAATGAGAATTCCCTTTTTCAAAAACAAATGCAAATTGGACTCTACTTAACATACCCACATTTGCTAAGTAGAGTACCCTTTTTTAAAATCACAAAAAAATCAAACACACTTCAACTCCATTTGAAATACCCAAATTTGTCAAATGAGAGTCCCACCTTTTCAAAATTGAAAACAAATTAAGCTTTATTTAACATACCACATTTGTTAAATAGAAGTTCTCCTCTTTCAAAACAAAACCAAACAAACTTATCAAACACACTTGATCCCTACTTAACATCCCAAATTGGTTAAGTAAGGGTCTCTTTTTTTCAAAATCAAATCAAAATACATCAAACACATTGGGCTTCACTTAGCATACCTAAATTTGTTAAGTAAGGATCCCATTTTCAAATCCAATTCAATAAATCAAACACATGACACACATCATCATAGACAACAAAAATGTTTTCAAAAAATGTTTTCAAACATGCACTTGAATCTCATTTAGCATACATAAATTTCCAAAGTGAAGATTCAAAAATTAAATCCAAAACAAAGTCAATTGACCCTCCATTTAACATTACCCAAATTTGTTAAATGAGGGTCCCAAACATAAAATAAAATTCAAATGTGAGCCAAAGCATCAATAATTAAGAGCCTCTCTAAAACATTTGAACTCCATTCAACATACCCAAATTTATTGAATGGGGTTCTAAATTTAAATCAAATTCAAAGTCTCTAAAAAAAAAAACAAAAAATTCAAAATTCCAATATTTGAACCCCATTTAGCATACCTAAATTTGTTAAATGAGGGTTCCAATTCAACAATCAAATCAAGTAAACAATTTGAGTCAACATTCAAGCAAAGGACGATATGGTTCTCTTTCTAGCAATGTGAGATTCTAGCCCTCAGACCATCAGAGAGAGATGGTAGGCAAGAAGCCACTTCTTGTTTGACCAACAATGATCGAGTTTCCTAACCAAAAGAAGAAAAGCCATAAAAGTTCCTTCAAGAGCCATGAATAAGATCAATAAGGATTTTGAGTATGTCTTATCCATTCTAGATAAGTATGACTCAAGTGATTTGAATCTAATTCCCAAAAGATAACTATCAAAATGATAATCACAATCATCATAATATAAAATATTAGTACCAATGGACTTGATGACTTTAAGGATTCCAACTCGGGTGGAGGTACCCGCATTCCAAACTTTCGTGGTGTCACTATGGACAAAGAGTTAGAATCACCATATATAATAGAAGAAATTTTCGTCACCATAAAAGAGTAGGTAGACATCAATTATACCTCTGTTTTAGAAGATATCACTAAAGCCAATTGTTGTAGTGGCAGGGTCCTACACTTTGATCAACGCCATAGGAAGAAGCAAACCAGTCATTGGAAATAATCAAATTCTAAATCCTTCTTAAGATACACCTCACAATCCAAAATAAGGGCATCAAACTATTGAAGGTTAATCATAAGATCCTAAATATCTTGGAAGGTTGCCCACTACTAAAATAATGAGTGCAACCTCACCTTCTAAGGAGATATAGAGTGTTTAATTGGAACTTAACCTAATTCTTCCTTGCTCAGTTAGTGGCAACCTTCTCAAGTCTTACTCAACATAGAATATCCTATGGAAAAGAAAGACAAGCAATCCCCTCTAGAGAACACAATATAAACAAAGAATTTAAAAATAAAGAAAAAAAGAGAGATAGAAAAAAATGAAACAAAAAGAGATAAGAAAGAAAAAAATGAGAAAAAAAATGAATGAAAAAAAAGAGAAGAAGGGAAAGAAAAGAAGAAAAAGAGAAAAAGTAAAGCACTAATAATACACATTGATTTGGAATCCAAAGGATAAATCATGTGTATAAGGTGTAAATTCAAAGAAAAGGAGAGAAATATATATACGAAATAAATTTTGAGTCTACTTTTGACAAGTATTTGAGTAGATAAGAAACAAAAGTTCTAAAAGGATAACTCATGAATGATATGACTAGAAACTTAGTGGGTATGTATAGCACATTGACTCCAATTCTACCATCTCATGATATTATTATAGGATTGGAAGTTAAGAGTTGCACCTAATATATATATATATATATATATATATATATATATATATATATATATATATATATATATATTATGAGATAAAAATTCCACTTCATATATTTCTTCTTCAAAGAGGGTTCAGTTCAGATAAAACTTCAAATGAAGTAATAAAATCATTTTTGCCTAGTCCACTTACTTTGTTTAAAGAATTTTGAAGACTTTCAAGTAGGATACACTCCTGAAGTTGAGAAGAAAATTAGATCATCAACCAATGAGTTTTAAGAGATTAACCTCAGAACATAAAGGTAGTCCACCCAGCCTCCCAACATCTATATTTGATAAGTTAGAAAGAAAATGACAACGACTTAGTTAAGTTACTTTTGTAGTTTAAATACTGCTTTACCTAAGACCATAATGAAGTGCCTAATACATCTCTAAAGGTAGAAGTCTATAAACTTAAAATTGAATCTATTGCTATTCCTACTTTGCAAACTTTTGATGTGAACATTTACACTAAGAGGAGATCAAAGTTTGAAGTCAACCTTATTGAAGAAGAAAGATGCTACCATGATTACCCAACATTATGCCCAGTCAAAAGGAAGGACATTCAAATCCACACATATGTCAATTGAAGATTTTTAGGCATGTCTTGAAGATGAATCCACATTACCTATTTCAAATTTGATAGACATAGCCTCTTTATATGTCTCCTCATTCAAGGATGGGTTGAATGATGCTATAGAATGAGAGGTCATTTGCACTTATAATTTCCATTGGAATTTACAACTATAAGGTCATGTCTTTCTCTGGTCACTAGGGTTAAAGAAAAAGGAAGACCATCTTTACTAAATGAGTAATTATCTTTGATTGGTTATGACACTACAGCTTGAAGTTGACTCCCCTAAAGCATCATGGCATAATAAGGGTTGATCTCAAAGAGATTAAAGTGACATTAGAGATGCAGCCTCCAAGATTCAACTTAAGAAGAGAAAGATTTCAATTAATGTTGAATATAGATGATTTAAACTCTTTCAAAGTTATTCTATATTAAAACTTTTTAAATCAAGATTCTACTTCCAATCATTGAAAGGCATACCTTAGTGCTTTGAAGGATGGAAAGTAGTTTAAACCATTATGATAGGGGAGTGCCCGATGCTTCCAATCAACAAGCTCTATTTAAAGAAATAATATCCTTAAAATAATGTTTGAAAATAATTATCATCAATAAAAATCCTATCTTTCCATTCATCAAACCCCTTCTTCATTGGAAGCATTATATGTTTATTTGTGAATCTGCCATGATGTGTTTAAGATAGGTGTAAGATAACCCAAGACATCCTATCCTTCATTAACACAAACACAATCTACACACGATTCTTCGGTGCTATTAGGAGGCATCCTATTTTGACTAGTACAATTATGTTAGGTGTAAAAGAACACGAGCAACATTCTTTCTTGGTGGAGTCACATTATCCCTCTAGCACCATTTCATCTATTCTTCGATGTGTTTTGGGTAGGTGTAAGGAACCCAAGCGACAACCTATCCTTCATCAATACAACACAAACACAAACTACACACAATCACATGAACAAATACACATCTTTTATCTTTTACATTGGGATAACGCCACTCCCCAGGGGCCACTTATTCTTTAGGTCGGTGACATGTTACCTCTAGTGAATCACCCAAGTGGTCCCTTATTCAGGAGGATGTAAGTTTGCTATGCTTTGCATCCTGACTTAATCACTACACACTGATGAGTGCCTTCTAGCATGGTAGACTTACTACGTTTAAGCTACCCTCATGTTGGCTCTTTAAGAAGATGTAAGTATGATATGCCTTCTACTTAAACTAGCCATCATGAACTGACTTGGTTGAGTATATCTGACAAACACACATACACATCATTTGACTCGGGCTACTTTAATATGGGATAAATCCCTCTACAGCACTCACTCATTAGCTGCTCTAGGTGGATGTAAGTCTACTATGCTTTCCTTCCTGACTTGGCCTTTGCACTGATGAGTGCCTTGTTAGCATGGTAGGCCTTCTGGCATGGTCAGTAAGCTACCTTCATGTTGGCTTCATTCAACAGGATATAAGTCTACTATATGCTTTCTTCTTGGACTAGCCATCATGAACTGACTTGGTCGAGTAGTGGATTAGGGTAAGGCCCCCAGCGACACCTTTATTCTTGATTACTTTAAGTCTGAGTCTAGTCCTTCTTTGTGACTCCCTACTTAATAGTTGACCTTAGGTTGGGATCAACTTGTTATGCCAATAATGGGTCACCCAAGCGGTTGTTCCGCTTCGAAAGATGTAAGTTTTCTATGCTTTCTTCTTAAGTACAGCTGTTACACATCGATGAGCAGCCCTAGGTCAGATAGCACCTATCGAGCCGATGATAGACTATTACAACAATAAGTTTCACTTTAGGGAGATATAAGTCTACATGCCTTCTTCCTAGAATAATTATCACACATCAACGAGCACCTTAGGTTGGTTGTGTTCACTATGCTGACGGTGACCCACCCGGTGGATACACCACTCATGATAGATGTAAGTCTGCTATGCTTTCTTCTTATGTTGGCCACCGTATAATTATAAGCTTTCTTATTTATAGGGTCTAGGATAAAGCCCCTAGTGGTACCTCCCCTATGGGCACTCTATTTGGATCACATCCTTTGCGACCTCATTTAGGCACTACCCAGGTTACTACTGGATTGGATAATCCCCTTTCTAATAACCACCTGAGATTCTATGCACATAGATTCTCCCTTGGTCTAGTAAATCTAAGATATGTCTAGGCGACATAGTCCCTTCTGTTCTCCCTCACACCAACAGGTCCACAATAAGAAACAAATATATATATATAATGGCACCTTTCCCGGAGGCATCCTATTTAGGTAGTGTCAACAAAACTCACTATAGGTATCTCCTAACTACTCATGAATTGACATGGGTTCTCTGTGGAACTCTCTCAATAGTCATCCTTATGTCAGCTTCAATCTGTTATGCCACCAACAGGTTATCTTGGCAGTCATCCTGTCCTTGGAAGATGTAAGTCTGCTATGCATTCTTTCTATTTGCAATGACACCCTAGGTCAAGTTCAATTTATTACGCATCCAATGGGTCACCCCAATGACTATTCCTTGCTTTAAAGATGTAAGTCTGCTACACTTTATCCAGTAAAGCCATTGCACACCAAAAGGCACCCCTTAAGTCGAATAGTCCTACCCTTCGGCACATAAACTACCCCTTTGGATCGATAAATCTGAGATAGGTCAAGGCCGACATAGCCTATTCTCAGTGCGGTCCATCACACACTGATGGGATCCATCAAATAAAATTAAAGCAAATGAAAATAAACCAAATATAATTCAAACAAATCAATCAAATTAATGAAATTTATCTTGACTACTTTTGAGTTGACATAAGTCCCCGAACATTCACTCAAGGTCGGGGTTTGATTTATTATATCTAATAGATCATCCCAGCAGTTGATCCTTTCTTTGGAAGATGTAAGTCTACTACACTTTCTTCCTAAGTATAGCCATTGCACACAAATAGATAATCCTTTAGGTCAGATAGTCCTACCTTGTGGCTAGTAGACAATCCCTTTGGATTTGTAAATTTGAGATAGGTAAAGGCCGACATAACCCCTTCTAATTGGATCCATCGCACACTGATAGGGTCCATTATAAATAAAATTCAAAACCAACTTTCCCAATGGAGTCAATTTAAAATATATCAAAGAAACTAAACTTCTTCTTAGCAGTAAAATCAAATTAATCTCCCTTAAGAAATATCATCAAACTTTATGCCCGTGGATAGCAACCGCTTCCTCTGTTGAAGGGTCACATTCCCAATTTCTAGTAGATTATAGATTCTTATCCCAGGATACACCCAAACAAATCATATTCACAATCAAACTCAAATTCTTATCCGGATAGCTTGAACTGCATCCCTAGAAGGTTCACATACTCAATCCCCCGCAGATTCCATCTAGCTCTCATAAGCCCTTAGCATAAAGAGAGTTTCTGCACTAAGATCATAATTCTATCTACCTTTAGGTTTAGGTATAGATCATTTTCATTAGTGTTTGTAGTCTTTTGGATGTTGATTGTCTCGCCACCAATAAGTGTGGTGTGCCTTGTTACACCACACCTATTGGGGTCCTTTATTGACCTCACTTGGAGTGAGTTCTCAACCTCTTCTTCTTAGACCTAGAAACCTTCTAGAAACTAAGGTTTTCTTAGTCATAAGACACTTCTATAGAGTAGGTGAACACTTAACCAAAGCCTATAGACTTAGAAGGGTTAATCATAGGATTAGGCCATGCCTTAGGGACTTAGGAAAATCACCTAATCTCTATAGCCTAAACCCAATCCATGTACAACTTCTTAAATTCAATTCAAATCTTTTTGACCAAACCTCAAACTCAATTTCAAATCCAAATCCAAGTCCAAACTTAATTCCAAATCATTAAAACCCAAGAACAAATCAAAACTTGAAATCCTTAAGCCCTTTAATCAACCTTCATAAACTTAGCCAAATTTCTATCCAATTCAATATGAACTCAATTTATTTTCTTATAAATCAATCTTACCTTGAATTATCTTCTTAGATATAAATGAAATATAAATTCAAATAGCCAAAACCAAATCTAAAATCAAATCAAAACCCAGTTTAAACCTTTTAAGCCATTTCATTGAACTTGGCCAAAACCCATCTAAATCAAGCCAAAAATAATGGATTCTCTATTGAATCAATCATTCCTTCAATCATCTATTCAAATATAAAAGAAATCTATAATCATCCAGTCAAATCAAAATCAACCCAAGTCAAACCCAACCTAACCTATTTGACTTGAAATATTCAAATGAACCAAAACTCATTTGAATCCAAACTAATTGCAACTAAATTTATATATTAATCTCAAATCTATACATAAACTCAACAAAATCAAACTCAACCAAAAGTCAAGCCAATTAAATTTAATTGGTTCACTTGACCCAAAGTGGCCAAATTTGACCTACATGAACCAAAAACCAATTCAATCCAAATCAAAGTGAATTAAGCCAATTGTTGATCACATTAGGATGATCAATTGATATGAATTGGGTCAAACTAAGTCAACTTAGCCTATTGAGCAAGTCAACTCTTTAGCTTATATGAACCCACACTAGCCAAAAACCTAAGCCAAATCCATTGAAACCAATGATTCAAATCAACCCAAAATCAATATTTAAACATGTCTTGACCTTCAATTAAGCCAAACCTAGCCCAATTGGTCCTCTTGACCCAAATTGACATAAATGGTCAAATTAGACTAAACCTAAATTAAATCTAATCAAAGCATACAATCCTCTCAAAATAATCATATGAACTTGAGCTAACCCATTTTGACCCATTTTGACCTTGAGTCAAATTAAGCCAAACCTAACTAAATGAACTCCAAGTGACATGAAATTTGGTCCAGCTCACTTTTGATTCATTTCAAATCGCCCAAATTAAATTCAATATCAAATGATCACTCTACCTAAGGGTATCACATAATACAAAACACCCATGTGAATGGTTATTTCTCTTCCTTGTCCAGTTGACACTCATCCATTGTTCCACCTAGGCTCCAAGGACATTGTCCAACCTGACCTAAGAGGTGGTTGGGTCAGCCATGACTTATGGGGAGGTGAAATCACTACACCTCTCCCATTGGTATAGTTGGCATGGAGGACCTCCACCTCCGTTTGCTAGGACACCCACTTTTCCTTCAGCCCACCTCCCATGCCTTGGGCAACCAAATTAAGCCACCTTAGGAGAATCCCAACCACCCCAAGCAAAGGACACCACTTAGAGCCAAAAATCACCATGAATGAGGTGATTTTTAGCCATTGCAAGGAGACAAAAAATAGAGAGGAAAAAACTCTTTCTCACACACTCCTTTCACTCTTCTAGAGCTCTCAAACTAACTAACAACCATTCCCACTTGGTTTTAGAGCAAAAACCATCAAAATCAAGTGGATTATAGTGAGGTAGTGGTGGCCATTGGTGGATACATTATTCTGAAGTGAAGCAAGAGCCTGAACCCATTCTAATTCTTCTTCTTGCACTAAGGAGTACACTCGGATCATCACCACCACTAGAAATCATCCTTGATGAAATTTTTTTCAAAAACCATAGCTAGCCTTAGGTTTTTTTGTTTTGTGATGGTTTTTACTTGATTTTAGAAATTTCCTTTACATTAACCTTGCTTTTTTATTTTTGTTTTACATCATCCCCACACATTTGCAGTGATTTTTAGTGAAGATTGCCAGAAAATTGAGCCTTAAATGAAGTTTTTCATTCAATTTTTCACAATAATTACAAAAATCCCACCCGAAATAGTGTTCCGTCTGCCTTTTCTGCTAGATTGCCCGCCAACCATCTAATCTCCTATTAAGGGAGATGAGCTACTCAGATCATGTGGATCGGCGCTCAATCAATCGTCATGGAATCATGTATTCGATCCACCGATCCATGATCGATGAATGATCCATCCATGCATCCCTATCAACATTCCCACTCATCTAAGGCACGCTTGGTGCCACATAGATCGATGGTCCGAAGCACCGATAGCGGATTAAGTAAGAAATTAGGGAATTTCTACTTTTTAAAAATTAAATAAAAATTCTTGAAACTTTATAAATTCATAGAAAATAAAATACTTAATTAAAAATTTAAAAAAAAGGGCTCGTTGGATTTCTCTTTCTAAGAGGAATCCAAAGAATCAAAAGCCCCAAATTTTACTAAATATTATGAGCTTAATTTAAGCTTTAGGAAAAATAAAATTTCATTAATTAAACTAAAAAGACACATTGATTTGAAATTCTCGAGATAAAAAATTGAGCTTAAAATCACCTACCATAAAATTTTAAGTCAAAGGATTTCTAGATTGAGATATTGCATTTTAAGTTCAAATAGTTAGAATAAATTAATGAACTTTATAAAAGACAAGGAAAATCATTTAAATAAGCTGAAACTTTAGAAAATTATAAAAAATCATAGATAAATCATAAAATGCGAGTATATATTTATTTTGAAGGTATTTTAGAGGGATTCAATTAAAATTGATCCTAATTAATTTTGAATAGTAATTAAGGCTTAATTTAAGTTTAATTAAAAACTTAATTAGCTTAATTACTCTATAATTACCTAAGTAACTAATCCCAAACATTTTGTGGTTGATTAATGGGATTACCTCTGCCTCCCATAATTTTTTTGTGTTTATTGCTTGGTTAATTTGGAAAATTGGTTGTCTTAACCTTAAATACTTTCCTAATTAAGTAAGAAATTAATTAATATTCTAAATAGTAAGAAAATCATTAATTAAGCTTACTAATCATTGTGAAATAGTGAATGGGTATGGGGAATGAGATTGGGACCTCTTTACCAATCTTTTCCCTAAGTCCATTTCACTTGAATGGAATTAATCTTAATTAATTGATGGTTTAATTCATTAATTAAATTGCTTAATTAATGAATTTAAAACTATAATCACATGGAATCATAATTAATCAATTCATCTGTAGATCTTTAGGTGTTCAATATCCTAATGACATTTAAGAAAATTATGGTTAACCCACTTGTGTGGGAAAACCAAGATAGTACTTATTTAAGTTTCTTAACTTAATTAATCACTAATTGTGAGCCAATTGTGTTAGGCCTTTTCATTTCTTAGGTTCATTACTATTTTAATTTTCAATGTATGTACATATCATGTTGGATCATAATCACATGGTTAATTAAGTTAAGGCAACATAGGTAAGGGTTAATTAATGGATTAATGGATTTAATGCAGTACAACCTAATTAACCCATAAAATCAACTTAATTACTTTTCATTAAATGAAATTAAATCACAAACATGAGAATGGATTAGGATTAGAAAACTTTCACTCATTTCTTCAAACAAAATCAAATATGAAATTGAAAGTGATAATTAAAAGCCTTGGTTTTCTTTAAATGCTTTTATTTGATTTGATTATCCTTAGAAATTAATTTTAATTGAATAAAATCACATGTTTATTCTCATTCATTCCTTTCCAATCATATTAAATGTTTTATGTTATTTGAAACCATACATTCATCTTTTCAAAATTAATTAAGTCAAATGGTTTTCCTTTATGTCACACTTGCATGTGTTGATTTAATTTATAATAAGTGTGGCTATTCTCACTATTAAATCCAAACATATTTTCCAAAGCTTATAAATGAACGGTTACATATTCTATTAATGCTAGCTATAAATACATAGGATTTGGATTTAATTATATCTTAAATGTATGAAGTGAAGCTCCTTTCCTTTTATTCATGCATTGATTTATGTAAGTGAGAATGTTAATGGGCATATAGTTTGGACATCCTGGAAATATGAGGCTTTAGTTAGCCCCAAGGAGGTCATTTGATTACCTCACTTACCTGGTTTAATAATGACATGTTCTCCATTTGATTTCATTCTTATGTATTTCAATACTAGAATTGGATGAGGCTTTAATTCATATACATAAATGATTCAATCAAATTAAATATCATTTTTTGCATGATTTTCATTCTCCAAATTATGAATACATGTGTATGGATCTAGGAAAAGTGGTATATAGTCTGGAAATCCTAAGAATATGAGGCTTTAGCTAGCCTTAAGGAGGTCATTTGATTACATCACTTCCCAAGTTTAACAAAGCAACATACTTGCTTATTTCTTTTATACATACAAGTATGTATTTAATTAGAGAATGCTAATCCTTCCTTTTTATTAAAAATGCATGCATTCATAATTGTTCAAGTGATTGAATTAATTGATCATGTGAATTGGAGCTCTCTTTCTTATGTCCATGCATGTAAATTTACATATGGTTTAAAGGTAATGGTATATAGTCTGGACATTCTGGGAATATGAGGCTTTAGCTAGACCTAAGGAGGTCATTTGATTACCTCACTTCCTTGGTTAACAATACATACCTATTTAATTTCATCCCTATGTATTTTTGCATAAAAATTTAGATAGAGCCTTAAATTAATATGATAAAATAATTCAATCATAGGGGAAATATAAAGCTTCAAATGTACATACTCAAATCCATCATTCAAGTGTGCTAAAAGATTTTGTATTTGTAGGTATACCTAAGACTTAATAGTATGCATGCTACATGCAATTGAAAGAAATGATTTTGCATGTGTCATGTGATAGTATTTCAATTAGATTAATCTCAAGAAGACTTTCACATTGAATATAATTATTTAAAGAGAACTTAAACTTAGGATTAATCTAAAATGTGTAATAAACCTTTCACTAAAGATAACTAAATCAAATTAACATGGTTTAGAATGTGGTTTAAGGTAGGGATGAAAAAGGCCAACATCTTTTCTTCTCTTTATAACACTTAGTTGCTAAGTATAGGTTATATGAAATAAAAGAAAACACAAATTAAAACTTGCAAATCAATTAAATCACTTGAAGTGAAACCATATCCACCAGCAGCTCTAGATCTCCTGCCACTACTAGGATAATCGTTGCCTCTGCCTTTACCTCCATCACCAGATCTAGACTGAGCCTGGTTGATAGTGATATTTCTGTCGTCAAGGTTTTACCCATTCTTAGGGTTTAGATTTATTTTTTAATTTATTTAGTTAGTTTAGGTTTAGGTTTATAGTTAGGGTTAGGGTTTATGCTTTGCATGGGACACCCTAGATACTTGAGAATAATGTAGTTCCATCCTCTCTACATCAATGTATGAAGTTCATGAAAGGTGGGATGGTCTACTATGTTAAAGAAGATCTCAAGCCATTTACAGTTCACAATGTCAGCATATATGAGGATATAGCTTACTACCTCCCTCAAAATCAACATGTATATTCTGCGAACATGGCCAAAGTTTAAAAATAAAAGAAAAAGAAAGAAAACAAGAAAAAGAAAAGAAAAGTGAAAATGAAAAAAATAATAGAAGGGAGCGAAAATAGAATTGGAGGAGGAAGTGGAGCCTACATTTGATTCCACCCACAGTTCGTTACTCCATTCGAACATATGGGTAGGACTACCTGACCTCCATCAGTCATAGGAAGAGGCCAGTTTAGAGGTAGTCCGAGGGGTGGAAAACCTCTTTATTGGCCCAATAGAAGATATGTCCCCTACTAAGAGTACACTCCATATAGACATAGAATCTTCATAGGATGAGTTAGCACACCGTAGCACTTTCAGTAGAGATTCCCTTGGAGGTGACACTTGAGCTAGATAGCGATGATGATTGGGCTCCAAAGTAAAGCATAAGTGTATCCAAGTCTATATGTGAAATAGTTAGGTATTAGTTGGGAACCATAGCTCTAACCCCACTTTCCTCTTAGAAAGCTGAGGGTTTGGTAGTTAAGGAAGCCCCTAAGTCATCCACTAGTGAAGACTCGAGGTTCTTTTGAGCATCATTCTTAAATCAAGAAGTTGATGTAAAACTTGAGAATGATTCATATAAAGATTTAATAGAATTACCTTTTGATTAGTACTTTTCTTGTGTTAATAATTTAGCAAAGAAAGGGTTAATCACATATTCTTGGTCAAAGTAGAGGTTAAACTACTTCAAAAGAATATGGAAGAACAAATGCAAAAGCTCTCAATGAAGATCGAGACTAAGATTTGGTATAGTGGGTCCAGTCGATGATGACGATTACTGTACAGTCATCACCAATCATTTGAAATCTAGTGGGTTATTTTCAAATCATATTAACTCATATGAGGAGCTGTGCTTAGAAACTTCAAATGATTTAGATGATTTTGAAGTCAAAGATGCACTGCCATTGTTCGAATAAGAGATCAACTCAACCATCGACGAGCTCAAGGAAATTAAAATAGGAACTAGAGAAGATCCAAGCCTGACATACATCAGTTCTTTATTGAATGAAATTGAAACTGATGACTTAGTTAGGCTATTGACTAAGTTTAAGGACTATTTTGCATGGAATTATGAAGAGATACCTAGATTAGATCTGAACATAGTGGTCCATAAATTAGTAATAGTGCCTACTGCTAACCCTATCAAGCAAGCTCTTAGATGCATGCGATTTGACATAGAACAATAGGTCTTTTTTGAAGTCAAGAAACTGATCAATGCTGGCTTCATCCAAAAAAACCCTACCTGGTTAGCTAGAGTCATCCCAATTAAGAAAAATATTGGCCAAATTCACATATGCATCAATTTTAAGGACTTAAATAAGGCATGTACAAATGATGAATTTTCATTACCAATCCTGGAGTTGATGGTGGACATTTTCTCATCTCATACAGTCTTCTCTTTCATGGATGGCACATCTGGATATAACCAAAAAAAGATGGCCCTTCAAGATGAAAGAAACATTAATTTTAGAACCCTTATCAAAATCTATTACTATAATGTCATGCCTTTCAACCTTAAAAATGCTAGTGCTACATACCAATAGGCTGACTAATCTTCAATGAACTCATTCATCATCAAGAGTCCTATGTCAAGATCTCGTGGTCAAAAGTAGAGAAAAGGAAGACCATATCTTTGACTTGAGAGTAGTTTTTGAATAGTTAAGATTATTTTTCCTCAAAATAAAATGAACCCCATGAAGTGTGCATTCGAAGTAGCTTCAGGAAAATTCCTTAGGTTTGTTGTCTGACACCATGGAATCAAAATCGGTCCAAAGAAGATCAAGGAAATATTAGAAATGCCACCCCCTAAAAGTTTAACTCAACTTAGATCATTCTAAGGGCGGTTGGCATATCTAAAATGCTTTATATCCAACCTATCAGGAAGATGTAAGCCATTCTCAACACTTGTCAAAAAGGACACCAAGTTCAAGTGGGATGAAAAGTATGAGCATGCCTTGAAAGACATCTAACATTACTTGATGATGCCATTGATTCTAGCAACCCCTATCTAGAGCAAGTTGCTCATACTTTACACTACTGTGTTAGATGACTCCCTTGGTGCTTTGTTGGCCCAAGCCAATGATGAAGGGAAGGAAAATGCACTCTACTACTTCAGCCATCATATAATCCCTGTTGAGGCTAATTATCCACCCACTAGGAAGCATTTCTTAGCTTTAATCTTTGCATCCCAAAAACTATATCATTACATGATTTCTCATAAGGCAAACTTGATCTCTAGGATCAATCTACTATAATATCTCATGAGACAGTCGGTGCTATCTGGATGGTTAGCACAACAGATTTCTTAGCAGCACACCCACTTCCTCCTGACTCTCCACTTAGTGAAGATCACCCCAATGAAAAAATCATGAACTTAGAGGATACTAGAATTCACTACTGGGAGATGTACTTTGATGGTGCAGCTTTCTCTCAAAGAGGAGAAGAACCACAATCTACTATTTCAAGAAAGGTAGGGGTAGAAATAGTTCTCTTAACTCTAGACCTAGATGTGATAAGATTCTCATATCATCTATCGAATCCTTGCACCAACAACGAATCCAAATATGAGTCTCTGATTATTGGTCTAAAGTTAGCCATTACTCTAAGCATCTAGAGCATCAACAACTTTGGGGATTCTTAGCTAGTTATCAACCAAATCCTTGGGTCCTATATGGTTATAAATCCCAAGCTCCATCACTACCACAAGCATAACATGGAGTTATTGGCCCAAATCCTAGAGGTTATCATTTATAAGATTCTTCAAAGAGAGAATGTCATAGCATATGCTTTAGCCAAGCTTGCCAACGAGTTGGCATGTTCGGAGGATGAGTTCATATCAATAAAGGTCCAAAATAGACAAGTCTTATCACTTATTGATATTGAACTCATAAACAAAATACTCTCTTGAAGGGGAGGTTACCATTGCCAAGAAGGATGAGGAGATAGATTAGAGGCAACCATTCATAGAATACCTAATAAAGGCAAACAACCTCAAGAGAAGTCCCAAGCCCATTAGAAGCACTTTCCTATGCTCTTGTGGATGGTTTCTTATGCCAATGGTCTTTCGATCATATGTGATTATTTTATTTAGACAAGCCAACCAACTCCAAATATGAAAGCCAAGATCAAGAGACTAAGATACTACTAGCCATCGATGATCAAAGATTGCATGGATAAGGCTAGATGATGCCACCAATGTCAAATATATGGTGTGGCCTACACCAACCACCCAACATTCTACATCCTACATTAGTTTCATGGCCATTAGAGTGTTGGGGTACTGATGTAGTGGGTTTGATTGATCCTCCATCTTCCATGGGTCATCGATTCATCTTAGCTGCTACTGACTACTTTCCTAAATGGGAGAAGGTGATTCCACTCAGAGAGGTCATAACTCAGCATGTGCTCTAGTTTTTTGGGACCCATCATATATAAGTTTAGAATGTCTCAATGAATTATATCTAATACCTCATAAAAGAACACTCAAGATCAAGATCAACCACTCAAACTAGATTAGAGATAACCAAATCAACAAACAGAAAGCCTTACAAAACTCTCAAAAGAAGAAACTCAATAATAATAACGATAGTGGCATGAGCAGAGTTGAAAACCACACTACATATAGAACTCAAGGTCTACTTCCCTCCTTGAGATGGTTTCAAAGTGTTCCATTAAGTCCTCCCATCACTAAGGATAGTTATGATAAAAAAAAAATCACACAAATAGACTAATTTATGGTTAAAAGAGCTCTAGGAGACTAATGAAAATTGTACAAAGCTAAAATGATTCAAGCTCACAACAAGTTGGTCCATTCTAGACAAGTGGGAGAAGTTCAACCAGGCTAGTCATATGATGGGAGGCAGTTTGAACCACTTGGGAAGGCCCTTTTGCCATAAGGCTATCAGAGGATCTTATCAAACATTAATCATAAGCCCCAAACAAGATCTTCTTATAAATATTATAAATTATGTTTGAAAGCAATTATCATCAATGAAAATTCCAAAATTCAATCTCTTGTTGAAAGTATTCTTGTTTGTGAATCCATGATGTGTTTATGTAAACAAAACATCTATCCATCATCGAAACAAGACAACTACACCAAACATATAAAATAAACACATATATTTTATCTGCAGGTTGAGATAACCAAATGGCACTCACTTTGGTGGTAGCTCTGGTTTAGGTCTACCCTTCTAGTGTGTCACCCATGGTCTTTTATTTTAGATGTAAGTCTTATCTTTACCTTATGGTTAGGAGATGTTTCTTTGGTTTGGGAGGCTTTATTACAGTTTTGCATCTAGTTCCTTCATTTAAGTGGATGTGAGGTATGCTTCTTGGATTAGATTACCTTTAGGGTCAGTATATTTGAGGTTTAGGATAACTTAGTGGCTCATCCCTCTTTACTTCTTTGGTATGGGTCAGTCCTTTAGGCTCCTGCAGTAGTCACTCTAGCATTTATATGACATTTATCCAAATGAGTTTCTTGGAAAGTTGTAAGCTACATCTTTCTTTAGATTGATTGTTTCACTTATGGGCACCTTAAGTTTTTTGGTTCTCACTATGTTGATGGATACTCATGCTTGGATACACCAGGTTGGTTAGTTTTAGGATATTAGTTTATGCTTTCTTTGAGTTGGCCACCATTATTATATGCTTTCTTTTATAGGGCTCAGATAATTATGGGTATATTTGGATCACATTTTTGTGACCCCATTAGACTACTAGGATTTATATCATATTGATAGTTTATTTTTTGTTGGAAAATATATCTTATAGATGTATTCTCCCTTGGTCTAGCAAATTTGAGATAGGTCAAGGTAGCATTAGTTCTTGGTTTTTTTTTAGTCCATATAAACATATAAACAAAATATATATTCACTTATGGACTAGAGGACACTTTACCTTTTAAGCATCCTATCTTTAGAATAATGTTCCAGAATCACTACTCTTGAGTTGATATAAGTTTTCACTTTAGTCATAAGTGGGTTTGATTTGTTTGTGGTATGAGCGTTATAGTTGTTCCTTAGAAGATGTAAGTTTGTTTTCTTTAGCACAATTTTGCACATTCAATGGAAACCCTTTAGTTATTTTTAATAGACTATCCCTTTGGATTTATAAATTAAGATAGATAATTTATTTCTCATGGGTCCACCATATTATGGTTTAAATTAAATCTATCAAATTTGATTGAGCTTACATTTTTTTGTGAATATTCTATTGAAAATTTAAACAAACCATATCAAATCACATGAATTTAAGATAAAATTAATCGACTACTTTTGAGTTAACATAAATTTCATTTTTCGGTTTAGGTTTATTTGTTTAACATGTCGAGCGTTGTTCCTCACTTTATAAGATGTAATTAGGTTTTCTTCTTAGCATCATTAGGAAAGGCAACCCCTTAGGTTGGCTAGCTATTCTCATATTTAGACTATCCCTTTGGTTTAACCTTAGGTAAGTAGTGATATAGGTATTGGGTCCATCACATTTAGTCCATACATTAACTAAGATTAAAAAAATTCGATTTTCTCTAGTGGTGTTAAATCTCACCCTTTCTCTAGAAATCATATATAAATAAGTCAAGCAAACAAATCAAATTCAAACTTTATCCCCAACATATTTTCTTCTTCTATGCCCAGTCCTCACATGTCATGTCCATGCATGTGATCACTAGTGGATCTCCCTCCCATGCGTGATATGGAATTATTATCAAATCTTATTTCTTCTCTTATACACCTTTCATACTTTTAGCCTAACAATGTATTCACTCCAATTACATCATTTTAACATTTTCAACATTTTATGATTTATGATGGTTAGCGTAAACTAACTATTTATATCTTGCTAAACATATTATGTGTTTAACACACTATATATTATATTATAATTTTCTATAATATAATATATTGTACATTATAAATCATTAGAATCAAGGAAACAAATAACACAATTTTCTCAAAATATGAATAATGTTCATTTTGGATGTAAAATTATTATTTTCTATTATGGTTAAAATAGCATAATTTCGGGCTACTTATTTGTGACAATTTTGGTAAATTCTTATCTTAAACTTCAAATTATTTTTTTTTGTGAGTTTTGACCGTTTTATTTAAAAGTAAAACATACTAAAATGTACAATAACATTTAGTAACACACCACCACATTCATATATATGTGAAGTTATATTGTTATGTATATTATATTTTAATATTCTTTTATAATATATTATGTTACATTACACCTTAAAATGAATCACTTTAAGAAATTATAAAATTTGGTTGAAAAAATGAACATTTATTTTGAATGAAAAATTCCATCCTTTTGATTAAATGGCACCATAGCACATTATGTTTAAAGCTTAGATTTGGCAAAATCCCATCATCTTATTATAGATTTTTATGAATTATACTAGAACTTACTCTACTACATATTTTTTTTATTAGTTTTATAGTATTTATAATGCATGATTTTACACTATGTTATGGCATCCTATATTATAATGCACAATAACATATTATATTATATTATATTATATTGCATATCACATCATATTGCTTAAGATTCATAAAATTAGTTTGAACAATAAAAACTATATATTTTAGTTATCACTTACATATTTTAAATTGAGCAATATATTATGATACCATACACTATATTATGAATTTGGCCAAATTACCATTTTAGTTTAAATCAACATTTTTATAAATAATTCTAGTGTAGGCTCGAATGCATGATTATAAAATACTAAAATAATTTAAAGTTAGGATCAATATATTATGATATATGATGCTAAACTATCTTTACAACATAATATTTATTTTGAACATAAAATCTTACTTTTTTTAGTTATTACCTTTGGTACAATAGTTCCCACTTCAAATTTAACAAATTTCATCATCTCATTTATTAAATCAATATTTATATTTATATTAATAGACTATAAGGTACCATAATATACTAAAACATTTCAAAACATCTTATAACGTTTACATGCTCAAATATATGATCTTTTTACACTATAATATATGGTATTATAATATGATTTAGGGTATTCAAATATCTAATAGTTAGTCTCTTATTTTTATTAGCTACCATATGTTAGGATTAGGTCATTCTTTAGATACTCTTATTTTTTTCATTTTCAAGTTTAGGTTTAGGGTTTAGGTTAGTTTTAGGGTTTGTTTAGGGTTTTTAGGTTTAGGGTTTAGGTTTTTTTGGGGTTTATGGTTTAGGTTTTGGTTTAGGGTTTAGGTTTAGGGTTTTAGGTTTAGGTTTAGGGTTTAAGTTTAGTTTAGAGTTTAGGTTTAGGGTTTTAGGGTTTAGGGTTTGTTTAGGGTTTAGGGTTTAGGTTTAGAGTTTAGTGTAAGGGTTTCTTTAGTGTTTAGTGTTTAGTGTTTAGGGTTTAGGTTTTAGGTTTAGGTTTAGTTTTATTTATTTATTTTTAGTATAGTTTTTATTTTTTTATTTTATTTTCTTTTCTTATGTTTTTTATTTTATTTTGTTTTTTTATTTTATTTTGGTTTAGTTTATTTATTTATTTTATTTTTTAGGTTTTATTTAGTTTAAGGTTTTAGGTCTTAGCTTTTTTTAGGTTTAGGGTTAGTTTAGGGTTTAAGATTTAGGGTGCTACCCAAAAGAAAATTAGGAAATCATCCCAAATAACCCACTTACCTCGATGAAGGCAATCCTCCAAAAGAAAAGTCAACAATTCTTTAGTACACAGCAGAAAAAAGCTAACAAAACACCCACTAAAAAAATTACCCAAAAAGGAAATCAACAAAACCACAATAGTAGAAATGAAAGAACAACTGCCCAGATATCACCCAAAAAATAAAGCCATCATGGATAAGAACGAAACCCACTAGAGTCACTAGACAACCATAAGCAACAACCCAAGACCAAAATAGTAACATACAACTAGCACCAAGAAACTACTAATTCCAAACCAGATTAGAGGTCAAGGCCAACACTAACAACAACCACCAGTCCAACCCGGATAATGAGGAAATAAAAGGTAGTCTAATACCTCCATCAAAAATAGAAATACAGACACAGGAAAATAGCAGCACCCAGCCACCATAAGGCCAAAGCTAGAATAAAGAAAGGCCACTAAAAGGTCAACCCTACCAGCTAACAAAAGATCAAAAAGAAAACCAAAAGGAAAACCAACCAAACTAACCCAAAAACTTCGACTCACAAGACCATCCATCCAATTAACAAAGCGGTAGATGAGCCAACTTGGATGAAATAGCCAATCAATAGGGAAGATATCCCAACATAGAAAGAAGCATAGTGACAACCAACGAAGCCACCCAAAACAACTAAGAAATAAATGGTAATCACCCAATCGGACAAAAAAGCCCACAACATGGAAGGATCACCCAACCAAAATAATAGCCAAGCAAAATAGACCAAGGCCCCATCAGACACAAACAAAAGCCCCAAAAGCTCAAAAGTAAAAGATCGACGCATCAAATAACCACCCAAGATAGTCATGTGGAGGTAGTAGCATAAGAACCCATGCCAAAAAAATGGCGTAGAAAAACCTCCCTATGTAAGGAAATAGCCTGCCAAAATTAGAGGCAAAACTAGGACCAATTAAGAATGGGGAAAAGTAAAATGCACGTAGAGGCATAACCCAAAAGGAGGCCACCACAAGATCAAGGCAGCACATGAAGAAACTGTTGACATTTAGATCCCTCAATAAAATAGTCGACCAAAGAGAACACCTCTCCAACAAAAGGTGCAGCACCACCTCAAAGAGATCTCCCAAGTATTACAACACAAAGATAATAGAGTGAAATAACAAGAAAAATGTAGCAAAATGAAAATACACATAGAGAAAATCATAGAGAACTTAAAATATACAAAGTGAAATTAATTTATGAGATAAGGTAATAAAGTGTTATCCAGATTAACCAAGCTCTCAATTATCTAGGTAAATTACGATGATCATAAAGAGAGAGAGATCATTTAATTTAACACCTAGATTAGCATAATCACGCAGCATTTCCTTCATGCCAAATATGAGAAATTTTAAAGCATACTTGAGAGAGGAGTAAATATGCATTCTTCAACTTAGTGGAAGTTAGAATGTCAATGAGTAAGAGAGCATCAACTTCAATCCAAATATTGAAGAAACCTTTTTGCAAAGAAATGCTAATAGCATTGTTTATATTAATCTAACATAGATAATAGAAAAATTTAGAATACCATGATATTTAGCATCATTTTTATCCATCCATATGAACCAAATAAGGGTAATGGAAATTAAAACATTCATATGACCTTTCATAGATTTTTGGAAACAGGTTTCAAGAAATTGATATAAAGAAAGAAAACCATGGAAATGGTTAGTATTAAAAAGATTATCATACCAAAACCATAATTTGGAGGCAATAGTACCATTAACAAAACATGATTAAAATTTTCAATATGAAATCAACAATAACATTTGGAAGGAAAATGAAAACCTTTACCCCATAGTAAGGAATCAATAGGAATGAAGTTTTTTAGAATTCTCCAAGGATAGAATAAGAGATAGAGATGATATTATTCCAAAGTTTAATAAATACATTAGAAGAAATACGAGAATCTCTAATATAATTACAAGCATCTTTAAGAATAAAATTAGCATTATAATATATCTTAAAAAGAATTTGATCATGCTTTAGAAAGGATAGGAATATCGGTAAATTTATCCAAAGTGAATATGATTAAATTTGCTAAGTTTATTATCATTCCACCTGTTATTAAACTAAAGGAGTTAACTTTAGAAGTAGTAGAATGGGTAGATAAAAGAATCAATAGAACAACCACCAATCCAGTTACCTTTCCAAAAGAAAGAAGATCACAATTTATACCCCAAGATATCAAGGATTCACGTCCAATATAATGGAGAAAAGGCTTTTCCAAATTGGGAGTCACCTACTTTATAAGTGGATTAGAGGTGCTAACGCGATTTAAGTAACAAAATTAGCCTAGAGGGTATCTTTTTTTCTTAAATTTCACTAGAGTTTTTGTGAGTAGGCAGTAATAGCTTCACAAAAGGTTTTCAAGTCCACCTTCACGTAGAGGATGCAACATTTATGGAAGTCCAATGCATCCTTTTAACCAATTATTAGAGCCCCAAAAATTTATTAATGAGACAATCAATTCAATTTAAGATAAAATAAGTAGGGATAATTGTTCGAATAAGACATAAAGGCATCAAATTAAGAGTACTCTTAAACAAAGTAAGCCTACCACTAAAAGAAAGTAAGTGAAATTCCCACACCAAAATTTTATTAGAAAATTTTTGGATAAGCTCGTCAAAAGGATGAGATCTTTTTTTACCTTTAAAAAGTGGAGCACCCAAATATTGAAGAGGGAGTTGTTGGTGTTTTAAGTTAGTGATTCTCAAGATATGATTGATTTTTTTATTAGAAATTTTAGAGGAGGTAATAAAGCAGCTCTTGGTTTCACTAATAGAAAGACCACTTTCTACCAAAATTATTTAAAATATCTTAAGTCTTTTCATATGATGAAAGAAAGCATTAGAAAAGATAATGAAACCATCGAAAGCTAAGATCGAAACATAGATACCACTAAGAGTTCTAAAGTACATGCTAGGATTGTTATTGAATAAATCATTTAAACTCATAGAAAGGTATTCCACAAAAATAATAAACAAATAAGGGGATAAAGGATCTCCTTATCTCAAACTGTGAGAAGAAGGAAAAAAGCCTAAAGATTCACCATTAAGAAGAATATAAAATTAGGCATTATTAATACAGTTTTTAATAAGGTTAATAAAATTATTAGAGAAACCAAATAAATGCAGGATATTTAAAAGAAAATCCCATGCGATATTATCAAAGGCTTTAGAAATATCTAATTTAAAAAGGATGTTATCACCTCTAGTTTGAACATCCAAATCATGAATAAGTTCTTGACCAAGAATAATGTTATCAAATATAGATCTCCCTCTAACAAAACCAATTTGGTTGAGAGAGATAAATTTTTGAAGTAAAGGACTCAATCTATTAGCAAGAATTTTAGAAATCAATTTATTAAAGAAAGTGCAAAAACTAATAGGTCTGAAATCTGGATTACCTTTTTTTGGTATGAGAATAATAGAAGTGATTGACAAATATTTAGGGAGAGGATTACTAAAAAAGAAATCAACAATAGCATCAATTAAGTCATGCTTAATAATAGACCAATAATTTTGTAAAATGAGTAGTATAACCCTCTGACCTGAAATCAATGTTCATGCTTGAGAACTTTACCAATCATCTTTAGTAGGCAACCTAGTAAGTCAATGGTTGTACTAGAGGGGATCAAATGCAATTAGAAATAGCTTCATAAGAGTGGATTTTATTAAGCATATGTCTAAAGTAGTTAATAATAGAATCTTTACTAACATTAATATCGTGACCCAATCTCCATTATCACTTTTAATTTTGGATAGAATTTAAAGCTCTTCTTTTATTAAATAAAGCATGAAAATACCGTATTCCATCCCCATCGCAATATGTTTACTAACAACTTTTTGCCGCCAATAGGTCTCTTCCATATTCTGATAATTAATCAGATTATCTTTTCCTTCATTCAATTCCTTAAGCTTAGAAGAATCAGTCGAAACAACATTTTCAAGATCACCAACCAAAATTTCCATGTTTTTTATATTAGCAAAAAGATTTTTAAAAGAATGTTTGTTCCACCAAACCAGATTTTATTTGAGCTTTATAATCTTAAAACATAAGCTATGCATATCCCTAATCGAATTATCATGGTGTAAAGGGGCAATCCAATTAATGGACATGACTTTAAGATATTCCAGAAGCTGAATCCACATATTTTGAAATCTGAAAGAGGGTGAGGTGTTTAATCTTTTAGAGTTATCTTTAGAAACCAAAGAGGGGCATGATCGAGATAAAGTTCTACTCAAATGGTCAATAGTTGTAAAGCCATTGATTAATCCAATGAGAGTTGAAAAGAATTATATCAAGATGTTGCTAGAGCTTAAAGTATTTCCAAGTATAATTAGAGCCTTTAAAACCAATGGAAATAAGATTGCAATCAAGAATCATATCTAAAAATTCTTCCATAGAATAAATATTAGGAAAGCAACAACCCCTTCTTTCAGATGAATACAGAATAGTGTTTAAATCACCCCCAACCAACCAATGTTTGTTAACAAAAAGAGCAAAACTTTTGAAATTCTCCCAAAGAATATTTTGACCAGCTCTATTGCAAGAAGTATAAACAAAAGAGCCAAGCACACAAGAATCACCAAAAGAAATTTGAGCATTGACAACTTGTTGAAGATCATCTAAAATTAAAACATTTAAGAGACTATTCCAAAAGCACCAAATTTTATTACTAATGTTAGAGAAAAAATTACCAAAACTAACCATTCTAGCAACATGATTGATTTTATCAGAAGTATAAGAGGTTCAATAATAATAAGTAAGGAGATATTGTTAATTCTATAGAGATTTCTAATACGATTATGAACAATGAGGGAACCAATCCCTTTAACATTCCAAATAAGAGAATTAAAAATAAATAAATAATAAAAAGAAATTAAATGATAGTAATAAAGAGAGAGGCAAAGAATAACAAATCCTCTCCTAAGCCAAAAATTGAAACAACACATTATTTATGTGAAGAGGATCCAAATCTAGTAGATCTGGCAAGATTAGAAGGTTGCACTTTGAGTTCTTAGTTTTCTTTTTAACGATAGTTTGGAATTTTCTATTTTTATCTAAAGTGTCACCATCAGAAAGAGATTGATTAGGAATATTATTAAAAGGATAAGGATCAATAAGAACATCTCTAATCACAACTTCCCCCTCTTTCAAATCAGCATTTTGTTGAAAAGTGGGATTAGAATGAAGAATAATCTTGGAATTAGGAGAAGGAGAAAAAATTATACCATTCAAAGCACAATTACCAATGCAAAAATTAGTGTTTTGCTTAGGAATTTTTGCCACATTCAAGTTATCATTTAAAACCTCATTCTCATTAATTAATGTCGGCAAAGAAGCAAGCATAGTCTCATTAAAGAATGAATCATCATTTTTTTTTCAGCCTCTTTGAATTTGGAATTAGCCATAATAGGCATAATCTCATGTAAATAAAGGTTGTTGGACAAATAATCTTTTTCAACATTATTAGTACCTTTATCATGGTCAGAATGAGAAGCAGAAACAACAATTTTTAGAACATCAGAAGATTCCAATGAATCCGACCTAATATCAACATTTAAGTTATTTTTAGGCACAAAAATAACTTTATTAACTTTATCAATAGCTAAGTTAGAGTTAGGATCATTTATAATTTTCTTTTTAAGATGCGATTGAAGAATAAAACATTCTGAATTATCATGACCATGTATCTTGCAAAGGGAACAAAAAACAAGAAAATTTTCAACCTTTTGTAAATAACCAAACCTTTCAAATCCGATCCAAACATACTTAGGATGTTTTTTAGATATGTCAAGTTCAACCAATATATGAGCAACAAAGGGGTGTGGTTGATTTGTGAAAAAAGAGTCGACAACAAATAAAATTAGGTGGGTAACATAATGGATTATCATATTTGGAAGAGCTAACCACACAGGAATAATAGGTGATTCCTCCTTTATGTTAAAAAGGGGAGATCACTTCAATTCACGCATTTGATAATTAAAGACAAAATAATATTAATGTGAGAAAAACCTTGAATAATCCAAATCATTAATAAGTTGAATCAGAATATGTCTTGGATCAATCAAGCCAATAGAGAAAGCACCTGAAAGTTTGAGGTTATGAAAAAAAGATCAGATCTTATGCAAATTTGGCTGGTGCAAAGAAAATTTTTCAATTAAAGTAAATTTGAAATGTTTTGCAAGCTTTTTAATATTAAGATCCTAACACATGATCACAGGCATACCTCGAAAAGAAGTCAAAATTAGATTCACCGAGTTAGAAGAGATAAAGCTCTTACAAGAAATTGTATCCTTAAAGGATTTAATAGCAGGAAGGGAATTAGGTTCAACAATTCCCATAAAATTGGATGCCCTAGCTAGATCATCCAAAATGGGAGAAATAAGCCACGGGTTCAAGGTCAGCGCAGCCATAATCAGAAGAGACACATCAAGTGAGCAGCCAGAGATTGAAAAAACTATAGAAGGTGGTCGCGAATGATGAAGGATCCACCAAAACAAAGACGGGGATGCATCGATGAAGGGGAAAATGAAATTTCTAGTGCGTCGCAAGGGAGAGGGGGGTTTAGGGGTTTAGGTTTATTTTGATTAGTTTATTTAGTTTAGTTTTTATTTTCTTTAGGTTAGGTTTATTTTAGGTTTATTTAGTTTAGGTTTTATTTATGTTTATTTAGTTTAGTTTAGTTTATTTAGGTTTAGATTTAGGGTTTATGGTTTAGGGTTTAGGTTTTTAGTATTTAGGGTTTAGGGATTAAGCATTTAGGGTTTAGGGTTTTTAGGGTTAAGGGTTTAGAGTTTAGGTTTTAGGTTTAGGGTTCAGGTTTTAGTTTAGAGTTTAAAATTTTTGGGTTATTTTTTTTTAATAGAGAAAAAATTCATATTCAACATATCTTCTTTTTGATTTCATCAACCAAGTAACACACCAAGTTTTCTAAGACATAAGTGACAACATAGATAAAAAATGAGCATGCATAGAGCAAATCAAAACCCTAGAAACTAGAATTATCTCTACTATAATGACATAATTCCCTATGCATAGATCAGATCGATTGTTCCTTAGTTTCTCTAGTTCTCATCAGAACCACCCCGGTCCCTCGAGTAGAGAAATCAACCATCATATCCTCGACCTCTCCATCTGCCACCATCACTGCTGTAGCCACTGTCACTCCTCCTGCCACCATAACCACCACTATTCTGACCACCACCTCCATATCCACTAGCACCTCCAGATCCCCCACCACTACTGTGATAACTGTTGCCTCTACCTTTGCCTCCACCGCTAGATCTAGATTGAGCCTAGTTGACGGTGATGTTCCTGCCATCAAGGTTCTACCCATTCTTAGGGTTTAGGTTTAGGTTTAGGTTTATTAGGTTTTAGGTTTTAGGTTTTTTTTAATTTATTTAGTTTCTTTAGGTTTAGGTTTAGGGTTTAAGGTTTATGGTTTAGGGTTTAGGGTTTAGGGTTTAGGGTTGTATGTTTTATGCTTTTAGGGTTTATAGTTGAGGGTTTGGGTTTAGGGTTTAGGGCTTAGTGTTTAGGCTTTAGGGTTAATGGTTTTTAGGGTGTAGGATTAGTTTAGGGTTTAGGGTTTAGAGTTTAGAGTTTAGGGTTTTAGGGTTTAGGATTTAGGGTTTAGTGTTAAGGGTTTAGGGTTTATGGTTTAGGGTTATCTTTTTCTTTTGGGAATGTTAGAATTTTATTACCATAAAAGGAAAAGATACAATGCCTTTAAAAAGGGGTAAAGCTCTAAAATTCTACTACTCTTAGAGCTACAAGAAACTTAAAGAGCTAGACTCCCATCTAAGTACATTAGAAAAGAAAATAAAATAAAGAGAAAATACAACTAAAAAAGGATAGGAGAAAAGATCTGAGTAAGACTAAAACAAATCTTAAAATAGTAAAAGTGTCGTGACATGATTACTTTGAGAAAGCAAGATAAGCAAGATCCATAAGCAACACAGGTTGACGAGTAATGACCATTCCCTCAAAGTTTCAACCTGTAAAGAAATCTACAAAACACTACTTAGGCAAAAGTTATAGCTAAAAAAGATAAGGATAAAGAGAGGCAAATGATAGAGCTTAGAAAGAGAAGGCTTAGGCTCAATTAGGATCATCTCTAGGGGCAACAATTTATATGAGCATCAGGACTTCATCAAGATGGGTTACAATCATATGTAATGCCACCAACTAGAGAGAAGAGGTGAGTAACATCAATGCCATCATAGCTAGCATACCTGATACAAGCAAACATCCAAGGCCAGTAGTCCATAGAGTTCAAGATCATGCACCATTAAATAAAGAGCAACCGACCAGCAACTAGCTAGCAGTGAAACCACCAAACAAAAACCATAACAGGCTAATCACAATAACCCAAAGAGAGGCTAGAACAAAGTCAGAGCACCAATAATAGCCACTATCCAAATACCCATCCAAGCTCCAAACTAGGGAAAACCAAAACCAGCCATTAGTAAGCTCTAGACTAATGCCAATTAGCAAAGAAACAACCAACAAAACTAAGATAGGAGCCCTCAAGCCAAAGTCCCAACAAGTAGCAGTCACCAAGCCAAACCAAGGTGAGCAACCACAAATGACTAAATAGCTCATAAATGAAACCATCAACTGAAGGAAACATAAGCTGCAGCTAGTGCAAATCACCCGAAGACAAAATAACCACACAAAAGGGGGCCAAAGTAGCCACCAACCACCATAAATAAAAAAGTGCAATCCAAAAGGATCAACAAAGGTTCAGCAAGCATAGCAAAAGGCTCCAACAAATTATCTAAGAATAAGGAAAAGACCAACAAGGAAAAATAATCAACAAACCAGAAATCCAAAGATAATTGAAAGTCCTCTAATCAAACCAACTAAGTAAAATAGCCATAAGGCAACCACCAGAGAACAACCCATCAAAAGTAACCAACCTAGGAAGCATCCTCGGTAGAGGAAAAGTAAAAAAACCAACAAAGCCCCCACACAACATAGGTCCAAAAGGAGCACAACCTCCAAAGAAGGCAACAAGTAGCTTTCGGAAAAAAACTAAATTTCCCCGACAACAAAGACTAACCCAACAGATGCATAATAATAACACAAAATGTCGCAAATAATGCACCAACAAAGGCTAATCCTAGAACAACCAAACACAAAATGAAGGCAAATAAAGTTTCCATCAACAAATAACAAGAGGCAAACCCAAAAAAGGTTGGTAGGAAATTCTTCAAAAGAAAGCCCATAAAGGAAACAACCAACAATAGTTCATTATGAAGGCCACCCATCCAACCATGGAAAACCAAAAAAGAATTTTGAGTTCTAGAGGAGAGCCAACAAACCAACCAATGTTCAAAATAGAATAAAGCTAGTAGATACTATCTCATCCACCGACAATAAGAGTAATAACAGAGAAGGCAATACCAGGCCAAAAAACTAAAAAAAGGTGGAAAGACAAGAACCACCAAGTTGCAACCTAGGCCAACCCAAAAGCAAGTGGTCTAAAACATAACGATCTCAAAAAAAAAATGAAAATAAGTTTAGCGTTTAGGGTCTATGTTAGTTTAGGATTTAGGGTTCTAGGGTTTAGAGTTTAAGATTTAAGGTTTTTTATGATTTAAAGTTCAGGGTTTAGTGTTTAAGGTTTTTTTTAATTAAGTAAACTAGAAGGTTTAGGTTCATTTAGTTTATTTTATTTTAATTATTTATTTTAGTTTATTTTATTTTTTATTTTTATTTAGGTTTATTTTTTATTTTTATTTAGTTTAGTTTATTTATTTTAGGTTTATTTATTTTAGTTTAGGTTAATTATTTTAGTTTATTTTTTAGGTTTGGGTTTTTTTTAGGTTTAGTTTTAGGTTTTTATTTTTATTTTTTAGAATTAGGTTTTAAGTTTTTATTTTAAGTTTTAGGTTGATTTTTTAGTTTAGGTTTATTTTTAATTTATTTTATTTTATTTAGTTTAGGATTAAGGTTTAGTTTCGTATATTTTAGTTTAGGTTTAGGTTTATTTTATTTAGTTTAATTAAGGTTTAGGTTTTTTTTTAGTTTAAGGTTTAGGTTTTATTTTTTATTTATTTTTAGGTTTTATTTTGAGGTTTATTTTTTAGATTTAGTTTTTATTTTATTTTATTTTAAGTTTGTTTTATTTTTATTTTAGGTTTAGTTTTATTTCTTTGGTTTTATTTTATTTTATTTTATTTTATAATTTAGTTTTTTATTTATTTTATTTTAGTTTAGTTTATTTTATTTTATTTTATTTATTTTTTAGTTTTAGTTTTTATTTTTTTTTTTATTTTTATTTTAATTGGGCTAAAGTTTTTTATTTTATTTTATTTTTATTATTATCTAGGTTCAGGTTTTAGGTTTTGTGGTTCTTAGGTTTTCCAAGATCTATTTTGCCTAGGTTCTGTCAGAAGTTTTGATTCAAAGCCTAGTTTTGTGTGGTCTAGGGTTTTTTTAGGTTTTATGGTTTAGGGTTTAGGGTTAGGGTTTTTTTATTTTATATTTTTTATATTTTTTATATTAAGTAAACTAGTAGGTTTAGTGTTTAGGGTATTCGATTTTTGATTTAGGGATTAGGGTTTTTGGTTTAGGGTTATGGTTTAAGGTTTAGGGTTTAGGCTTTATTGTTTAGGCTTTCAGAATTAGGGTTTTGAGGGTTTAAGGTTTAGGATTTAGGGTTTAGGGTTTAGGTTAGTTTAGGGTTTTAGGTTTAGGGTTTAGGGTTTAAGGTTTAGGGATTTTTATGGTTTAGGGTTTCTTTTAGGTGTAAGTTTTTTTCAAAAAAAATTTAGTAAAGTGGTAGGTTTAGGCTTATTTAGTTTATTCAATTTATTTTTTATTTATTTTAGTTTATTTCATTTTTTATTTTTATTTCATTTATTTTTTATTTTTATATAGTTTAGTTAATTTATTTTAGGTTTATTTATTTTAGTTAAGTTTTTTTTATTTTATTTTTTAGTTTTAGGTTTAGGTTTAAGTTTATTATTTTAGTTTAGTTTTATTTTTATTTTATTTTTTATGCTTAGGTTTTATTTTAGTTTTTTAGGTTTAGGTTTTTATTTTATTTTTTTAGGTTTAGGTTTTAGGTTTTTATTTTAGGTTTATTTTTAGAGTTTATTTTTTAGTTTAGGTATATTTTTAGTTTATTTTATTTAATTTAGTTTACGGTTTAGGTTTAGTTTATTTTAGGTTTAGGTTTAAGATTTATTTATTTTAGTTTGGATTTTTTATTTAGTTTAGGTTTAGGTTTATTTTATTTTATTTATTTTAGGTTTATTTTTTTTAGTTTAGGGTTTAGGTTTTATTTTTTATTTATTCTAATGTTTTATTTTTAGGCTTATTATTTAGGTTTAGGTTTTTATTTAGTTTTTATTTTATTTTATTTTATGTTTACGTTAATTTTATTTTATTTAGGTTTATTATTTTTCAATTTATTTTATTTTTTAGTTTAGTTTAGGTTTTTATTTATTCTATTTTAGTTTAGTTTTTATGTTTTAATTTGGTTTATTTTTAGGTTTAGGTTTAGGTTTAGGTTAGGTTATAGTTCAAGTATTTATTTATTTTTTTATTTTATTTTTTTCATTAGGTTTAGGTTTTTTTATTTATTTTATTTTTAGGTTTTATTTTGTTTAGGTTTATGTATTCAAGTTTTTTGGGTTTAGGGTTTATGGTTTAGGGTTTAGGGTTTGGGGATTAGGGTTTGTTGTTTAGAGTTCTAGGTTTTAGGGTTTAGGGGTTTAGGGTTTAGGGTTTCAGGTTTTAGGGTTTAGGGTTAGTATTAGGGTTTAGGGTTTAGGGTTAGGCTTTTTTTATTTTTATTTTTTTTGAATTTTTTATTTTAAATTAAGTAAACTTATAGGTTTATGTTTATTTAGTGAATTTTTTATTTAATTTAGTTTATTTTTTATTTTTACTTAATTTAGTTTATTTTTTTTGGTTTATTTATTTTAGTTTATTTTTAAGGTTTTGGTTTAAGTTTATGTTTACTTTTTAGCTTACTTTTACATTTATTTTATTTTTTAAGTTTAGGTTTTATTTTTTTTTAAGTTTAGGTTTAGGTTTTTATTTTATTTTTTTAGGTTTAGATTTTAGGTTTTTATTTTAAGTTTTTTTTAGGTTTTCTTTTTTAGTTTAGGTTTATTTTTAGTTTATTTTATTTTATTAAGTTTAGGGTTTAGGTTTAGGTTTTATTTATTTAAGTTTAGCCTATTTTAGTTTAGGTTTAGGTTTATTTTATTTTGTTTATTTTAGGTTTAGATTTTTATTTTTTGGTTTAGAGTTTAGGTTTTGATTTTTTTAAGGTTTATTTTTTATGTTTAGGTTTTTGTTTTGTTTTTATTTTATTTTATTTTAGGTTTATTTTATTTTTATTTTACATTTAGTTTTTATTTTATTTTAATGTTTTATTTTTAAGTTTATTTTATTTTTAAATTTAGTTTGGGTTTTAACTTATTTTATTTTAATTTAGTTTTTATTATTTATTTTATTTTATTTTTAAGTTTAGGTTTAGGTGTTAGTTAATGTTTTTAATTTATTTTAGTTTTTCTTATTTTATTTAGGTTTAGGTTTTTTTATTTATTTTATTTTTAAGTTTTATTTAGTTTAGGTTCAAGTTTTTATGTTTTTATTATTTAAGGTCTAGGGTTTAGGGTTTAGGGTTTAGGGATTAAGGTTGTAGGTTTTATGATTCAAGGCTTAGGATTTAGATTTTTAGGGTTTAGGTTTAGGGTTTAAGGTTGAAGGTTTTATGATTCAAGGCTTAGGGTTTAGATTTTTAGGGTTTAGGTTTAGGGTTTAAGGTTAGTTTTAAGGTTTAGAGTTTAGGGTTAGGGTTTTTTTATTTTTTATTTTATTACTATTTATATATATATGTTTTATATTAAGTAAACTAGTAGGTTTTGGGTTTAGGATTTAGTGTTTATGGTTTAGGGTTAGGGTTTAAGGTTTAGTTTTAGGCTTTAGGGTTTAGAGCTTTGAGGGTTTAAGGTTTAGGGTTTATGGTTTATGGTTTAGGTTAGTTTGGGGTTTAGGGTTTATGGTTTTTTAGGGTTTATGATTTAGGGTTTAGGGTTAAGGGTTAGAGTTTTTTAGGGTTTAGTGTTTAGGGTTTTTTTTTAAATTATGTGAACTGGTAGGTTTAGGTTTATTTAGTTTATTTTATTTTTTATATTTGATTTTGGTTTCCCTTTTATTTTTATTTAGTTTATTTCATTTATTTTAAGTTTTTTTATTTTAGTTTATTTTTTAGGTTTAGGTTAGTTAAATGTTAAAATTTTAATTTAGTTTTATTTTTAATTTATTTTTTAGGTTGAGGTTTAAACCTTTTTTAGGGTTTAGGTTAAGGTTTTTATTTTATTTTTTAGTTTTAGGTTTTAATTTTTTTATTTTAGGTTTATTTTTAGGTTTTATTTTTTAGTTTAGGTTTTGGTTTATTTTTAGTTTATTTTATTTCATTTTGTCTAAGTTTAGGTTTATGTTTAGCTTATTTTTGGTTTAGGTTAAGTTTTATTTATTTTAGTTTAGTTTATTTTAGTTTAGGTTTAGGTTTATTTTATTTTTATTTTAGGTTTAAGTTTTTTTTTAGTTTGGTTTAGGTTTTATTTTATTTATTTTTAGTTTTATTTTAGGTTTATTATTGTTTATGTTTTATTTAATTTTATTTTATTTTATTTTATTTTAAGTTTATTTTATTTTTATATTAGGTTTTGTTTTTATTTTATTTTGGTTTTTTATTTTTAATTTAGTTTAGGTTTTTATTTACTTTATTTTAGTTAAGTTTATTTTATTTTATTTTATTTTTAGGTTTAGGTTTATGTTTAAGTTATTGTTCAAGTTTTTATTTTATTTTATTTTTAAATTTTTTTTAGTTTTAGGTTTTTTTATTTATTTTATTTTTAGGTTTTATTTAGTTTAGGTTTAGGTTTTTAGGTTTTTGGGGTTTAGGGTTTAGGGTTTAGGGTATAGGGTTTGGGGTTTAGGGTTTATGATTTAGGGTTGTAAGTTTTGGAGTTTAGGGTTTAGGGTTTAGGGTTAGGGTTTTTTAAATTGTTTATTTATTTTTATTTTTTTAAAATTAAGTAAACTATTAGGTTTAGGTTTATTTAGTTTATTTAATTTATTTTTTATTTATATTAGTTTATTTTATTTTTTATTTTTATTTAGTTTAGTTTATTTATTTTAGTTTAGCTTTTTTATTTTATTTTATTTTTTAGGTTTATGTTTAAGTTTAGGTTTATTTTTTAGTTTAGTTTTATTTTTATATTATTTTTTATTTTTAGGTATAGGTTTAGATTTTCATTTTATTATTTTAGGTTTATGTTTAAGTTTTATTTTTTTAGTTTAGGTTTAGGTTAATTTTTGGTTTATTTTATTTTATTTAATTTAGGTTTAGGATTAGGTTTAGTTTATTTTAGGTTTTATTTATTTTAGTTTAGTTTATTTTAGTTTAGGTTTAGGTTTTTTTTTAGTTTAGGGTTCAAGTTTTATTTTGTATTTTTTGAGATTTATTTTTTAGGTTTAGGTTTTTATTTAGTTTTTATTTTAGGTTTAATTTTTATTTTATTTAGGTTTTTTATTTTTTAGTTTAGTTTAGGTTTTTATTTATTTTATTTTAATTTAGTTTTTATTTTTTATTTTATTTTCTTTTTAGGTTTAGGTTTAGGTTTTTATTTTCTTTTATTTTGGTTTAGGTTTTTTTATTTATTTTATTTTTAAGTTTTATTTAGTTTACATTTAGGTATTAGCTTTTTAGGGTTTTGGGTTAGTTTAGGGTTTAGGGTTGGGGGTTTAGTGTTTAAGGTTTAGGGTTTTTAAGGAAACCCATGAGGGAGAATTATTACCACAAAGAAAGGAGTTGGTCCTCCCAAAGAGACATTTAGTAGAGAAAATCCTTATCTAATACAACAAAGCAAGGAAACTAAACAAAAGCAATAAAGACCAAATAAATAAAGAAACAACACAGGAAATAAGAAGATCAGCCAAAGCCCACTACTAGAGTCAGAAGTCTTTTGAGAGTTGCACAATTAACATCTAGGATCTGAAACCTACAGAGAACCTATAAAAGAATCATGCAAGCAATTAGAAATTATAATTAGCACAGCTAGACAAAATCAAGCTTTAGTAAATAATAAAGAGCAATATAAGAGAAAATTTCTAATATGGCTCAGGCTCAGTCACCTGCATCTTTAGGGGAAACCATAAATGTGAGCTTCTAGACTTCAAAAGAAGGGTTACGATCACATATGCTACTACTAGCCAAAACATAGTAGGGAAATCATCCCAGCCATCATAGCCCACTTACCTTGATGAAGCCAATCCACCAAAGAGTGAAAGTCAACAATTCTCTAGTACCTGCAGCCCAAGCAATAGAAAAAGTTGTCCCACAAAACACCCAACCGACTAAAGGCCACCAAGCCCGAAAGGAAGTAGCATCAACAAAAACACCAGAGCTGAAATGAAAGAGCGGCTACCAAGATATCACCCAGGAAACAAAGCCACCATGGATAGGAACCAAACCCACTAGAGTCAGCAGATAACCATAAGCAACATCCCAAAACCAAAACAGTATCCTATAACTAGCACTAAGAAACAAGAAATTCCAAACTAGATCAGACCAACACTAACAGCAGCCACCAGTCTAACCCAGATAGTAGAGGCAAGAAATAAAAAGGCAGTCGCAATACCTCCATTAGAAATAGAAAGATAGCCACAAGAAAATAGCATCACCCAGCCACCATAAGGCCAAAACCAAAATAAAGAAAAGCCATCAAAAGGTTAACCCTACCACTATCGGTAAGTAAACCAAAAGAAATGCCAACTAACTAGCTAACCAAACCAGCCAGCCCACAAGACCATCCATCTAATTAGTAAAGCAGTAGATGAGGCAACTTTGATAAGGAGATAGCTAGTCCAAAAGGGAGGCAATCCTAACATAAAGAAAGATATGCATTGTGACAACCAATAGGAAGCCACCCAAAATAATTAAGAAA
Source organism: Cymbidium sinense (assembly GCA_021442155.1). NCBI lineage: Eukaryota > Viridiplantae > Streptophyta > Magnoliopsida > Asparagales > Orchidaceae > Cymbidium > Cymbidium sinense. The sequence goes on along the minus strand of CM038214.1, from coordinate 242,495,864 downwards.
TAAATGGTAATCACCCAATCAAACAAAAATCCTTAGCTTGGGAGGACTACCCAACCACCAACAATAACTAGAGTGGCAAAGAAAATAGACCAAGGCACCATTGATACATAAAACCAACTAAAAGTCCTAGCAAAAACTCAAGAGTAAAAAGATCGACAGCATCCATCAAATAATAGCCACTGAAGACATTCATGTAGAGCGTAGTTGAAAATAGCAGAACCCACCAGGCCAAAAATAATAGCAGAAAAACCTCCCAATGTAAGAAAATAGCAAGCCAAAACCAGAGGCAAAACCAGAACCAATTAAGAAAGGGGAAAATATAAAAGCAAGTTTAGGCATAACCCAAAAGGAGGGCACCACAAGATCAAGGTAGCACATGAGAAACTATTGACATTTAGATCCCTAAATAAAATAGTCAGCCAAAGAGAACACCTCTCCAATGAAAAAGGATGAACATCCATCCACCACCTCAAATAGATTAGAACAAACCAGACAAGAGAGTGAAATAGATAGAAAAATGTAGCAAAATGAAAATGCACATAGAGAAAATTATTGAGAACCTAAAAAACACAAAGTAAAATTAATTTCCAAGATAGGGTAATCTAGTGTTCTCTAGATTAACCAAGCCTCTTAATTGTCTAGGTAAATTAAGATGATCATAAAGAGTGAGATCATTTAATTTAGTAACTAGATTAGCTAGATAATCTACACAGGAATTTCCTTCATGCCAATATGAGAAATTTTAAAGAATACTTGAGAGAGTAGTGTTCTAGTATGATTAAGAAGGTAGAATAAATCTGCATTCCCCATCTTAGTGGAAGTTAGCATGTAAATGAGTAACAGAGCATCAACTTCAATCCAAATATTGAAGAAACCTTTTTGCAAACAAATGTCAATAGCTTTGTTTGCATCCATTAATTCAACATAGATAACAACAAGCTTTAAGAGGATTAGCAAAAGCACAAATGACATTACCTTTAAAATCCCTAAAAATACCACCACAACCAAATGTATTTTAAAAGACAGATCCATCTATATTAATTTTATTAATATTATTTTGAGGTTTTATCCAATATATAATCCTATCTTCTTTACAGACGGTGATCTCAAGCAGGAAAAGACCCAATTTTTTGGCCACAAATTTGCAACCTCTAAAATGAGTGTTACTAATTAAATTAATATTAAATAAAGCATGAATTTTTTCTTTGGTTCTAGCAATAATCCTTTTATGATTCATAGGAATACCGTGATATTTAGCATCATTTCTATCCATCCTGTGAACCAAATAAGGGTAATGGAAATTAAAACATTGATATGGCCTTTCATAATTTTTTGGAAATATGCTTCAAGAAGTTGATATAAAGAAAGAAAAACATGGAGATGGTTAGTATTAAAAAGATCATCATACCAAAACTATAATTTGGAAGCAATATCACCATTGTCAAAAGCATGATTAACATTTTCAATATAAAAACTATAATAACATTCTGAAAGCAAATGAAAACCTTTATCCCAAAGCATGGAATCAACAGGAATGAAGTTTTTCATAATTCTCCAAGTACGGATAGAATAAGAGATAGGGATGATATTATTCCAAAGTTTAATTAATACATTAGAAGAAATATGAGCATCTATAATATAATTCAAGCTTCTTTATGAATAAAATCACCATTGTAAGATAGCTTAAAAAGAATTTGATTAGGCTTGTTGGAAAGGATAAGATTATTAGTAAATTTATCCAAATGAGAGATAGGAATAAATTCACTAAGTTTAGTATCATTCCACCTATTATTAAGCCAAAAGGAGTTAACTTTAGTAGCAGTAGCAGAATGGGTAGATAAAAAAGAATTAATAGAACCTCAACCAACCTAGTTGTCTTGCCAAAAGAAAGAAGATCCCAAATTTATACCTCAAGATATCAATGATTTAGCTTCCCATTTAATGGAGCAAAGCCTTTTTCAAACTGGGGAGTCACCCACTTTATAAGTAGAGATTACTGATTTTTGTATCATAAAATTAGCCTAGAGGCTATCTTTTTTCTAAAATTCCACTAGAGTTTATGGAAGGTAGTAATAGCATCACGAATAGGTTTTAAGCCCACCTTCAGAGGACCACAACATTTATGCCAAGAGGTCCAATGCATCCTTTTAACCGAATTATTAGAGCCCCAAAAAAATTTATTAAGGAGACGATCAATTCTATTTAAGATATAATTAGTAGGGATAATGATTTGAATATAATATAAAGGCATAAAATTAAGAGTACTCTTAAGCAAAGTAAGCCTGCCATTGTAAGAAAGTAAGTGAAATTCCACACTGAAATTTCATTAGAAATTTTTTTGGATAAGCTCGTCAAAAAGATGGGATCTTTTTTTACCTTTAAAAGAGGAGCATCGAGATATGTATTAGGGAGTTGTTGGCATTTAAAGTTAGTGATTCTCAAGATATGATTGATTTTGTTATTAGAAATTTTAGAGGAGGTAATAAAGCAGCTATTGCTTTCATTAATAGAAAGACCACTTTCTCTACAAAAATTAATTAAAAAATTTTTTAAGTCTTTTGAAAGGAAGCATTAGAAAAGATAATGAAATCATCAGCAAAGCTAAGATGAGAAATAGGGATACCACCAAGAGTTCTAAAGTACATGCTAGGATTGTTATTGAATAAATCATTTAAAGTCCTAGAAAGGTTTTCCACAATAATAAATAAAGAAGGGGACAAAGGATCTCCTTGTCTCAAACCATAAGAAGAAGGAAAAAAGCCTAAAGCTTCATCATTAAGAAGAATAGGAAACATGGCATTTTTAATAATTTTTTTAATAAGGTTAATTAAATTATCAAAGAAACCAAATAAATGTAGGATATTTAAAAGTAAATCCCAAGAGATATTATCAAAGGCTTTAGAAATATCTAATTTAAAAAGGATGTTACCACCTCTAGGTGGAACATCCATATCATGAATAAGCTCTTGAGCAAGAAGAATACTATCAAATATAGATCTCCCTCTAACAAAACTAGTTTGTTTGAGAGAGATAATTGTTTGAAGCAAAAGACTTAGTCTATTAGCAAAAATTTTAGAAATCAATTTATTAAATAAAGTGAAAAGACAAATATGCCTAAAATCACTCCAAGAAACTGAATTATTTTTTTTTAGGTATGAGAATAATGGAAGTGCTTGAAAAATATTTAGGGACAGAATTACCAATAAAGAAATCAATAATAGCATCAACTAAGTCATGCTTAATAGTAGACCAACAATTTTGAAAAAATTGAGTTGTATAACCGTATAGACTAGAAATGGAATCAATGTTCATGCTATTGAGAACTTTACCAATCTCATCTTTAGTATGCAACCTAGTAAGCCAATGATTGTCATCATTGGTTATAATAGAGAGGATCAAATGCGAATTAGAAATAGCTTCATAAGAGTGGCTTTTATTAAGCATATTTCTAAAGTGGTTAATAACATAGTCTTTAATAGCATTAATATCAATGATCCAATCTATATTATCACTTTTAATTTTTTGGATAGAATTTAAAGCACTCTTTTTTATTAAATAAAGCATGAAAATACCTGATATTCTTGTCCCCATCAGTAATATGTTTACTAGCAGCTTTTTACTTCCAATAGGTCTCTTCCATATTCTAATAAATAATAAGATTATCTTTTGCTTCATTCAAATCCTTATGCTTAGAAGAATTAGTCAAAACAGCATTTTTAAGATCAGAAACCTAAAGCTCCATGTTTTTTATATTAGCAAAATGATTCATAAAATAATGTTTGTTCCACCAAACTAGATTTTGTTTGAGCCTATTAAGCTTAAAAAATAATCTATGCATACCCCTAATCAAATTATCAGGGTGTAAAGGGGGAATCCAATTAATGGCCATGACTTTAAGAAAATCCAGATGCTGAATCCGCATATTTTGAAATCTAAAAGAGGGTGAGGTGTTTAATCTTTTAGAGTTATATTTAATAGAAATCAAAAGAGAGGCATGATCAGATAAATTTCTATTCAAATGGTGAACAGAGTTATGAGGCCATTGATTAATCCCATGATAGTTGAAAAGAATTCTATCAAGATGTTGATAGAGGTTAGAGTTTTGCCAAGTATAATTAGTGTCTTTAAATGTTAATAAGGATGCAAACAAGAATCATATTTAAAAATTCCTCCATATAATGAATATTAGGAGAGCAACCATCCCTTCTTTCATATGAATACAAAAGAGAGTTGAAATCACCTCCAACCAACCAAGATTTGTTACCAAAAAGAGCAAAACTTCTCAAATTCTTTCAAAGAACGTTGCAACTCTATTACAAGAAGTATAAACAAAAAGCCCGACACTAGAATCACCAAAAGAAATTTGATGATCATCAAAAATTAAAATATTTAAGAAGCTATTTCAAAAGCACCAAATTTTATTACAAATGTTAGAGAAAAAATTATTGAAACCAGCCATTCTAGCAACATGATTTATTTTATCAGCTTGTATAAGAGGTTTAATAATAATAAGTAAAAAGATATTGTTAATTCTACAAAGATTTCTAGTATGATTATGAATAGTAAGGGAACCATTCACTCTAACATTCCAAATAAGAGAATTAAACATAAAAAATTGTAAAAGGGAATTAAATGATAATAATAAAGTGATAGAGAATGAATAACAAATCCTCTCCTAAGCTAAAAATTGAAACAACACATTATTTATGTGAAGAGGATCCAGATCTAGTAGATCTGGCATAATTTGGAGGTTGCATCTTAGAGTTCTTAGTTTTCTTTTTAAAGATAGTTTGGAATTTTTTATTTTTATCCAAAGTGTCACCATCAAAAAGAGATTGATTAGGAATATTATTAATAGGATAAGGATCAACAAGAACATCTCTAATCATAACTTCTCCCTCTTCCAAATTAGCATTTTATTGAAAAGTAGGATTAGAATGAAGATCAATCTTGGAATTAGGTGAAGGAGAAGAAATTATATCATTCAAAGCACAATTGCCAATGTGAGAATCAATGTTTTGCTCAAGAATTTCAGCCACATTCAAGTTATCTTTCAAGTTATCACTTAAAACCTCATTCTCATCAATTAATGCCGCCAAAGAGGTAGGAATAGACACATTAGAGAATGAATCATCATTTTTTTCAACCTCTTTGAATTTGGAATAAGCCATAATAGGCATATTCTCATGTAAAGAAAGGTTGTTGGACTAATCATCTTTTTAAACATTATTAGTACCTTTGTCATGGTTGGAATGAGAAGTAGAAACAATAATTTTAGGAACATCAAAAGATTCAAAAGAATCTGACCTAATATCAACATTTAAGTTATTTTTAGGCACAAAAATAGCTTTATTAACTTTATCAGCAATTGATTTAGAGTTAGGATCATTCAAAATTTTTTTTAAGAAGCGGGTGAAGAATAAAACACTTCGAATTATCATGACCATGTATCTTGCAATGGGAATAGAAAATTGGAAAATTTTCAAATTTGAGCTTTTATAAATAACTAAACTTTTCATATAAAAACAACAACAAAAAAAACAACAACCAGCCTTAATCCCACTAGGTGGGGTCGGCTACATGAATCCTTCATCTCCATTGTGTCCTATTATGTGTCAAATTCTCATTTAATTCAAGTATACTAAGATCACTTTTTATACATCTTAACCAAGCCTTTTTAGGTCTACCTCTACCTTTCTTAACATAAGGAAAATCTAATGCATCTACTCTCCTAATCGGGTCATCAGAAGGAGGACGCTTTATGTGGCCAAACCATCTAAGGCGACTCTCCCTAATCTTACCACCATCTTATAAAATTTTCCCTTAAGTTTAAGTGGAACTTTTCTATCACATAATAGGCCAGATGCATTACTCCACTTCAACCATCCAACTTGAATTCTACTAATAACATCTCCATCTATTTCACCATCATTTTGAACAATAGAGCTTAAATATAATCACTCACTCTTATTAATGACTTGATCACCTAAAGTCACAACACTACTAAAACTTCTACTAAAATTACACTCCATATATTAGGTTTTTGATGCTTAAATGAAAACCTTTAGACTCTAAAGTTGACCTCCATAATTCAAGTTTCTATTGGACTCCTCTCTAATCTTATCAACAAGAAGAATGTCATCAGAAAAGCATACACCAAGGTACATCTTCTTGTAAATGCCTCTAAGAATATCCATAACTAAAGTAAAAAGATTAGGGCTTAATGTTGATCCACATGTAATCCAACGAAATAGGAAAATATTTTGTCAATCCTCCTTGTGTTTGGACATAAGTAACATCTCTAGTATACATATCCTTAATGAATTGAATATAACCAATATTAACTCCTTTCTGTTCTAGAACTCTCCAAAGAACATCTCTTGAGACTTTATCATAAACTTTATCTAAATCAATAAATATCATATTTAGATACTTCTTACTTTCTCTATGCTTCTCCATCAAACCTCTTCACAAATGTATAGCATCCATAGTAGATCTACCGGGCATGAAATCAAACTGATTGTGAGAAATTTCTATATCACATCGTAACCTATGCTCAATTACTCTCTCCCATAATTTTAATGTATGGCACATTAACTTAATTCCTCTATAATTTGTACACTCTTATGCATCACCTTTATTCTTAAATATAGGAACCAACAAACTCTTTTCCACTCATCTGGCATCTTTTTTGTCTTTAAAATAACATTAAAAATATTTGTAAGCCAAGAAATTCCTTGATCTCCTAAACATTTCCACACATCTATTGGAATATTATCCGGTCCTACTACTTTTCCACATTTTATTTTCTTTAAAGCTTCACTAACTTAGTTACCAATGATGATAAAATGAAATTCTCTATTTTTTGAGGGTATTAAGGTTGCTAAAATCAATCATTACTTTCGATTCTTCATTGAAAAGTTCATCAAAATACCTCATCCACCTATTTTCAATATCTTTTTCTAAGAAAAGAACTTTATTATTTTCATCCTTAATACCCCTCACTTGAACTATGTCTTTACTTCTCTTATCTCTTTGGTTGGCTAACTTATACATACATCTTTCACCTTCTTTGGTATCTAATCTATTGTATAAATCACTAAAAGCTAAATTTTTTGCATCATATATAATCCAAAATCCTTAGGATGTTTTTTATATATGTCAAATTCAACCAACATACAAGCAATAGAGGGACAGGATCTCACAGTAATCTCCCGATCGATTTGGAGTGACCAACTAAAAAGAGCCCCGATAGTAAATAAAACCTACTGGGTAAGTTAATGGATTCTCATATTTGGAAGAGCTAACCACACAGAAATAATATGTGATTCCTCTTATATATCAAGAAGGGGAGACCACTTCAAGAAACACATTTGACAATTAAAGACAAAATAAGATCGACGTGAGAAAACCCTTGAATAATCCAAATCCTTCATAAGTTGAATCAAAATATGTCTTGGATCAATTAAGCCAATAGATAAAGAACCTGAAAGTTTAAGGTTATGAAAAAATGATCGAAACTTATCCAAATTTGGCCATCATAAAGAAAATTTTTTGATCAAAGTAAATTCAAAAGTTCTTGCAAGCTTTTTGACATCAGGATCTGAACACATGATTGCAAGAATACCTCAAAAAGAAGTCAAAATCATATTCATCGAGTTAGAAGAGGTAGAGCTCTTACCAAAAAGTGCATCCTTAAAGGGTTTAATAGCAAGAATGACATTAGGTTTAGGAATCCCCACAAAATCGGATGCCCTAGCTGGATCATCCAAAATATGAGAAAAAAGTTATGGGTTTTAGGTCATCATAGCCATAATCAAAAGAGACTCATCACTCAAGTAGCTAGAGACTAAAAAAACACTAGAAATTAGTTGAGAATGATGAAGGATCCACCAAAAATGTAAGACGGGGATGCACCGATGATGGGGAAAATTAAATTGCTAAAGCACCGCAAAGGAGAGCGGGGGTTTAGGGGTTTATGTTTATTTTATTTAGTTTATTTAGTTTAGTTTTTATTTTATTATTAGTTTAGGTTTAGTTTCTTTATTTAAGTTTATTTTAGGTTTAATTAATTTATTTAGATTTAGGTTTAGGGTTTAGGGTTTAGAATTTAGGGTTTTAGGGCTTAGGGTTTAGGGTTTAGTGATTTAGGGTTTAGGGTTTAGGGTTTAAAGTTTAAGGTTTAGGGCTTAGGGTTTAGGATTTAGGGTTTAGGGTTTAGGTTTTAGGTTCAGGGTTCAGTTTTTTGTATAGGGTTTAATTTTTTTGGGTTATTTGTTTTAATAAATAACAAATTCATATTTGATATTTCTTCTTTTTGATTTCATCGACCAAGTAACGCACCAAGTTTTCTAAGACATAAGTGACAACATAGATAAAAAATGACCATGCATAGAATAGAAGAAAAAACCCTAGATTACTAAAACCTTCTCTACTGTAAAGACACAATTCCATAAGTAGCATATTGGATCGGTCGTTCCTTAGTTTCTCCAGTTCCCATTAGAACCACCCTGGACTCTTGAGTAGTTGGATGCACCATCATATCCCCGACCTCTCCCTTCGCCACCATTTTGGCTATAACCACCATTGCTCCTCCCACCTCCATAGCCACCATAGCTTCGACAACCACCTCTATATCTACCAACACCTCTAGATCCCCCACCACCACTATGATATTTTTTAGCCTTTGCATTATCTATATTTGGTTGGTGATGTTTCTTCAAGGTTTTGCCCATTCTTAGGGTTTAGGTTTAGATTTAGGTTTAATATGTTTTAGGGTTTAGGTTTATTTTTTTAATTTATTAGTTAGTTTAGGTTTAGGTTTTGGTTTTGGGTTTAGGCTTAGGGTTTAGAGTTTATGGTTTATGGTTTAGGGTTTAGGGTTTCAGGTTTAGGGTTTTAGGGGTTTATGCTTTTAGGGTTTAGGGTTTAGGGTTTAGATTTAAGGTTTATGACATAGGGTTTAGTTTTCAGGGTTTTTAGGGTTTAGGGTTTAGGGTTTTAGGATTTAGGGTTTAGGGTTTAGGGTTTAGTGTTTAGTGTTTAGAGTTTAGGGTTTGGGTTTAAGGTTTAGGGTTTAGGGTTTATGGTTTTAGGATTTATGGTTATTTAGGGTTCAGCATTTAGGGTTTAGGGTTTAGGGTTTATAGTTTAAGGTTTAGGGTTTAGGGTTTAGCATTTAGGGTTTAGGGTTGTAGAGGGGTTTAGTGTTTTTTAGGGTTTAGGGTTATAGGTTTAGGGGTTTAGGGTTAAAGGTTTAGGGTTTAGGGTTTTTTTTTCATGAAAAAATTAAGTAAACTAGTAGGTTTACGTTTATTTAGTTTATTTTTTATTTATTTTAGTTTATTTTATGTTTTATTTTTATTTAGGTTTATTTTTTATTTAGTTTAGTTTATTTATTTTAAAATTATTTATTTTAGTTTAGGTATTTTCTATTTTAGTTTATTTTTTTTAGGTTTAGGATTATTTTTAGTTTAGTTTATTTTATTTTATTTTATTTTTTAGGTTTAGGTTTTATGTTTTACTATTAGGTTTAGGTATGGGTTTTTATTTTATTATTTTAGGTTTAGGTTTTAGGTTGTTATTTTCGGTTTATTTTTAGGTTTTATTTTTTAGTTTAGGCTTAGGTTTATTTTTAGCTTATCTTATTTTATTTAGTTTATATTTAAGTTTAGGTTTAGTTTAATTTACGTTTAGGTTTAGGTTTTATTTATTTTAGTTTTGTTTATTTTAGTTTAGTTTTTGATTTATTTTATTTTGTTTATTTTATTTTTATTTTAAGCTTTGGTTTTTTGTAGTTTAGGGTTTAGTTGTTATTTTTTATTTACTTTAGGTTTATTTTTTAATTTTGGATTTTTATTTTATTTTAAATTAGGATTATTTTATTTTTATTTTAGGTTTAGGTTTTATTTTATTTAGTTTTTTTATTTTTAGATTTATTTTTTTTTAGTTTAGTTTAGGTTTTTATTTATTTTATTTTAGTTTAGTTTTTATTTTCTATTTTATTTTATTTTTATTTTAGAGGTTTAGGTTTAGGTTTATTTTAGGTTTAGGTTTATTTATTTTTTTATTTAGGTTTATTTAGGGTTTATGGTTTAGTTTTAGGTTAGGTTTTGGGTTTAGGGTTTAGGGTTTATGGTTTAGTTTAGGTTTAGGATTAGATTTTAGTTTAGAGTTTAGGTTTATTTTAGGTTAGGTTTAACAAATTGGGTTTAGTTTAGGTTTTAGGGTTTAGGGTTAGTTTATGGATTAGGGTTTTATAGTTTAAGATATTTAGTGTTTAGGTTTTATTTAGGGTTGGGTTCAAGTTTTAGTTTAGGGTTTTGGTTTTTACTTTTAATGAACAATTCATATTCAACATTTCTTCTTTTCAACTTCATAAGTAAACACCAAGGTAAGATAGAAAATAAAAAACATGCATAGAAAATCAACACTGATAACTAGCTACTATAAAGAAGATAAGCAGATAATGGCCATTCTTTTCTCTTAAGCCAACAAAGCAATAAATCATATCGATCTCTTGACCATGGTTTCCTCCATCATGCCTCCGTGACCACCACATCCACACATAAATCCACCACCAATACTACAAAGTTCCATAGATAAAGAGATGGTGATACATCATATCCATTCTTAATAGCTTATAGGTTTTAGGTTTAAGAAATTTAGTTACTTTAGGTTTAGAGGTTTATAGGATTAGTTTTATGCTATTAGGTTCATGGTTTAGGGTTGGGTTTAGGGTTTAGGGTTTATAGGCAATGGTATTTAGGGTGTAGTTTAGGGTTTAGGGTTTAAAATAGGGATTTAGCGTTTAGAAAGTTAGGGAAAGTTATACATACCATGAAAGGAAAAAATACATCCTTAAAGGAAAACTCTAAAATTCTCAAATAAACAAGAGATAAACTCCCATAAGTATAAGAAAACAAAACAAAGAGCAAATACAATCTAAAAGCATAAGAAAAGACAAAAAAAGTAAGAAAACAAATCTAAAAATTAAGAATGTCAACAATAATCATGACTTCAGAAAAAGATAAATCCACAACAGGTTGGTAATTAATGAACATTCCCTATAGTTCCAAGAAATGCATCATACTATAAAGGCAAAAGTCATAGCTAAAGGATAATGATAAAAAGGAAAAGGAGAGTTGAGAAAGAAGGCTTAGGCAAGGATAATCTTAAAAATAATACATATGACCATCAAACTTCATAAAGAAGGATTAGATCATATGTAATGCAAACCAGAAGAATGAAACATCAAATCCATCATAGCATGAGAATACAAGCAAGCATCCAAATCACATAAAGTTCTAGATCTACACCATTTAATAAAAGATTAACAGCCAAACAATCAACCACCAAAAATGCCAAAAAAAAACTAATCATAATAACCAGAGGCTAGAATATTGTCGAACACAAAATTATCCAAATACCCATCCAAGCTACAAACTAGGAAAACCATAACAAAAAAATGCCAATTAATAGAGAAATAGCCAACAAAACCAAGATAGAAAAGAAAAAGTTCCAACAAGTAAAATCACCAAACCAAATAGTGAGCAACCACAATATAGACTCAAAAATGAAACCATCAACTAAGGAAATAAAAGCAAGTAAAATCAAGAAAAACATCCACACAAAGAAAAGTAATAACCCCATAAATCAACAAGCAATCTAAAGGATCAACAAGGTTAGACAAAAGGCTCCAAGTGTTGAAGAATGAAAAGACAAGGAAAATCAACCAACCAATTCCAAGATAATTAAAATTCCTCCAACAAAACAAAGTAAAACAACCATAAAACCACCAAAATAACCCATCATAAGTAACCAACAAAGAAGCATCCCCAACAAGAGGAAAACTAGAAAACAATAAAGCACCACATAATGAGGCCCAAAATAAGCACAATAACCATAAAAAGGCAAGACACAAAATCAAACTTTCAAATAAAGTAACAGATACAACAAAAAAAAAATGTTTACATACCAATAGAGCTAATTCAGAAGAATAACTAAACCACAAAAAAGATGGAATAAACAACAAAACCAAAGGTCAAGAAGAGAAAGAGTAACCAAGTAGTTCCCACTAGAAGGCCACCATCCAACCATGAAAAAACAGTAATTAGGTTCATAGGAGAGCCAACAAACCAACGTAGAAAAAGAAAAAAGCAGAAGAAATCATCTCATCCACAAAGAGTAATTAAGAAGACAACAACCAAGGGTCTAGGGCTAGGAGGTAGTAGGGCCCAAAATCTAGAGGTTAAAAATAAAACCCAACTCCAAAAGTGAAAATAAATTTAGGGTTTAAGGTTTAGGTTTAGTTTAAGGTTTAGTTTTATGGTTTAGTTTAGTATTTTAGGCTTTAGGGTTTAGGTTTTGAGGGTTTAATTTAGGTTTAGGGTTTAGGGTTTAGTTTATGGTTTAGGAGTTTATTTAGGGTTTTTTTAGTTTAGTTTAGTTTTAGGTTTAGGGTTTAGGTTTAGGTTTAGGTTTTTAGTTTTAGTGTTTAGGGTTTAGGGTTTAGTATTTTAGGATTTAACGTTTAAGATTTAGTGTTTATTTTAGGGTTAGGGATTTTTTAAAAAATTAAGTGAACTAATAGGTTTAGATTTATTTAGTTTATTTATTTTAGTTTATTTTATTTTTTATTTTTATTTATGTTTGTTTTTTATTTTAGTTTATTTTTAAGTTTATGTTTATTTTTTAAGTTTGTTTTATTTTTATTTTATTTTTTTTGGTTTAGGTTTTATTTTTATTTTAGGTTTAGGTTTTATTTTATTTTTAGGTTTAGGTATTTTTTTATTTTAGGTTTATTTTCATGTTTTATTTTTTAGTTTAGGTTTAGATTTATTTTTAGTTTATTTTATTTTATTTACTTTTGAGTTTTGGTTTAGTTTATTTTAGGTTTAGGCTTAGGTTTTGTTTATTTTAGTTTTGGTTTAGGTATATTTTATTTTGTTTATTTTAGGTTTAGATATTTTCTAAGTTTAGGTTTTAGGTTTTATTTTTTTTATCTATTTTTAGGTTAATTTTTTAGGATTAGGTTTTTATTTACTTTTTATTTTACTTTATTTTAGATTTTTTGTTTTTTTTAGTTTAGTTTAGGTTTTTTTTATTTATTTTAGTTTAGTTTTTTATTTTTTATTTTATTTTATTTTTTAGGTTTAGGTTTAGGTTTAGGTTTTAGTTTTGGTTTTATTTTATTTTATATTTTATTTTATTTAGGTTTATTTTATTTATTTTATTTTTAGGTTTATTTAGTTTAGGTTTAGGTTTTAGCTTTAGGTTTAGGTTTAGGTTTTAGGTTTAGGGTTTAGGGTTTAGGGTTTAGGGTTGTATGTTTAGGATTAGGGTTTAGGGATTAGGGATGGCTTGGTTTTAAGATTTAGGGTTTAGGGTTTAGGATTAGTTTTAGGGTTTAAGGTTTATGTTTTTTTTTTAATTTTTTAATTAGTAAACTTTAGGTTTAGGTTTTAGTTTATTTTTTTATTTTTTTTATTTATTTTTTATTTATATTTAGGTTTATTTTTATTTTTATTTAGTTTAGTCTATTATTTTAGGTTTATTTACTTTAGTTTAGGTTTTTTATTTTAGTTTATTTTTTAGGTTTAGGTTTAGGTTTAGGCTTATTTTTTAGTTTAGTTTTATTTTATTTTATTTTTAGGTTTAGGTTTAGGTTTAGGATTATTTTTAGTTTAGTTTTATTTTATTTTATTTTTTGTTTAGGTTTTATTTTTTATTTTTAGGTTTAAGTTTTGGTTTTTATTCATTTTTTTATGTTTAGGTTTTAGGTTTAGGTTTTATGTTTTTAATTTAGGATTGTTTTAAGGTTTTATTTTTTAGTTTAGGTTTAGGTTTATTTTTAGTTTATTTTATTTTATTTAGTTTTGGTTGAGCTTTATGTTTAGTGTATTTTAGGTTTAGGTTTTATTTATTTTAGTTTAGCTTATTTTAGTTTAGGTTTAGGTTTATTTTATTTTTATTTTTTTAGGTTTTTTTGAGTTTAGGGTTTAAGTTTTATTTTTTTAGGTTTTATTTAGTTTTATTTTTTTATTTTAGGTTTATCTTTTTTTTTTTAGGTTTAGTTTTTATTTTATTTAGGTTTTTTATTTTTACTTTAGTTTAGGTTTTTATTTATTTTCTTTTAGTTCAATTTTTATTTTTTTTATTTTGTTTTTAGGTTTAGGTTTAGGTTTAGGTTTTAATTTAGGTCTTTATTTTATTTTATTTTGGTTTAGGTATTTTTATTTATTTTATTTTTAGGTTTTATTTAATTTAGGTTTAGGTTTTTATCTTTTTAGGGTTTAGGGTTTAAGGTTAGTTTAAGGTTTAGGGTTTGGTGTTTAGTGTTTAGGGTTTTTTTATTTTTTTATTTAGGGAAAGTTAGAATTTTATTACCATAAAACTAAAGGATATAATGTCTTAAAGGGTAAAGCTCAAAGTTCCACTTACAAAGCTAAGAAACCTAAAGAACTAAACCCCAATCTAAGTACAATGGAAAAAAAAAATCAAAGAGCAAATATAATAGCTTAAAAGCAAATGAGAAAAACACTAAATAAGACTAATATAACTCAAGAGAAGATAAAAGACTAGTCCAATGACTCATGATCCATTTGAGAAGTCAAGATAAGCAAGATCCACATCAACAATACTTGAGTTAACTGAGTAAAGATTATTCCATCTTTGAAGTTCCAACCTGTAAAAGAAATCTGAAAAACACTACAAAGGTAATGGTCATAGCTCAAGGGAAAAAGATAAAGTAAACAATTTAAATAGAGCTGAGAAAGAGAAGGCTCGAGCTCAGTTAAGATCATCTAAAGGGGCAACAATACATATGAGCATCCAAACTTCATGAGAAGGGTTACAATCATATGCATGCTACCAACTAGAGAGAAGATATGAGAAAGCATCAAGGCCATCATAGCCAGCATACCTAATATAAGCATCCATCAAAGGCAAAATAGTCCATAGTGATCCAGTTCCTGCACTAAACAAATAGAGAAAAATAGCTAGCAACCCACCAACCACAACAAACCAACCACTTAAAAAAACATCCCGTTACAAGGATCGGTGGCTAAAATAAACCAAGCAAGTAACTCCGAAGCCACCACCAATAGAACAAACATGAAAATGGGGTAGTAAGCATAAATAGGGCGAACAACACAATCGAGCAAAATAGTCATAGCATAGAGAGGAAAGCCATAGCAATCCAAATATAATGGCAAAACCTCCACCCAAATAGCAAAATAGTAAGAGATAAGCAGCACTAGAGAGAGAAAAGCCATGGCATAGAAAGGCTAAGAGGGCATCCAGAAATTACCATCAAAACCACCACCAAGGCAGCCAAAAGAATATCAAATCCACCACCACCAACCAAATGGAAAATATCATGAAATAAGGAGAGCCAAATAAACCAGAGGGAGTCAATACCAACAACCAACATAAATCCCAAAACACCAAGCCATGACATAAGCATCCAAAGCAAGACAACAACCATAAAAAACCCCTCAAGTAGCCAACCACAAACAACAAGTCCTAAAATAGGACCAAAAAACCATAAGAGGTCATATCCTCCAAAAATAATATAAATAAAATAACCAGGCCAAGTATAGAGAAATCAGAGCAGCAAAAAAATCAACACCCAAATCGAGAACAAAAATAAAGGAAAAGCATTTGTACCCAAGAGATGATAACCAACCCAGGACCACACTAGAAACTCAACCAAAAGCACCTAAACCAACCATCAAACATAGCCAACACATCCACCCAACCAACCAACCAAAATAGCCAACTAGTCAGTCGAAACAAAACTAACCAGAGACAAAGCCAATACATAGTCCAATAAAGTGGGAAAGAACAATAGCAAGAAAATCCACAACCCACCTGGAGATCTCCAAAATAACCAAGAAATAAAATATGGTAGTCACCTAGCCAGACAAAGGCCAAGGAGGACCACCCAACCACAAGCAGCAAAACTATAAGGAAAGAAACAAGGCCAAAGGCAAATAAAACCCCTTCCAAAACCCAAAGAGGAGATAGTCACCAAGGAGAAATATAAGAAAAACCACATAACAACTACCTCAATCCACAAGGGGAGGAAAACCAACCAATTAAAAGCCTCCAAGCCAAACCGAAAGAACAATACCACCATAAAAAACCAAAACTAAGCCAAAAGAAGAGGCCAACAATAGCCATGAAAAATATAACCACCCAAAATAGGGGGTGGATGAAGCAAATAACAGTAGCTAAAAGAACCAACCATAGTAGCTAAAAATCCAATTCGAATAAGGCCATAGCTAGCCAAAACTAGAGGCAAACCAAACATCCAATAATAAAAAGGGTAGGCCAAAAACCAGCATAGCCACAACCCAATAGGAGACTCTCAAAAAATCACTAGTTGTGTTATAAAAGAAGCATAACATGAGCCATAGAAAGAAAACCACCAGTCTCAAAGGATAGGGAAACCAATTAAAAACCACTACAACCCAAAAAAGGGCTAGTCAAGTATAGAATGGGGTTAAGAGGAAGGGGCTCAGCAAAAACCACTTCTTGGTGAGGGAAGCATAAAATAAAAAACCAAAAAATAGTATGAATAAAACCACTATAGAAAAATGATCAAATAAATAGCGAAGGCTAAAATCGGTAAGGCGGTCGGTATTATTGATTCCGGATATATGCTTAGGTAAGCTATGGTTATCAAATAAAGTGAGCTCATTTAATTCCCCTCCTAAATTAGTCAAGAAATTAGCAAGCATTACCTTCACAAAGAATGTGAAAATTTTTGTAGCAAACTTGAGAAAGAAGCTTTTTAGTGTGATTAAGAAGATAAAATAAGTCAGCATTCCCCATTTTATTATTATTGAGCATATCAAGTAATAGAAGAGTATCAACTTCAATCCAAATATTAAAGAGGCCTTTACTTAAACAAATATCAATAGCTTTGTTAATAGCCATGAGCTTAGCATAAATAATAGAATAAGCTTTGAGGGGGGCAAAAGCACAAATGATAGTACCTTTAGAATCCCTAAGAAATCCTCCACAACCATATTTGTTTGGGGAAAGAAACATCGATTGATCTTAATAAAATTTTCTATAGGCTTAATCCAATGTATAATCATAATACTCTTGTAGGAAGGATCATCATGCAAAGTGATACCCAATTTTTTAGCCACAAATTTATAACCTCTAAAGTGAAGATTACAAATTAAATTTGCATTAAACAAAGCATGAATTTTTTTTCTTTAGTTCAAGCAAGGATCCTTTTATGGTTAAAAGGGATACCACAATATTTAGCATCATTTCTATCCATCCAAATGAACCAAATAAGGGTAATAGCGATCAAAACATCGATATCAGCTTTCACAGATTTATGGAAACAAACTTCAAGAAGTTGATATAAGAAAATAGAGCCATGAAAATAGTTAGTGTTAAATAAATCATCATTCCATATTCAAAGTTTGTAAGCAATAGCACCATTGACAAAACATGATTAACATTTTCAATATGAAAGCAATAATACTTAGAAGGTAAATAAAACCCTTTAAAGCAAGGAATCAATATGAAGTTATTCAAAATCCTCCAAGCTAAAATAGAATAAGAAATGGAAATGATATTGTTCCAAAGTTTAATGAAAACATTAGAGGTGTTTGTTTATTTCTAATAAAATTCCAAACCTCTTTAAGAATGAAATCACCATTGTAAGAGAGCTTGAAAAGAATTTGATCCAGTTTATTATAAATATAGCGATGTTGCAAAACTTGTTAAAAAAGGAAATAAGAATGTAGTTCTCAAGTTTATTTTCATTCCAATTGTTATTAAGCCAAAAAGACTTAACTTTGATAGCATAGGTGTGTAGATAAAAGGGAGTCAATGGAGCCATTGCCAAGATTGTCTTGCCAAAAGAAGAAGAACCTAAATGAATACCCCAAGATATTAAGGATTCAACAACCCATTTAATGGAAAGCCTTTTCCAAACCGGAGAGTCACAAACTTTATAAGCACAGTAAGAGGGTGTTTACCTTGGCAATATTTTTCCATCATAAAATTAGCCCAAAGGCTATCATTCTTTCTAAAATTCCACTATAGCTTCTGAGAGAAGGCAGTGATAGCTTCACGAATAGGTTTGTAACCAAGACCACCATCACCCACAGGACCACAACATTTATGCCATGAAGTCCAATGCATTCTTTTAATAAAATTATTGGACCACCAAAAAAAATTTATTAAGTAAGCGATCAATTTTGATAAGAGTATATTAGTGGGAATAATAGTTTGAATCAAATGAAGAGGCACTAAATTGAGAGTGCTTTTAAGAATAGTGAGCCTGCACCAAAGGAAAGCAGATGAAATTCCCAAATAGAAATTTTAATTAAAATTTTTTGAATTAACTCATCAAAAAGGTGGGATCATTTTGGACCTTCAAAAAGAGGAGCACTCAAGTACTTAAAAGGTAAGTGTTGATGTTTAAAATTAGTGATATGTAGGATTTGATTAATTTTATTATTGGAGATACTTGAAGAAGTAATAAAATAGCTTTTGTTATCATTGATAGAAAGACCACTTTCTCTACCAAATTTATTTAAAAAAATCTTGAGGTTCTTAATATGATGAATAGAAGCATTGCAAAAAATAATAAAATCATCTGCAAAGCTTAAGTGGGAAACAAGAAGACCACCAAGAGTTTTGTAGTACATACTAGGATTATTTAAGAATAACTCATTGATGCTCCTAGATAAGTACTCAATAATAATATTGTTCTAAGCCATGGGAAGAAGGAAAGAAGCGCAAAGCTTCCCCATTAAGCAAAATAGAGAACCATACATTATTAATACATTTTTTAATAAGAAAAATAAATTTAGCAAAAAACCTAAAAAAAATTTAGAATATGGAAAAAAAATCCCAAGAGATATTATCAAAAGCTTTTGTAATATCTAATTTGAAAAGAATATTTCCACCTCTAGTCTTAGCATCTAAATCATGAATTAATTCCAAGGCAAGTAAAATATTAGCAAAAATAGATCTACCTCTAACAAAATTAGTTTGGTTGAGAGAGATAATCTTATAAAGTAAAATAAGCTTTGGCAAGAATTTTGAAAATCAGCTTATTGAAGAAGGTGCAAAGACTAATAGGTCTAAAATCACTCCAATAGTCTAGGTTATCTTTCTTAGGTATGAGAATAATAGAAGTGCTAGAAAAATATCTAGGAAAAGGATTACCATTAAAAAAATAAACCACAACCTCAATCCGATCATTTTTAATAATTAACCATCATTTTTGGAAAAATTGGATAGTGAAACCCTCTAGACCAGTAATAAAATCTATGTTCTTGCTATTAAGATCTTTAAAAATTTCATCTTCATATAAAATCATCATTATCATCAGAATTAATAGAAATAATAAAGACTTTATAAATATAAATTAATATTTGAATCCTTAATATCATTATCCTTATAATCCATTCTCCATTATCATCTTTAATTTTTTGAATATTATTTAAGGCTCTCTTTTTATTAACTAAAGTATGGAAATAGCTAGTATTCTTATCACCATCTGCAATATGTTTACTAGCAGCTTTTTGGCGCCAATAAGTCTCTTCTTTTAAAAATTAACAAGCTTATCTTTCACCTTAGTTAATTCCTTAATCTTAGAAGGATCAGACATAATAGAGACTTCAAAATCACAAATAAATTTTTCCATATCTTTGATATTAGCAGCAAAGTTTTTAAACTAATGCTTGTTTTACAAACCCTGATTTTGTTTAAGTCTCTTATGCTTAAACCTATTCATAGAGAATTTTCAAGATGTAAAGGAGCTTTCCAATTGTTAGCCACAACATTAAAAAAATCAACATCTAACCACATGTTCTAAATCTAAAAGGAGAGAAATTTTTAATATTAGAATTATCTTAATAAAACTAAAAGAGGAGAATGATTAGAAAAGGTTTTAGATTGACATAAGTAAGCATTGAGTAATCCAATGAGTATTAAAAAGAATTTGATCCAACCTTTGCCAAAGTCTAGAGTTTTACCAAGTATACCCTTAAAACCTATATTAATCAAATTACAATCAAGGATCATATTGGAAAATTCTTCCATGGAATAAATATTATGAGAGCAACCACCACTTCATTTAGAAGAGAATACAATAGTGTTGAAATCACCACCAATCAATCATGGTTTATTGTCAGAGGTGGAAAAATTTGTTAAGTTATCCCAAAGAAGATTTCTACCAGATCTATTACAAGATGCATAAACAAAAGAGCCCAAAATATATAATCATAAGAGAAAGATTGACAACTTGATGAAAAATTATCAATTAAATGAACAAAGTTATTCCAAAATCCAAATCTTATTACTAATATTAGAGAAACTTTATAAAATGGATCATTCTTTTATTTAATTTTAATAGGATGAATAAGCGGCTCAAGAATAATAAGTAAAGAAATATTATGCATATGACAAAGATTTATAATACCGTTATGACAAACATTTATAATCTTAGAAGGATCAGACATAACAGAGACTTCAAAATCACAAATAAAATTTTCCATATCTTTAATATTAGCAGCAAAGTTTTTAAACTAATGCTTGTTCCACAAACCCTGCTTTTCTTTAAGTCTCTTAAGCTTAAACCAAAGTCTATTCATCCCCATATTAGAATTTTTAGGATGTAAAGGAGCTTTCCAATTGTTAGCCACAACATTAAAAAAATCAATACAAAATCCACATGTTATAAAAAATCTAAAAGGAGAGAAATTTTTTAATCTATTAGAATTATCTTTAATAGAAACCAAAAGAGGAGCATGATTAGAAAAGGTTCAAATTTTAAATGATTGATAAGTAATAGGCCATTGAGTAATCCAATGAGTATTAAAAGAATTTGGTCCAACCTTTGCCAAAGTCTAGAGTTTTGCCAAGTATACCCTTAAAACCAATATTAATCAAATTACAATCAAGGATCATATTGGAAAATTCTTCCATGGAATGAATATTATGAGAGCAACCACCACTTCATTTAGAAGAGAATAGAATAGTGTTGAAATCACCACCAACCAACCATGGTTTATTGTCGGTGGAAAAATTAGTCAAGTTATCCCAAAGAAGATTTCTAGATCTATTACAAGATGCATAAACAAAAGAGCCCAAAACATAATAATCACCATAAGAGATTGAGCATTGACAACTTGATGAAAATCATCAAGAATAGAAATGTTTACAAAGTTATTCCAAAACACCAAATCTTATTACTAATATTAGAGAAAATTTATTGAAACGATCATTCTAGCAACATGGTTAATTTTATTAGATGAATAAGTGCTCAAGAATAATAAGTAAAGAAATATTATGGATATGACAAAGATTTATAATACCATTATGAATAGAGCATACCAATCCTAACATTCCAAACTAAAAAATTAAAGATAAAGAAAAGGGGGGTGGAGGAGTTAATTGAGAGAAGAGAGGGAGGCCACAACAGTACTAGTGTTTCCCGCAACATTTTTTTCTTTTCTGAATAGAAAGTTTGGAAGCGATTATCTTTTCCCTTTGAATCATCATTTGAAAGGGATTTAGCAATATTAGTCATAGATTAGGAGAAATCTCCTGATGGGAAGTGAATTCTCCTTCTTCCAAGACACTAGAATTTATTAAAGACAAATGAGCTTCGGGAATAGCAAGGGAGGGAGCATAAACCAATTTATTAGAAGGAAGGCAAGTGGGAACACCAAACCCTTCATCATCATTAGCCAATTATTAGATAAAAGCAAATCTTTTGAAAGTTAAATCATCCTGAATTTGGAATATGGAATGGTTTATCAACCGATTATCATGAAGTATTAAAGCCATATTCTCCATTGAATTAGAATGAATATTAAATTCTCATTTATGTTCTCCATTAAAGCTTCATTTTCATATATCAAAGCTAGCAAGGATGTAGGTATCAATAAGAGGAAACAAAATCCTCATTCAAAAGTTTCAAAAAGCTATTATTATTCACAATAGAAGCCTTCAATTTCTCAAAAGAAGTAAAAGGTAAATTATCCTTATTAGGAACATTCAAAGAATCCTTTTTTTCCAAAGTAGTTTTTGAAATTTAACAATGGTCACTAGGTTAGGAATAAGTTCTCTTAACAGGATTTTTTTAAGAGGATGAAGAATGAAACATTCAGAATTATCATGCCTGTGGATTTTGCATTGAGAATAAAAGATAGGGAAATTTTCAAATTCAATTCTTTGCATATAACCATAATTTTTAGATCCCAGCTAGATTTCTTTGGGGTGTTTCTTAGTGTTGTCCAATTCAATAAGGAATCTAGCTACTGAAGGATGAGATTTTATAGGCGTTGCTTGATCAATTTGCAACGACTGACCAAATAAGGCACCCACAATAAAAAGTAATTCATGGTTAATGAAATGAATAGGCATATTGGGGAGAGAAATCCAAACCAGAACAATTGGGAATTCTTCATTAATATTAGATAGTGGAGTCCATTTTAGCAACCTCATTTGGGAATTAAAAACAAAATAAGAATGAAGAGAGAAAACACGGGAGTAATCCAAATCATTTGTCCATTGAATTAAAATATTGCAGGGATTAATTAAACAAATCATAAAAGCACCCAAAATTTTTAGACTATGAAAGAAAGAGTGAATGTTTTCCAAATTTGGCCTACAATGAGTAAACATTCCAACAAAGTGGATTCAAACAGCTTAGCAAGCTTTTCCACAATCAGATTAGAGCACATAACTACAGGCATGCCTCAAAAAGAAGTTGAAATAAGTTACAGAGACTCACCAGAACAGCCATCCTTACTAGTGAGAACATCTTTGAATGATTTCAAAGTAGCCAAAGCTAGGGTAGATGATGCCCTATAGATCCATAGGATCTTTTGCCAAGGAATGAGAAGATGTCAAGTCGTGATGTCACTCCAAGGAAGAGATGAAATCGGCTGGTCATCAATTCAAGAAGGAATCCAATGAGAATTGTTCAAAATAGACTACAAACAGCATAAAAAAAGCTAAAAATGAGAGGGGGAAAGGAAAATCACCAAAACATGAGGAGAGGACTAGGGCATCGGGGTTTTTTCCCTTTAATTTTTTAATATTATTAGGATTTAATGTTTATGGTTTAGGTTTTAGGGTTTAAGGTTTAGGGTTTAGGTTTTAGGGTTTAGGGTTTAGGGTTTATTTTTTTTAGGTTATGGTGTTTATTTTGAGGTGACACCATGGATCTTAGGGGTATTTATTGAAGTGATCGAGTACTACATTAAGGTATGATGCACTATCTTGAAAGATAGAAGTCATCACCATAATGGACCTAATCACCTAATAAGGACTCTAAGGCATGATGGGTCTTCAAATGTACAAGAGATCTTTCCTCTTTACATGGAAAAGTAAAGTAGTTTATATTAAGCCAAGTTTGTTTTCCTCTATGGAGGCAAGCCTCCATAGTTAATTACATCATAAGGAATGGGAATTCCTTAGAATACTCATTAAAAGAAATTAAGGTCTCCAAAGGCTTAAATATCAAAAGATTATTTGTATTGAAAAATCAAATGGGATTGTTCAAGGAGAAGACTTATTATCGAAGCCAAAGAGAATGAGTAGGAAATGCTCATGATACTAGGAATCCTAGTGAGCATTTCAATCTATCTTATGGTTTTGCTTTATATGTTTGAAGTTGAAGAGATTAATTTTATTAAAGTTAACATTTTATTAGAAATCTAGGACTTAAAAATATCTAAGAGGTGAGGATTTATTCTAGTAGCCCGAAGGAAATAGCTACCTCAGATCCTAAATCTTGGGAGCTTTGGCATAAGCCAAAGCACGACCTAAGTCTGAAGATGGAAGTATATGGTTTACTCCACAAGAGAGGATAAACCACAAATGGGCTTACAACCTGAGTGGTAGCCAGCTAAGTCCTCCTATGCTTTAAATTCATGTAGGCAAGTCTTTTGAGTTACAAGATAGCTAGGGTAGTTATTATTTAGAAAGTAACTAGAGTCCTTAAATCCACTACCTAAGGGACTAGAGCATGAGTGGTACGAGTAATGAATTAATCTATAAATGCAAAATCCTTTCAAATTTTATTTCACTCACTTTATTTTGATAAAGGCTTTAGGATTTTGATGCTTATATGCATGAAGAAAATAGGTTATGGGCCAAATCAGCTAGAAGAAGGTGTTCTCCACCACAAGGGATGCCCTCATAGGTCAAGAATTCCCCTATCTTGCAAAGATGGAGAAACCTTCATGTTTAAGAGAGAAAGAAGAATATGCATGCATGTTGTGAGACATTCAACCATTCAACTAAGGGATTGCTAAATCTTTTAATTATCTTATTTAGAACCTAGGCTTTATGGTGAGGTTATGAGTTATTTTAAATTTTAATTGTGAGTTATTAATTATGGTAGAGAAATTAATTTTATCCTAAGAGCCTAATTGCAACCAAGCTACACATTAAAGCATCAAACATATAAGAAACTAAGAAAGGCATGTTGTTTCTAATGTGCAATCTAAATACAACATCAAACAATTTTATAGACTACCACAAAAGAATAAAAGGCCAGTATGGTTAGGTTCCGTCATACACCCTGAAAAGAGAAAATGGGTAGCTGAGTTCTCACCCTATAAGGTATATAAGAATAATTACAATTACAAATAATAAATGCTATGGGGGTCTTCAAGTATTCATTATTCATGTCTCCTTCATTTCTTCATATCTTTGCTTCTTTTGATGTGGTAAGCTTCAAGGCATCACATCGCACCCCAGGAGTAACCCTTCTAGCCAATGCTCATCCTATACCCCCATAGCACTAATCCTAATTCCTAATGCAAAATTACATTAAAAAAAGAAAAAGTAAATCTTACTACACCTACAAAACAAGTGTTAGCTAAACACACATATAACCCAAATAGTTATATTTATAATTTAGACACACACATGGGTAACCAAACAC
The DNA here is from genome assembly GCA_021442155.1 of Cymbidium sinense. NCBI lineage: Eukaryota > Viridiplantae > Streptophyta > Magnoliopsida > Asparagales > Orchidaceae > Cymbidium > Cymbidium sinense. The sequence goes on along the minus strand of CM038214.1, from coordinate 242,470,918 downwards.
TCCCAACTTGGATTATGCTTAGGGCTTAAGCAACCTACAAAGAGAGCATTTATATTTATTTTAAGTGACCTCTTAAGCACAATCCTTTGCAAAAATAATGTTAGCCTATCAAACTTCCAAACACATCCACATTCCTAACATCTAGTCTAAAAATATTACATCACAAAATAAGACACAACATCAACCATACAATCAACACATCTACCTAACCTAATTCTAGGGTCAATGACCTAGTATTCTAGTGTGTGAAAAAGGGATTGTGTGAAAAGACATTACTAGGCTTCTTTTATTTAAGTTTCAATTTGGAGTTTGAATTTGTTTAAATTTTTCCTTTGGGTGGTTTCAATTTAAATGATTTAATCATTTATTTTCCATTTTTATCTCAATTTTATTTGGTTAAAGTGATATTTAGGTTTTCAAGAATGAAGAGTAGAATGAATTCCATTTTTGGATGGAACTCACCATATTCTACATCCTAACTCTTAAAGAGTCTAACTAAGGTCTTTAAGTATCTTAATTAGCCCATTTGAATTTATGTGATTGATTTGATTTGATTAATGTTTGTTTGATTTAAATTAGATTTTTAAATTTTTAGTTTACTTCTGTATTTTGATTGATTAATTTTGGATTAGATATTTTGATTTAATTAAATTTTGATAATTCAATATCCTTAATATCTAATGAAGTTTAAGTTTATTTAATTTCATATATTCTAATTGATTAATTTTGGATTAGATGGTTTGATTTACTTAAATTTTGATAATTCAATTTCTTTAATATCTAATTCTTTTTTTGTTTTAATTTCATATGATCATTTTGATGTTTATTTAAATTCATTGATTTTACTATTTTATTTGAGTTTGATTTGGATTGGTGAATGTATTTTAATTTACTTATGATTTATTTGAAGTTTAATGTGTTCTTTTATTTGAATTCCAATTAAGGGTTTAACTTATTGAATTTATCCATCTAGTTTATATAAATGATTATCTCTTAGCTTAATGATTATTCTCTTATCTTAGTTCAATAGGTTTGTTTATTTGGATTTTATTTTTGTTAACTTATTTTGATATTGATTGAAATTTGGAGTAATTGGATATGATTTAATAACTTTTGAGTTTATATTTAATTTTATGTTTATTTTATTTGATTATGATATTTAGAATATGAGATTTGAATTAGTTAAGAATTCCTCCAACATTTTATATGAATAACTAATCAAATAAAGCTAGCCAATTGTAATAGTTGAGTTAATTATACTAAGGATATGTCACATAACTATATTTTCTTTTTGATTTTAAAATCAACATATAACAATAAAAGATTAAATTAACTATATAATAGGCTTTCATAAATTATGTTCAAACAACTTTATATATTCAATTATAATAATTATAATTCTATTGGTTTAGTTAATTTTTTTCTTTTTATTCTTAGTTTTACTTAAATTTTATGATATTTTAATTTGCACTTTTTTATTTTGTTTTATCACATATTATTTCATATTTTTGTTTTGTTTGGAATTCTAAAGATTGATTAACTCCTTTTTTAAATTTGATTGAATTTAATAATAAATAAAATAAGGTGGATTAATCGTGATGATCGATCAAAATCAAATGGCCCATGAGTTAATCATGGATTGATAGGGGAATAAAATCACTATTAACCAAATAAAAACTATTCATTTCAAACACATAAAATAAACAATTTTGCTTTTGTCTCTAATCTCTAAAAGGACTAAAAAAAAGTGCAGTGCTAAAGGTTGGATCCTAATGACACGCATTCAACACATCAAACATAAGATCCCTAAGGCTTTCTAAGCATTTAAGAATTATACCTCACCGAGCTAATGTCTGTGGATTCGACAAGAGGTGGCTTCATTTTAGAAGAAACGAAGCCCTATTGAGATGCTTGTTGGGTTGGATCAATACTTTGGCTAGCATACCTTTTTCTTTACTCATATGGTTCTCTTTAAATTCCTCCTCACTGATTGAAGATAGTGTTCTCTAAATTGGTCAAATTTGAACATCTTTCCAAGCACATGAGCTTTTAGATGTTTCTAGGCCTCCTCACCAAGTATCCCATAAGCTCACTCACGGCCGCTTGCTGAGCTTCATCATTCTCATGGACGACTTAGAAGCAAGTTGGAGGAAATATCTTCCTTACATGCTTGGGTTGTGTAGAAGAGTTGTTCAAATGCAGCCAATGGAGGAAAACCTAGATGGAGAATAGGAGGTAGTGGAATGTAAGAAGGAAAGGAGGTTCAACATATAAGGAGATTAAAGTTGAAAGCATTTTGTAAGGAAATGTGGAGAAGATCAAGTGTTGGCTATCTAGTAGAGGAAGAGGGCAAGAGGAGAGGCTGATGTTGTAGCATGATACTTTTAAACCAAAAAATGAGAGGGATGAGAAGAATGACTATAGCTAAAAAGAGTTTAAAGAGGACGGATTTTGCAGTTGGAGCAATGAATATTCTCACAGTTATAGTGCCTCTCAACCTATGGGCTTAGGGATGAAGCTTGTTGGATAAGAGTGTCAAACATGAGTCTCTTCTACTCAAGGAAAAAAGAGAGGGAGGTGCTAGCCTTGATTTGATTGGAGGGAGGAAGTACCGAACAACAAGAGGATGAGACGCTCACATGTGACTAATATGGAGAGTGAAGATGAACAAAGGGACTCCAATCCTGTGAGGCTAGCCTTCGATGATGGAATGAGATGGATGGGTTTGACTGCTCTTGCATGAAGGAAGATGAGAGAGGTAAGCTTCAAAAAAAATGGCAAGGATGAGAGGCTATGCAAGGGAGAAAAGGTTTCTCTCTTGTTCCCATCAGTTCATGGGGATGAAAATGGAGGAGGAGATGTATATATATATATATATATATATATATATATAGAGAGAGAGAGAGAGAGAGAGAGAGAGAGAGAGAGAGAGAGAGAGAGAGATGGCGTGCGTAAGATAAGATATTTTATTTTATTTTATTTTTTTTAAAGTCGAGAAGAGGTTTTCATGAATAGAAAATAAAAAATTTATTAGAGATTCGAAATAAAAAAGACTTGATGCTTTTGCTAGCTTTAATAAAAGAAATTTATTATTATTTATTTTATTTTAACGGATAAAGTGGCATGAGAATGATAGCATATGCTTTATATATATATATATATATATATATATATATATATATATATATATATATATATATATATATATATATATATATATATATATTTTTTTGACGATGGAATTTTTTTTTGTTATTTTTTTAGACTTCTTTTTTTATTTATAAATCTTCATAATTTTTAATAATTTATATTATAGTTTTAATTTAACTGAAGTTTATAAATTATATATACTATAATTAATGATTATTCAAATTGTATATTTATTATTTATTTAGTAGTTAATTATTTTGATTTAATTTTAATCAAATTTATATTTGATGTTCAAATTTAATTATATTTTTATTTCAATTATACAATGACAATGTTGATTGTTTCTTTTTTTGTTATATGATTGATTTTCTAATTATTATAGTTTGATTTGCTTGCTAATTATATTTTGTTTCAGTCACGCTTAATTGATTCAAATGATCAATTTGGTTCAATTATGGTGTGTTTGGGTTGCACTCATGCTCAATAAAGTGTTTAAGATGATTTGGAGTAATTGATCTCACTTCATTTGATGTAGATTTAGTTTTATCCCCATTCTGACCAAAATTGGGCTTAATGGGCCACATTGGACTTATTTTAGTTAAATGACCAAATTTATTAAATTAAACCCAATGGTTGTCTAAAATTTATCTAATTATAAATTTAAAATGATTTTGGATGTTTGATTTGAATTGATTTTCAATTTAATTTGAATTTAGATTTAATAATGATCCATTTGGGTCTACTTAGGTGGCCAAATCAACCCATTTGGATCTTCATTAAATTTATTTGTTTAGTTTTAGACTCAAACATGTTCATTTAATGATTTTGAGTCTTTGGAGTGACTCAATTTGATCAAATTTTAATTTGTTGACTTTTGTCTTAGTGGAGCCCATGGTCAAGGTCAAAATGACCTATTTGTTATTTTGTGTCCCATCTTGATTTCCTTTTTAGTTTGTTCATGTTTATGCATTGATTTCATGTTTTGATTCAATTTAATTTAGTTTAATTTTGATTTAATTTGATTTTATTTGGACTTAGGTGATTTGGAGCTTATTTGAATATTTTGGGTCAAATGGTTAGGTTTGACCTGGCTTGATTGATTTGATTGTAGATTTTGGTATGGCTTGAAGTGATGATTGAAGGATTGATTAATTTATGAGAAAATCAATTGAGTTAGGTTTGATTTGGATGAGATTTGGCTAAGTCCAAGAAATTTGGGCTTGGATTTGGATTTGATTTGGATTTAAGTTTGGATCATGATTTGAAGTTGAGTTTGAGTTTGAGTTTGATACATTGATTGAAGGGTTGAATTGATCTTTGAGAAAATCAATTGAATTTGGATTGATTTGGATTTGCTAAGGCTAAGTCCATAAGATAAATCATGCTTAGAAGGATTTTGATTTTGGATTCGATGGGCTTCAATTGATTTGGATTTTTTGATGTTTGAATTGAATTTGAGGTTTGGTTTGAGAAGGTGCCATTTAGGCTATAGAGTAGGTGAGTCTTAATCATAAATCCTAAGTAAACCCTCTAAGTCTTTAGGCTTAGGTTAAGTGTTCAATTAATTGCTGGAAGTGTCTTATGATTAAGGAAGTCTTAGTGTCTAGATGGCTCATAGGTCTAAGAAGAAGAGCCTGAGAACTCACTCCAAAACTTAGGTCAACAAACGGACCCCCAATAGGTGTGGTGTAACTTACAAGGCACACCGCACGAATTGATGTTGATTGAGATGATCAACAACATCCAAAGGATTGCAAGTACTAATGAAAATGATCTATGCCTAAGTCTGAAAGATAGATATAATCATGATCTTAGTGCAATGTAACTTAACTTATGCCAAGGGCATAAGAGATTTTGGTTGGAATTTCATGTTAAGGACTTGAAGGAAGATCACTAAGGATCACACATGCATTGGGCATGACATGTGAGAGGTTTATGCTAAGGGCATAAAAGGAGAAATCCACTAAGGATTGAGTATATGAACCTTCCACTAAGGAAAGTTCAAGCTACCCAGGGATATGGATTTGAGTTTGATTGTGAATATGATTAGTTTTGGTGTGTCTGAGATTAGAATCTATAACCCATTGGGGATCAAGATCAAATTAATTTTAATTTATTTTATTTTAATTGATATGGAGGCATATCCATTAGGGATATGGATTTGAATCTAGGGATTGAGAATGTGAACCTTCCACTAAAGCGGTTGAGCTATCCCTGGGGATAAGAGTTTGATCGATTTCTTATGGCTCCAGGGAGAATGATTTTGAATTAAGGGTACATAAGCCCTTGAATTTGTTAGATTTATATTTTGATTTAGGCTCCACTAGGGAGACTAATGATTTGCGCCTCACTAGGGTGAAGTTTGGTTTGTTTGATATGTTTAATTTGTTGGAAGGTTGGGTTTGAATTTGGTTGCATGAAGGAAGATGTGAGAGAGGTTAGGCTTCACTTAAAAAATGGCGAGCATGAGAGGCTCTATACATAAGGGAGAAAGATCTCCACTTTCTCACTTGTTTCCATCCAGTTCATGGGGATGAAAATGGAAGAGGAGATGGTATGAGCAAGAAAACATGGAAAAGAATCTCGACATGATTGTTGTTTTTCTTAGTGGGATGGGAGGCTCCATGTGAGAGAGAGAGAGAGAGAGATGGCTCAGCTCCAAGTGGGTAAGATAAGATATTTTATTTTATTTTTTTAAAGCGGAGAGGTTTTCATTTGAATAGAAAAAAAAAATTATTTGAGATTCATGAAATAAAAAAAAGACTTGACGCTTTTAGCTTTTTAATAAAAGAGTGATGTCCAAATTTATTATTATTTTATTTTATTTTTTAACGGGATAAATGTTGTATGAGAATATATATACATATATGCTTGATATATATATATATATATATATATATTTCTCTTGGTGTCACGTGACTAAGGATGGAATTTTTTTGTTATTGTTTTTTTTAGACTTATCCTTTTTTTATTTATAAATCTTCATAATTTTTTAATAATTTTGATATTATAGTTTTAATTTAACTGAAGTTTATAAATTTATATACTATAATTAATGATTATTCAAATTGTATATTTATTATTTATTTAGTAGTTAATTATTTTGATTTAATTTTAATCAAATTTATATTTGATGTTCAAATTTAATTATATTTCTATTTTAATTATACAATGACAATGTTGATAATTGTTTTTGTTATATGATTGATTTTCTAATTTTTATAGTTTGATTAGCTAGCTAATTATATTTTGTTGGGCTTAATTGATTCAAATGATCAATTTGGCTCAATTATGGTGTGTTTGGGTCATGTTTGATTAAGTGTTTAAGATGATTTGGAGTAATTGATCTCACTTGATTTGATGTAGATTTAGATTTAAGCCCATTTTGACAAAAATTGGGCTTAATGGGCCACATTGGACTTATTTGAGTTAAATGATCAAATTTATTAAGTTAAACCCATTGGTTGGCTAAATTTTAATAATTAAAATTTAAAATGATTTTGGATGTTTGATTTGAATTAATTTTCAATTTAATTTGAATTTAGATTTAATAGATCCATTTGGGTCTTCTAGTTAGGTGGCCAAATCAACCCATTTGGATTTAAATTTAGATTTTGGTTTTAGACTCAAACATGTTCATTTGATGAATTTGACTCTTTGGAGTGACTCAATTTGATCAAATTTTAAGTTGTTGACTTTTGTCTTAGTGGAGCTCACGTGGATCAACTCTAGGTGAAATGACCTATTTGCTATTTTGTGTCCCATCTTGATTTCTTTTTTTGTCTATTTGTGTTTATGCATTGATTTCATGTTTTTGATTCAATTTAATTTAGTTTAATTTTGATTTAATTTGAATTGGACTTAGGTGATTTGGAGCTTATTTGAATATTTTGGGTCAAATGGGTTAGGTTTGGTTTGATTGATTTGATTATAGATTTTGGTATGGCTTGAAGTGATGATTGAAGGATTGATAAATTTATGAGAAAATCAATTGAGTTAGGTTTGATTTGGATGAGATTTGGCTAAGTCCATGAAATTGGCTTAAGGGTTTAGATTTGGATTTTGGTTTGGATCATGATTTGAAGTTGAGTTCAAGTTTCAATTTGATAAATTGATTGAAGGGTTGAATTGATCTTTGAGAAAATCAATTGAATTTGGATTGATTTGGATTTCTAAGGCTAAGTCCATAAGATAAATCATAGGAAGGATTTTGATTTTGGATTCGATCATGGGCTTCAATCATTTGATTTGGATTTTAATATTTGAATTGAATTTGAGGTTTGGTTTGAGAAGGTAAACATATGTAATATTTAGGCTATAGAGTAGGTGAGTCTCCTTAATCCCTAAGGCATAACCTAATCCTATGGTTAACCCTCTATGTCTTTAGACTTAGGTTAAGTGTTCACCTAATTGCTAGAAGTGACTTATGACTAAGGAAGTCTAAGTGTCTAGAAGACTCATAGGTCTAAAAAGAAGAGGTTGAGAATTCACTCCAAAGGTGATGTCAACAAAAGGACCCCAATGTGTGGTGTAACCACACAAGGCGCTAACCGAGATGATCAACAACATCCAAAGGATTGCAAACTAATGAAAATGATCTATGCCTAAGTCCAAAAAGGTAGATAAAATCATGATCTTAGTAATACAACTCAACTTATGCCAAGGGCATAAGAGAGCAGTAGATTTGGTTGGAATTTCATGTTAAGGACATGAAGGAAGATCACTAAGGGATCACACATGCTTGGGCATGACATGTGGGAGGTTTATGCTGAGGGCATAAAAGGAGAAATCCATTGAGGAATAAGTATATGAACCTTCCACTAGGGAAGAGGTTCAAGCTATCCATTGGGGATATGGAGTTTGATTATGAATATGATTAGTTTTGGTGTGTCTCCACTGAGGATAAGAATCTATAGCCCAATGGGGATCAAGATCGAATTAATTTTAATTTATTTTATTTTAATTGATGTGGAGGCATATCCACGAGGGATATGCATTTGAATTCACTAGGGATTGAGAATGTGAAGCTTCCACTAGGGAAGCAGGATCGGGCTATCCAATGGGGATAAGATTTTAATTGGATTTCTTATGGCTCCACTGGGAGAATAATTTTGAATTGAGGGTACATCCACTGGGGTCATAAGCCTGGTTGAATTTGTTAGATTTAAATTTTGATTTAGGCTCCACTAGGGAGACTAATCTAATTTGCGCTCGCTGGGGTGAAGTTTGGTTTGTTTGATATGTTTAATTTGACTCTACCAGGAAGGTTGGTTTTGAATTTGGTTTGTTATACACTGTCGGTGTGCGATGGACCCAATAAGAAGGAGCTATGGAGGCCTTGGCCTGTCTTAGATTTACAAATCCAATGGGGTAGTCCACCGCCATAGGTAGACCTAAAGGTTGCCTTTCTTGTCAACACTTGGAAGAAAGTTGAGACTTATATCTTCCAAAGTAGGGATCAATCATTGGGGAGATCTATCGATGGTAAAATCAAACGACCTAAGGTGACTATTGATAGAGTGTCATTGGGGATCTTACCTCAACTTTGATGATTAATTTGATTTATATTGATTTGATTTAATTTAATTTAATTTGGTGTGTTATGTGGACCTGTTGTGTGATGGACCCAGAGAAGGAGCTATGTTGGCCTTGCCTATATCAAATTTATAAGTCCAAAGGGGTAGTCTACCCGGTAGGACTTACCTAAGGGTTGCCTTTCTATGTGCAATGATTCCAAAGTGGGGAACAATCGCTGGGGTGACTTTTTGATGGTGTAACAAATCAAACCTGACTTAAGGTTACTATTGAGTGAATGCCTCTTAGGACTTATGTTAATTTGATGGATCCCATCGATGTGCAATGGACCGCACTGAGAAGGGTATATGTTGGCCTTGTCCTATCTCAGATTTATCGATCCAAAGGGGTAGTCTACCAGCTTAAGGGTAAGACTATCCTAAGGGGTGCCTTTCGTGCAGAAGAAAGCCATGAAGAAAGCATAGTAGACTTACATCTTCATAAGGACCCGCTAGGTGACCTATTGATGTATAATAGATCGAACCCCTAAGGGCCATCGATGTGAAACCATCGGAAAGAATGTAGACTTACATCTTCCAAAGAATGACCATAGGGGTAACTGGTGGCAAAATAGATTGAACTTGACCAAGGACTAAGGTGAGAGAGGGGACTTATCTCAACTCAAGAGTAGTCGATAATTCTATAGGAGTTGACACCGCCTTGTTGACCTCTTTTTTGGAGTGAGTTCTCAACTTTCTCATCATAGATCTAGAACTCTTGTAGACACTAAGAGCACCTTAGTCTTAAGACACTTCTAGTGATTAGGTGAACACTTAACCTAGAGACTTAGAAGGGTTAGCCATAAGAATAGGTTATGCCTTAGGGACTTAGGAAGACTTACCCATAGCTAAACCCAATATATATGCTTTCCTCCAAACCAACCTCAAATCCAAATCAAATACCAATTCTAAATCCAAATTCCAAACCAAATGATTGAAATCCATAATCAAATCCAAAAATCATAACCCTTCATAAGCGGTTTGATTTCATCTTATGGACTTAGCCTTAAACAAATTCAATTGATTTTATCCAAGATCAATTCAATCCATTAATCATTTATCAAATCCAAATCCAAATTCCAAACCAAATGATCTCAAAGCCTTATGGTGGAATACCATAAACCTAGCCAAATCTCCTCCCAATTTAACCCAAATTTGATTGATCTATTCATGAATCATTTATATCTTCATTTATACTCATAAACATAAATGGGATATAAACTCAAATAGCCAAAACTAAATCAAACTAAATCAAACCAAGCCAAATCTCCTCATAAACCCTATGGACCTATCTCCATAAGCCAAATCTCATACAAATCAACCCAAAATCAATTGGTTTCTTTATAAACCTATTACTCCTTCATTTATACTGATAAATATAAATGAAACTCACCTTCCGATAACCAAAAATAAAATAAACTAAAACCTACTTAAGCCCTTTTGACCTACATCCTTAAGCTTGGTCAAATTTGCTTCCAAAACACTTCAAACTCAAATGATTTTCTCATGAATCATTTATATCTTTATTTATATTCCTAAATATAAATGAAATATAAATTCAAATAGGCAAAACCAAATCCAAAATCAAATTAAAATCCAATTTATACCCTTTAATCCAATTTCTTGGACTTAACCAAATCCTATCCAAATCAAGCCAAAACCAATGGATTTTCTCTTGAATCAATCATTCCTTCAAACATCTATCCAAATATAAATGAAAACTACAATCATCAAGCCAAATCAAAATCAACTCAAGTCAAATCCTAGCCCATTTGACTTGAAATATTTAAATGCAAAAAAAACTCATTTGAACCCAAACTAATTGCAATTGAATTTATATGTCAATCTCAAATCCATATATAAACTCACCTAAATCAAACTCAACTCAAAATCAAGCCAACTAAACCCAATTAGCTCACTTGACCCAAAGTGGCCAATTTGACCTACATGAAGAAAAATCCAATTCAATTCAAATCAAAGTGAATTAAGCCAATCCAAACTTCATGTCATGATTGTTGATCATCCTAGGTTAATCAATTATCATGAATTGGGTCAAACCAAGTCAACCTAGCGTTGACCAAGTCAACCCTTTAACCCATATGAACCCAAACTAGCCAAATTACAACCTAAACTAAATTGATTGCAACCAATGACTCAAGTTCATTCAAAATTCATTATTGAACTTGACCAAAGCCATAATTGAGCACAATTCGACCAGTTGGTCAACCTAGCCCAACTTAGCCCAAATTGACTTAAAGGATCAAATTGGCCAAAATCCAAATTAAATCCAAATTAAATCCAAATTGATTCAAACCAAAGCCTATAATCATTTTCAATTAACCAATTGAACTTGAACCAACACCCAACCCAAGCTAATTTGGCCAATTTGGTCAAATTGGTCAACTTGACCCATTTGACCTATATGAATCCAAAAGAGCCAAAATCAAATCCAAAGCAAATTGAACCAAACCAATGACACCAATACACTCCAAATGGTAATGCAAACTTGACCCAACCATTGGTTTGACCCAATTCGACCAATTGTTCAACTTGACCCAACCTAACCCAATTTGACCTAAATAGGTCAAATTAAGCCAAATCAAACCAAATGAACTCCAAATCACTCAAAATTTGGGCTAACCCACTTTTGACTCATCTTAAATCTATCCAAATCAAATCCATTGCCAAATGACCAAGATACCCTTGGCTAGGCATCACATGAGGAAAAATCACTTGGGGAATGGTCATTTCTCTTCCTTGGAAACTTGGTATCCATCCACTTAGGCACCAAGGACATTGGTTAACCTCACCCAAGGGTGGTTGGGTCTGCCATGACTCATGGGGAAGTTATATCACCTCCCATATTCTAAAACACTTGGAAAGCCATAGACACCCACTACTCCCATGGAGCCACTCTCACACCCCTCCACTCAAGCTGCCAAGGTGATTCCCTACCCAAATTGAGCTCCCCATGATAGCCATTTGATCAAAACCAAATAATAAGGCTAGCCATCTAATCCAAAGAATGAGGGGGTATACCCTCGTCATTCTCACTCAAACCTAGAGACACACTCGATTCAACTCTAGCAGCCATAAATGATGCCGTAGAGTAATTTCTAAGTTTAGCTCCCCAACTCTTCCTCTATCAATTTTTAAAAAAATTAAAATAGGAGAACCCCAATCCAATTATCATTTCCTCAAACCTCCATCAAACTGCAATTAACTTTGCACACACCATCCTTAGCCTAGAAGAGCAAGAACGAATCATCCCCCAAGCTTCTCGATGGTTGGAGACTAGAGTTCAATCGAAGCTGACCACTTCCATCCTGTGCCTTGGCTTTTCAAGTAATCCACCTCAAATCAAAGCTCATTCTATTATGGTGAAAAATTTCTACAAGGGAGTCACCTTTCAAATCCATGGGGAGAAATGAAAGAGGAGCTCTTACAAAAATTCATCTAAGTATGATGCCACGATCCATAGATGTATTCGTGATCGATATGTCATCAAGGTATAGTGTATCTTGAAAGATAGAAGTCACTACCCTTTAATGGAACCAATCACCTCAATAAAGACTCCAGGATGATGGGTCTATATGTACAGAGATTCTTCCTACTTTACATGAAAAGTAAAGCAAAATTTATTTTAAATTGAGTTCATTTGTTCCTAGGGGCAAGCCCCTATAGTTAATTACATCCTAAGGGGCAGGATCCCTTAGGAAACTCTCGATTAAGGTAAATGATCATTATCTCTAGAGATTTCAATAGAGAAGGACTATAAATTGATTGGTTTATATTTTGAAGATCAAATGGGATTGATTAAAAAAGGGATTTATTATCAAAGCCAAAATGTGAAAAAGTAAGAGATGCTCACGATGCTAGGAAACTTAATGAGAATCTCAAACTATCCTATAGTTGGGCTTTACATTTTAGAAATTGATTTAGTTTATTTGAGTTGCATTTTTCATTAGAAATTTAGTACTTAAGATTCCTTAACACAAGATTAAGGAAATGCCTAAGAGGTGAGGTATTATGCTTATGCTCACAAGGGGAGAAGCAACCCAAACCTAAATCTAGGGAGCTTTGAGGAAGCACAACCTAAATCTAAGGCAAAAATGGGTAATTGGTTTGCCTCCACAAGAGAGGACAAACCACCACACTTACACAACTCTATGATTTTAAATACATGTAGGCAAGTCTTATGCTTATGCAAGATACTAGTTATTACTTAGAAAGAAGCTAAGTCCTTAAACTCACTCCCTAAAGAGACTAGATCATGTAAAGGGACATGCTTCAAATGACCTAAATCTAATACAATTCAAATTTCATTTTATTTTTATTTTTGGACAATTATTTTGACTATTATAGGATCTTTATGACTAATGCATGAAAAATCATTATTGGCCAAAAAATTAAGGAGGAGGTGAGTTTCCACCACAGCCTCAAAGGTCAAATTCTCTTGCAAGGTGGAAGCCCTCCAATCAAGTGTGAAATAAGATGCATTTGTGCATGATATTATAAAGAAATGCTCATCCAACTAAGGGTTGCTAATTCTTTTATCTTGATTTTAATCCTAAGTTTTAGTGAGGTTATGAGTTATTTAATTTTAATTTGAGTCATTAAGTTGGGTAAAAGATTTATTTTTTCTAAAGAGCCTAATCCACATAGGCCATACATAAAGCAAGGAAGAAACTAGAAAAGCATGTCACTTAATGCAATAAACAAATCATCAAACAATTTATAAAGCTAATCAAAAAAAAGAATAAGTATTTGTGGTGCACCACCACAAAATATCAAATGTGGGTAGCTCTATCCTTATACAACCCTAGATTACAAATGAATTAAATTACAATTTAAGCAAAGGTATTCAATGTTGTGGGGTCTTCAAGCTTTATTCTTCTTTTCTTCTTTCTTCTTTTTTTTTCTTTTCTTCTTTTCTTCTTTGGTTTCCTCCTTTGGAAGGTTGGATGGTAAAGGTTTCACATGGTGCATAAGATAGGATCTTATGACCAATGCTCATCATAATCCCCATAACAAATCATTCCAAAATCCTACTTATACAAATTTTTACATGAAAAGGAAAAGTATAAATCTAACAAACACCAGTGAAACAAAGGTTAGTTAAATCACACCACATAAATCCTAAGCATGTATATTAGACTTATCACCCCACACATGGGTGACTAAGTCCACTATGGATTATGCAAAGGGTTATAAGCACACAAGAAAAGCATTTATATTTTTATTTATGATAGCTCTAAGCACAATCTCCAAAAGAATAGTTAGATCTATCATCATTCTATGAGCATACATAAAATCCAATCATTCATCATAAAACAAAATAACATCAAACCATTGAAACCTAAAGCTAGAAGTGGTGACTTAGGCTAATGTGTGTGCTTTGAAGGTTTGTGTGGTATGCCATAGCTTTAGGTTTAAATTCTCTAAGTATGAAGAACATGTTCAACTTAGAGGAGGGTTTCATTTAAGTTGTTTAAGTGTTATTTTTATTTCATGTTTTAATTTTGTTTAAGTGAAACCTACAATTAATTAAGTTATGAAGAGAGGAAAGAGAAGAGAACTTCTCTTTCCTTCCCTAACCTTAAGTAATTTTCTAAAGTAAGTTCATGTTTTAATTTCATTTAGATGAATATTTTGATTACATATTTTAATCAATCCTAAGTTTAGACAAACTCTAAACAAACCTATTCAAAAAGAAATGCATTTTAAGATTAAGTAAAATGAATCAAAATCCACATATCACACATTACTTCATTTCTTTCCCAACATATATGACATGCATACAGATGGACCCTAAGCATATCTATACATGAAAATGAGAGTAGTTAACACACTTTATGATGCATGCTAAGTAACAAAATTTATAAGTTGAATATGCATGATTTTTCTTAAGTAGAAAAGGTTTTCCTTATCCAAAATTTCACATACATACATGAAAGTAAGAAAGGCATAAGTGAGTATATTGTTAACCAGAGGTGTAAGGTACAAGACCTACTTATACTACTTAAAGCCTCGGGTGTCCAAACTAATATACCACTTTCCTTAAGTACTAACATGCATATAAAAGAAATGAAATAGAAAATGAAGATGCAAAAGTTGTTTAATTGATTTATTTTATGCAATTTATGTATGTAAGTGTAAGTAACCCTTCTTAGATGGTAGAATAGGGATGAATAGGGTATAAAATTAGGTGAGCATTAGGCCCTTTTCAAATGAACCTTATGTCTCACCAAAATTCCTATTCAAAACTATACCAACATGGGAAAGAAAGGAAACCTATACTAAGCATACCTTTATAATATTTCACATGCAAGCTTATAATTAAAGTATAAGTAGCATACTTTTAGATTTGATATTTCATTTATAAGTTTTAAAAATATTTTGGATTTAATAGTGATAATAGCCACTCATATTTTACTTTAGCCAACACATGCACATTCGACATAAAGTAAACAATTTCATTTTAAAATTTGAAACATGAAATTATGAATGCATGAATCACATGACATACAACTTAACATGTTACAAAAGATCCAAAGCAATGAAAACATGTAAATTACTTTACTGAAATCCTAAAGACATTCTTAAGGAATAAGAATATTTTAGATTAAAATAAAGTGAATTTCAAAAATGATTTTTGTTTAATTTAAAGTTTGATTTAATTTTGAAAAGGTGAGATGAGTTTGTTATTCCTAACCCATTCCCACATGTGTTTTGTATTTTTTGTTTAATTTTAGATAATCAAATCCATTTTAAGCATTGATTAGGTTAAGGTATAAATTTTTTCTTTACCTACACCACCTTAGAAAAATTAACTAACTAATTATGAGCCAATGAGATGACATAAAACCCACAAGGTATTTAAATTTGCAATGCACCTAATAATGAAAAGGCCTAATGCAATTTGGCTCACAATTAAAAGTTAATTAAGCTAAGGGATTTAGTTTAATTAATTTTAAAACACCCTTTCATACTTATAAAAGGGGTTTTAATTTCCTTAATTAAACTGGCTATTAAACATAAGCATATACCCAAGGTAGATTAATTAAGTTCTGGAAACTTTTAGAATTTTGAAAATTGATTAAAGGGTGATTAATGAGTTAACCCTTAAATAAGAGGGGATTAAGGAGAGCAAAGTAGGGTTTAGGGAATAGCTGAGGAGAAATGCCCTAAAATTATTCCATAAACCCCCTACTCACTGGATCTGACCTTAATCAAACCTAATCATAGGGTAAATCCACTAATCATACCTTAATTACACTTAATTACATGAAAGTGGTAATTAGGGAATGGAATACCAATTTCCCGAATTAAGCCCTCAATAAATCTCAAGAAAATTAGGGGAGGTAGAGGTCATTCCCTAAAATGAACTCTAGAAATTTGAGATCAATTGATTAATTAAAATTATAAATTAATTTCAAAGAAACCCAAATTTAGAGAAAAGAGTAATTCAAAATCCATTGAAAACATTTTTTTAAATATTCTAGATGAAGTTATCTTTCCACAGCATTTTTCCTTATTTTATTTTTTTATTATAAATTTTGAAGATCCATGATTAATTAGAAATTAATTAATTTTTTAACACGCTTAATACCACATGATGTAGCGGTATTAGTGTGCTTCTGCGCCGCGAGGGTGTGACTTAAATGTCAGCATCCCAAATGAAATAATGCGGCGGTGATGCATGCACTAATATCCTCGGCCGTCCGATCAAAGATCAGATGGCTAAGGATTCACCCATGGTTTTAAAAGAAAAATTAATTTCTAAAATGTGTTAAATAATCTCAACCATCCATCTAAAATGTGTGGATGGATGACTGAGATGAGCCAAGTTCTTTCCTGAGGATCAATGGAGACCATCCATGATCTAAGGGGAGATCTGAGCTCGATCTAGCATGGAATCATACAAAAATCAACCCACACCATCTAAGCATAATTACAAACCCATCCAACAGTGGATGTCACATGCCATGAATATTTCATTCATAGAGCTCCAACACCTCCTAAGCTAAGTGGTCAAAAAATTCCATACCTCACTGGAGGTGATCACTGGTGCTTGATATCGATGAGGTAGCTTTGTCTGGTGGAGATAAAGCCCTATTAAAATTCCTAGGCCTTGAGATTGAGTGGATCAATGGGTAGACCAACACCACTTAACTTGGGCTTTGACTTTGATCCAATTAAGCTCTTCCATGTAGTGGGAACTTCAATCAGAGCTTGGGCAAGTTTGACTTAACCCTCTGATGGAGTGTGCAAGAGTAATTAGATGGAGATCAAGTATAGAGGAAGTTGGATAATGGATTGAGCTCCCTTATTTTTCACTATGCAAAATTGAAAAATAGGGAATCTAAATCTTTCCTAAGAAGCTTGGCAATGCTCTGAGGTGGTTTTTCTAGGTTCCTAGGCTTCAATCGATAGTGAGTGAATTGAAATTTCATTGAATTAGGGGGAGCATATCTCCCCCTATGGAAATCAGATGGCTGACACCTCCTTTGCCATTTTGATCCAATTACTGAGATTGAGAGGGTTGGTTTGGCTATTAGATCTTTGTACATGGTTGATTTGAGGTGTTGAGTGGATTGGAAAATTCCCATGTGCATCAAATTGAGCTTAGGAGGGAATTTGAAAACTTAATTTCAAGCTATGTGGTTAGGTTTGGTCTATGGGCCAAATGGGCAGATCCAAACCATTGGGTTGGGTGCACCATTCATCATTAAGTCCCCTCGAGCTTTTAGGAAAGCCTCAAGTGATTGTGAAGAGGGTATGAGCAAAATACCCATGGGCTAGGCCAAAATTTGTTCTATAGCCTAGGGGTAAAATTATCATTTTGCTATTTTTCAATTTGGATATCTTAGGTATGTGGAGAAACTAGGTTAGGCCAAGTTTCATTAGATTTGGAATCCATTTGATAGGGTTTCGTTCATGTTGACCCATTTAGGTCAAAATGGGTAAAGTTGACCAATTGGTGAAATTGTGTCAAACCAAGGGTTGGGTCAAGTTCATATGACCATTTGAAATGTTTTGGAGGCTTTGATTTGGTTCAATTTGGTATATATTTTGTTTTGGCTCATATGACTTCATTTAGGTCAAATGGGTCAAGTTGACCTATTTGACCCATTTGACCTATTTGAGGTAGGTCAAGGGTAGGTTTAGGTTAGGTTAGTCATATGGAGTGGATTGGTATCTTTGTTTCCAATCAATTTGGGTTAAGTTCAATTTTCACTCAACATTAGAAACATTAGAAACAACATTAGAAACATCAATAATATCATTCATAGCACCAGTATCCTTTTCATTTAAAGTTGTTTTTCTTTCGCACTTTTTAAATCTCCAATTTTTCTAGCAACCTTAGGATCTTTAACCACTTTCTTCCCAAGATGTGGATGAGTAACAAAACATTATGAGGCATCATGGCCATGAGTTTTGCAATGATTGTAGAAAGCTCGGCTAGTTTTTCAATTTCCAATCAGAGCACATAATAGTAAGAACACATTTGAAGGTCGTATGAACCAGGTTTAAAAAAATATCAAAGAAGTTGAAGAATCATTACCAGATAAGGTATCTTTGAAGGATTTAAAGGTAAAAGGTTTAGCTATTCCCAAATAATTGGAAGCCCAAGTCAAAGCAGCTGGAGCATTCAGTTTTTCCCAAGTATTTGCAGAAGCTGATTCCATGGCAAATGGTGCCACTTAAGAACCAAATAAGGATCAACCAAAGGCCGAAGCCAAACCAAAAGAAATTTTTGCAAAACTAGATAAAAAATGATGAGAAAGAGAATGTAAAGAAAAAGGATTCAAGAATTGGCGACTCGGATGGGAAAGTAGAATAATGTTTAGGGTTTTTAGTTTGGGGCGAGGAGGGTGTGGGGGGGGGGGGGGAGTTAGTTTTTTTTTGTTTTTGTTTTTTAATTTTTGTTTCGAGGTTTTGGGTTTAGGGTTTAGAGTTTTAGGGTTTAAGGTTTAGAGTTTAGTGTTTGGGGTTTTAGATTTTAGGTTTTATGGTTTATCGTTGTATGTTTAGGGTTTAGGGTTTAAGGTTTATTTTAGGGTTTAGGTTATGGTTTATGGTTTATGGTTATTTTTTTATTTTTTTTTTAAATTTTTTAAATTAGGTCAATTGGTAGGTTTAATTTTATTTAGTTAATTTTTTATTTATTTTAGTTTATGTTATATTTTTTATTTTTATTTAGGTTTATTTTTATTTTTATTTAGTTCAGTTTATTTATTTTAGGTTTATTATTTTAGTTTAGTTTTTTTTTAGTTTAGTTTATTTTTCAGGTTTAGCTTTTGATTTAGGTTTATTTTTTTACTTTAGTTTTATTTTTATTTTTTATTTTGGTTTAGGTTTTATTTTTTATTTTTAGGTTTAGATTTAGGTTATTATATTATTTTTTTAAGTTTAGGTTTTAGGTTTTTATTTTAGGAATATTTTTAGGTTTTATTTTTTAATTTAGGTTTAGGTTTATTTTTAGTTTATTTTATTTTATTTAATTTAGGTTTAGGTTTAGGTTTAGTTTATTTTAGGCTTAGGATTAGGTTTTATTTATTTTAGTTTATGATATGTTTATTTTATTTTTATTTTAGGTTTTGGTTTTTTTATTAGTTTAGGGTTTAGATTTTATTTTTTATTACTTTTAGGATTTATTTTTAGGTTTACTTTTTAGGTTTAGGTTTTTATTTACTTTGTATATTATTTTATTTTAAGATTATTTTATTTTTAATTTAGGTTTATTTTTTATTTTATTTAGGTTTTTTATTTTTTAGTTTAGTTCAAGTTTTTATTTATTTTATTTTAGTTTTATTTTAAATTTTATTATATTTTTATTAGGTTTAGGTTTAGGTTTAGGTATTAGTTTCTATTTTATTTTATTTTATATTTTTTGTTTAGGTTTTAGCTTTTAGGGTTTAGGGTTTGGTTTAGTTTAGGTGAATAGGGTTTAGGGTTTAAGGTTTGGGATTTAGGGTTTCGGGTTTAGGGTTTAGGGTTTAAGGTTTAGGGTTTAGGTTTTATGGTTTAGGGTTTAGGATTTAGGCTTTTAGGGTTTAAGATTTTGGGTTTAGGGTTTAGGGTTTATTGATTTTAAGGTTTAGGGTCTAAGGTTTAAGGTTTAGGTTTTAGGTTTAGGCTTCAGGTTTTAGTTTAGGGTATAAGGTTTTTAGTTTTTTTTACAGAGAATACATTTATATTAAAAAAATTTTCTTTTAAATTTCATCAACAAATAGCACACCAAGTTTTCTAAGTCACAGGCGACAACATTGATAAAAAATGAGCACACAAAGAATAAATCAAAAATTCTAGATTACTAGAACCGTCTCTATTGTAAAGACAGAGTTCCATATGCAGCAGATCGGATCGACTGATCTTCAGTTTCTCCAATTCCCATCAGAACCTAGGAGGCCTCTCAAGTAGCGAGATCCACTATCATATCCTCGATCTCTCACTTTGTGGCAGTAAGCTCTATCGTTCCTCCCACCTCCATAAACATCACTGGTCTGACCACCACCTCCATATCCACTAGCACCACTAGATCACCCACCACCATTGTGATAATCGTTACCTCTGCCATCACATCTATCACTAGATCTAAATTGAGCTTGGTTGATGGTGGTGTTCCTATCGTCAAGGTTCTGCCCATTCTTAGGGCTTAGGTTTAGCTTTAGGTTTATTAGGTTTTTCAATTTATGTTTAATTTCTTAATTTATTTAGTTACTTTAGATTTAGGATTAGGGTTTGGCGTTTGGGGTTTAGGGTTTAAGGTTTAAGGTTAGGGTTTAAGGTTTAAGATTTAGGGTTTAAGGTTTTAGGGTTTACGCTTTTAGGGTTTAGGTTTAGGGTTGTAGGTTGTAGGTTTAGGGTTTAGGATTTAGGGTTTATGGTTTTTTTATGTTAAGTAAACTCATAGGTTTAGGTTTAGTAAGTTAATTTAATTTAATTTTTATTTATTTAGGTTTTATTTTTTTTATTTATGTTTATTTTTTAGGTTTAGGTTTAGGTTTATTTTTTAGTTGAGTGTTATTTTTATTTTATTTTTTAGGTTTAGGTTTTATTTTTTATTTTTAGGTTTTTAGGGTTTAGGGTTTAGTCTTTAGCATTTTAACATTTTGGGTTTTGGGGTTTAGGGCTTAATGTTAGGGTTTAAGGTTAAACGTTTAGGGTTTAGTGTTAAGGCTATAGGGCTTATGGTTTTTAGGGTTTAGAGTTAGCTTAGGGTTTAAGGGCTTTTTTTTTTTAAATTAAGTAAACTAGTAGGTTTAAGTTTGTTTTGTTTATTTAGAAAATTTTTTATTTATTTCAGTTTATTTTACTTTTTATTTTTATTTATGTTTATTTTTTATTTAATTTAGTTTATTTATTTTCCTTTATTTATTTTAGCATTGGTTTTTTATTTTAGTATATTTTTTAAGTTTAGGTTTAGGTTTAGGTTTATTTTTTAGTTCTGTATTATTTTTATTTTATTTTTTAGGTTTAAGTTTTATTTTTTTATTTTTTGGTTTAGGCTTATGTTTTAGGTTTTTATTTTAGATTTATTTTTAGGGTTTTATTTTAGTTTTGGTTTTGGTTTATTTTGTTTATTTTATTTTATTTAGTTTAGGTTTAGGTTTAGGTTCAGTTTATTTTAGGTTTAGGTTTATGTTTTATTTATTTTAGTTTAGTTTATTTTAATTTAGGTTCAGATTTATTTTATTTTGTTTATTTTATTTATATTTTAAGTTTAGGTTTTTTTTTGTATAAGGATTAAGTTTTATTTTTTATTTATTTTTTGGTTTTATTTATATGTTTACTTTTTAGGTTTAGTTTTTTATTCAGATTTTATTTTATTTTATTATAGGTTTATTTTGGGTTTATTTTATTTTTATTTTATGTTTAGTTTTTATTTTATTTAGGCTTTTTATTCTTCGGTTTAATTTTTTTAGTTTAATTTAGATTTTTATTATTTTATTTTAGTTTATTTATATTAGTTTATTTTATTATATTTTTTGGTTTAGGATTAGGTTTTAGTTTAGGTTTTTATTTTATTTTATTTTTAGTTTTTTTTAGGTTTAGGTTTTTTTATTTATTTTATTTTTAGCTTTTATATAGTTTTGGTTTTATTTAGTTTAAGCTTTTTGGTTTAGGTTTCTGTTTTAGTTTATGCTTTTATTTTATTTTATTTTCGTTTAGATTTTAAATTTATTTTAATTTTAGGTTTTATTATTTTAGGTTTAGGTTTTTAGAGTTTAGGGTTTAGGGTTTAGGGATTAGGGTTTAGAGTTTTAGCATTTAGGGTTTTAGCATTTAGGGTTTAGGGTTAGGGTGTAGGGTTTAGGGTTTAGAGTTTATTATTTTAGCTTTAAAGTTTAGAGTTTTTAGGGTTTAGGGTTTAGGGATTAGGGTTTAGAGTTTTAGCATTTAGGGTTTTGGCATTTAGGGTTTAGGGTTAGGGTGTAGGGTTTAGGGTTTAAAGTTTAGTGTTTTAGCTTTAAAGTTTAGAGTTTTTAGGGTTTAGGGTTAGTTTAGGGTTTAAGATTTAGAGTTTAGGCTTTAGGGTTTAAGGTTTTTAGGGTTTAGGGTTTAGGGTTTTGGGTTAGTTTATGGTTTAGGGTTTAGGGTTTTAAGTTTTAGAGTTTATAGTTTAGGGTTTAGGGTTCTGAGTTTAGGGTTTAAGGTTTTAAGGTTTAGAGTTTAGAGTTTAGGGTTTAGGGTTCTGAGTTAGGGTTTAGGCTTTAAGGTTTTTAATTTTAGGTTAGCTTAAGGTGTAGGGTTTAGGGTTTAGGGTTTTGCGTTAGTTTAGGGTTGTATGTTTAGGGTTTATGATTTAGAGTTAGTTTTATGGCTTAGGGTTTATGGTTTAGGGTTTAGGATTTAGGGTTTCTTATTTTAAATTAAGTAAACCGATAGGTTTATGTTTATTTAGTTTATTTACTTTATTTTTTATTTATTATGTCTATTTTATTTTTATTTTTATTTTTATTGAAGTTTTATTTTTATTTATATTTTATTTTTTTAAATTTATTTTAGGTTTACTTATTTCAGTTTAGGTTTTTTACTTTAGTTTAGTTTTTTAGGTTTAGGTTTTATTTTTTATTTTTATGTTTAGGTTTAGGTTTTAGGTTTTTTATAGTTTATTTATTGGTTTTATTTTTTAGTTTAGGTTTAGATTTATTTTTAGTTTATTTAATTTTATTTAATTTAGGGTTTAGGTTTAGTTTATTTTTGGTTTAGGTTTAGGTTTTATTTATTTTTATTTAGGTTTAGGTTTATTTTATTTTGTTTATTTTAATTTTAGGTTTAATTTTTATTTATTTTTTAGATTAGTTTTTTATTTAGTTTTATTTTATTTTATTTTAGGTTCATTTTATTTTTTTTTCATTTAGTTTTTATTTTATTTAGGTTTTTTATTTTTAGGTTTATTTTATTTTTTTAGTTTAGTTTGGGTTTTTATTTATTTTATTTTAGTTTAGTTTTTATTTTATATTTTTTTTTATTTTTATGTTTAGGTTTTGGTTTTAGTTTAGGTTTTTATTTTTTTTATTTTTTTATTTTTTTGGACTTAAGTTTTGTATTTATTTATTTTTTATGTTTTATTTAGTTTAGGTTTAGGTTTTTATGTTTTTAGGTTTTTAGGGTTTAGCATTTAGGTTTTAGGGTATAAGGTTTAGGATTTAGGGTTTCGGGTTGTAGGTTTTAGGGTTTAGGGTTGGTAGTTAAGGGTTTAGGGTTTTAAGGTTTATAGTTGTTGGTTTAGGGTTGTAGGTTTAGGGTTTACGGTTTTAGGGGTTAGGATTTAGGGCTTAGGGTTTAGGGTTTAGGGTTTTGGGTTGTAGGTTAAGGGTTTAAAGTTTGGGGTTTAGGGTTAGTTTTAGGGTTAGGGTTTATTTTTTGATTTTTTTTAAATTAAGTAAACTAGTAGGTTTAAGTTTATTTAGTTATTTTATTATTTATTTTAGTTTACTTTATTTTTATTTTGGTTTATTTTTATTTTTATTTAATTTACTTTATTTATTTTAAGTTTATTTATTTTAGTTTAGGTTTTTTATTTTAGTTTATTTTTAAGGTTTATTTTTTAAGTTTAGGTTTATTTTTTAGTTTAGTTTTATTTTTATTTTATTTTTTAGGTTTAGGTTTTAGTTTTTATTTTCTATTTTTAGGTTTAGGTTTAATGTTTAATTTTATTATTGATTTATTTTTAAGTTTTATTTTTTAGTTAAAATTTAGGTTTATTTTATTTTATTTAGTTTTGGTTTAAGCTTATGTTTAGTTTATTTTAGGATTAGGTTTAGGTTTTATTTATTTTAGTTTAGTTTATTATTGTTTAGGTTTTGATTTTATTTATTGTTTAGCTTATTTTAGCTTAGGTTTAGGTTTTATCTTCTTATTTATGCTTCTTTTATTTTTCGTTTTGGTTTAGGGTTTTTTTTGTTTAGGGTTTAGGTTTTATTTGTCATTTATTTTTAGGTTTTATGTTTAGGTTTATTATTTAGTTTTAGGTTTTTTATTTTGTTCTTTATTTAGTTTAGGTTTTCATTTTTAGTTTATTAGGGTTAGGGCTTATGGTTTAGGTTTGAGCCTTATAGAGTTTAGGGTTTTAAGGTTTAGGGTGTAAGATTTAAGGTTTATTTTTATTTTAATTTATTTTAGTTTATTTATATTTGGTTTATTTATTTTAGTTTAGGTTTTTTATTTTAGTTTACCTTTTTGGTTTAGGTTTAGGCTTAGTTTTATTTTTTAGTCTAGTTTTATTTTTATTTTAATTTTCAGGTTTAGGTTTCATTTTTTATTTTTAGGTTTAGGTTTAGGCTTTTATTTTATTTTTAGTTTATTTTTTGGTTTTATTTATTTTTAAGTTTATGTTTATTTTTAGTTTATTTTATTTAATTTAATTTAGGTTTAGGTTTAGTTTAGTTTATCTTTGTTTAGGTTTAAATTTTTTTTTTCGGTTTAGGTTTTTTTAGTTTAGGGTTTAGGTTTTATTTATTTATTTATTTTTATGTTAAATTTTTTGGTTTATTGGTTAGGTTTAGGCTTTTATTTAGTTTTTATTTTATTTTATTTTAGGTTTATTTTATTTTTTATTTTAGGTTTAGTTTTTAATTTAGGTTTTTTAATTTTCTCATTAGTTTAGGTTTTTTAATTTTCTCATTTAGTTTAGGTTTTTATTTATTTTATTTTAGTTTAGTTTTTATTTTTTATTTTATTTTCTTTTTAGGTTTAGGTTTAAGTTTAGGTTTTAGTTTATGTTTATATTTCATTTTATTTTATATTTTATTTTGGTACAGGTGTTTTATTTATTTTATTTTTAGATTTTATTTAGTTTAGGTTTAGGTTTTTAGGGTTTAGGGTTTAGGGTTTAAGGTTTAGGATTTTATGGCTTTGGGTTTTAGGTTTTATGCATTTAGGGTTTATGGTCAGGGTTTATAGTTTAAGGTTTAGGGTTTTGTGTTTGCCTTTAGGGGTTAGGATTTTTTGGCCTTAGGGTTAGTTTAGGGTTTAGGGTTTAGGGTTTAAGATTTAGGGTTTGGGGTTTAGGGTTTAGGGTTTAGGGTAGTAGGTTTTAGGATTTAGGGTTTATAGTTTAAGGTTTAGGGTTTAGGGTTTAGGGTTTAGTGTTTAGGATTGTAGGTTTTAGTGGTTTAGGGTTTAGGGATTTAGGGTTTAGGGTTTAGGGTTTAAGGTTTAGTGTTTTAGTGATTAGGGTTTTAGATTTAGGGTTTAGGGTTTCATTTTTATTTTTTATTTTATTTTTTTTTAGGTTTAGGTTTTAGTCTAGCTTTTATTTTTATTTTTATTTTATTTTATTTTGGTTTAGGTTTATTTATTTATTTTATTTTAGGTTTTATTTAGGTTAGGTTTAGGTCACTACGCTATGGCTTTTTTGGGTTTAGGGTTAGTTTAGCATTTAGAGTTTAGATTTTAGGGTTTAAGGTTTGGGGTTTATAGTTTGGGGTTTAGGGTTTAGGGATTTTAAGGAAACTCACAAAGGGGAGAATTTTATTTCCACAAAGAAAGGAGTACAAGGTCTTTAAAGGGGATAATTCTCTTTACCTTTAGCCTAGGGAGAAAAATCCCCTATCTAATGCAACAAAAGCAAGGAAACTAAATAAAAGAAATAATTGACAAAAAAACAAATAAGGAATATCACATGAAATAAGATGATCAGCCAAAGCCCACTACTAGGGTCAGAAGTCTTTTGAGAGTTGCACAATCCACATCTAGGTTTCAAAATTTGTAGAGAACCTCTAAAAGAATCTTGGAATCAACTAGAAATTATAATTAGCACAACTAGAGAAAATCAAGCTTTAGCACATAATAAAGAGAAATATAAGAGAAAATTTTAATAAGGCTCAGGCTCAGTTACCTGCATCTTTAGGGGAAACCATAAATGTGAGCATCCAGAATTCAAAAGAAGGGTTATAGTCATATATGCTACTACTAGCCAAAAAATAATCAGGAACTCATCCCAGCAATCATAGCCCACTTACCTCGATGGAGGCAATCTGCCAAAGAGTGAAAGTCAATAATTCTCTTATACTTGTAAACAGAAAAGCTAGCTACTAAACACCATGAACTAAAGTCCCTCAAGCCCGAAAGGAAGTAGCATCAACAAAACCACCATAGTAGAAATGAAAGAGCAACTGCCAAGATATCACCCAATAAATAGAGCAGCCATGAATAAGAACCAAACCCACTAGAGCCACTAGACAACCACAAGCAACTGCCCAAAACCAAAATAATAACCTACAACTAGCACCAAGAAACCAACAATTCCAAACTAGATTAGAGGTCAAGGTCAACACTAATAGTAGCCACTAATCCAACCCATACAACATAGGCAAGAAAAAAAAAAGGAAATCCCAATACCTCCATCATAAATAGAAAGATAGCCATAGAAAAATAGCAGCACCCAGCCACTATAAGGACAAAACCAAAACAAAGAAAAGCCACCAAAAGGTCAACCCTACAAGCTAACAATAGATCTCAAAGAAAACAAAAAGGAAAACCAACAAATCTAACTAACACAACCAACCAAACCAGCAGCCCACAAGACCATCCATCCAATTAACAAAGCTATAGAAGAGCGAACTCGATAAAGAAATAGCCAATCCAAAAGGGAGGCAATCCCAACACAGAGAAAGAAAATAATAGTGACAACCAACAAGAAGCCACCCAAAATTACTAAGAAATAAATGGTCATCACCCAACTAAACAAAAAGCCACAGCGTAGGAGCACCACCCAACCACAAACAACAAACCAAAGTGGCAAGGAATACAAACCAAGGCCCCATCCAAATACAAAAACCACCAAAAGGTCTAGCAAAAACTCAAGGGTAAAAAGATTGACAGAAACCATCAAATAATAGCCACCCATGATAGCCATGTAGAGGGTAGTAGCAAATAGTAGAACCTACCATGCCCAAAAATAGCAACATAATAACCTCCTTAAGTAAAGAAACATCCAGCCAAATCTAGAGGCAAAACTAGGACCAATTAAGAAAAAGGAAAAGCCAAAAGCACATAGAGGCATAACCCAGAAGCAGGCCACCACAAGATCAAGGTAGCACATGAAGAAATTGTTAACATTTAGATCCCTAAATAAAATAGTCATCCAAAGAGAACACCTCTCAATCAAAAGAGGCTGAACAACTAGCCACCACCTTAAAGAGATCTCACAAGTTTACAATACAAACCAGACAAGAGAGTAAAATAATCAAAAAAATGTAGCAAAATGAAAATTCACATAGAGAAATCATAGAGAACCTAAAATACACAAAGCAAAGTTAATTTCTTAGATAAGGTAATCCAGTGCTATCTAGATTAACCAAGCCTCTCAATTGTCTAGGTAAATTATGATGTTCATAAAGAGTGAGATCATTTAATTTAGCACCTAGATTAGCCATATAATCTGCAAAGACATTTCCTTCATGCCAAATGTTAGAAATTTTAAAGCAAACTTGAGAGAGGAGTGTTCTAGTATGATTATGAAGGTAGAATAAATCTGCATTCCCCATCCTAATGGAAGTCAGCATGTCAATGAGTAAGAGAGTATCAACTTCAATCCAAATATTGATAAAAACTTTTTCAAACAAATGTCAATAGCTTTGTTTACAACCATTAATTTAGCATAGATAACAGAACAAGCTTTAGGAGGATAAGCAAAAGCACAATTGGCATTACCTTTAAAACCCCTAAAATACCACCACAACCAAATGTATTCTAAGAGACAGAGCCATCTGTATTAATTTTAATAATATTATTATGAGGTTTTATCCATTATATAATCCTATCTTTTTTATATAAGGTGATATTAGGCAGGCAAAGAACCAATTTTTTGGCACAAATTTGCAACCTCTATAATGAGTGTTACTAATTAAATTAGCATTAAATAAAGCATGAATTTTTTCTTTAGTTCTAGCAATAATCCTTTTATTATTCATAGGAATATCATAATATTTAGCATCATTTCTACCCAACCATATGAACTTAATAAGGGTAATGGCAATTAAAACTTTGATATGACATTTCATAGTTTTTTGGAAACAGGCTTCAAGAAATTGATATAAAGAAAGAAAACCATGGAAATGGTTAGTATTAAAAAGATCGTCATACCAAAACCATAATTTGGAGGCAATAGCATCATTGAAAAAACATGATTAACATTTCCAATATGAAATTAACAATTACATTTGGAAGGCAAATGAAAACCTTTATCCTAGAGCAAGGAATCAACAAGAATAAAGTTTTTCAGAATTCTCCAAGTAAGGATAGAATAAGAGATTGGGTTGACATTATTCCAAAGTTTAATAAATAGATTAGATGAAATATGAGCATCTCTAATATAATTTCAAGCCTCTTTAAGAATAAAATCACCATTATTAGATAAATTAAAAAGAATTTTATCAAGCTTGTTGGAAAGGATAGGAATATCAATAAATTTATATGAAAGAGAGATAGGAATAAATTCACTAAGTTTACTATCATTGTACTTATTATTAAGCCAAAAAGAGTTAACTTTAGTAGCAATAGTAGAATGGGTAGATAAAAAAGAATCAATAGAACCACAACCAATCCAATTGCCTCGCCAAAAGAAACAAGATCCCAAATTTATACCCCAAGATATCAAAGATTCAGCCTCCCATTTAATAGAGAAAAGCCTTTTACAAATCATGGAGTCACCCACTTTATAAGTACAGATTAGAGGGTGCTAACCCTGGAAGTATTTTGCTAACATAAATTAGCCCAGAGGCTATCATTTTTTCTAAAATTGTACTAGAGTTTATGTGAGAAGGCAGTAATAGCTTCACGAATAGGTTTGCAGCCAAGCCCACCTTCACCCAGAGGACCACAACATTTATGCCAAGAAGTCCAATGCATCATTTTAACCGAATTATTAGAGCCCTAGAAAAATTTATTAAGGAGATGATCATTTCTATTTAAGATAGAATTAGTAGTGATAATGGTTTGAACAAGATATAAAGGCATCAAATTAAGAGTACTCTTAAGAAAAGTAAGCCTGCCACCAAAAGAGAGTAAGTGAAATTCCACACTGAAATTTTATTAAAATTTTTTTGGATAAGCTCATCAAAAAGATGGGATCCTTTTTGACCTTTAAGAAGAGGAGCACCTAGATATTTAATAGGGAGTTGTTGGTGTTTAAAGTTAGTGATTCTCAAGATATGATTTATTTTGTTATTAGAAATTTTATAGGAGATAATAAAGCAGTTCTTTCTTTCATTAATAGAAAGACCACTTCCTCTACCAAAATTATTTAAAAATTTCTTAAGTCTTTTGATATGATGAAAGGAAGCATTAGAAAAGATAATGAAATCATCAATAAAGCTATGATGAGAAACATGGATACCACCAAAAGTTCTAAAGTTTATCCTAAGATTATTATTGAATAAATCATTTAAACTCATAGAAAGGTATTCAACAACAATAATAAACAAAGAAGGGGACAAAGGATCTTCATTTTTCTCAAACCATGAGAAGAAGGAAAAAAGCTTAAAGCTTCACCATTAAGAAGAATACAAAATAAGGCATTATTAATATAGTTTTTAATAAGGTTAATAAAATTATCAGAGAAACCAAATAAATGTAGAATATTTAAAAGGAAATTCCAAGAGATATTATCAAAGGCTTTAGAAATATCTAATTTGAAAAGGATGTTACCACCTCTAGTTGGAACATCCAAATCATGAATAAGCTCTTGAGCAAGAAGTATGTTATCAGATATAGATCTTCCTCTAACAAAACCAGTTTTGTTGAGAGAGGTAATTATTTGAAGCACAGGACTTAGTCTATTAGCAAAAATTTTAAAAATCAATTTATTATTGAAAGTGCAAAGACTAATAGGTTTGAAATCACTCTAAGAATTCGGATTATCTTTTTTAGGTATGAGAATAATAGAAGTGCTTAAAAAATATTTAGGGAGAGTATTACCAATAAAGAAATCAACAATAGCATTAACGAAGTCATTCTTAATTGTAGACCAACAATTTTGAAAAAATTGATTTGTATAACCCTCCAGACCAGCAATGGAATCAATGTTCATGCTATTGAAAACTTTACTAATCTCATCTTTAGTAGGCAACCTAGTAAGCCAATGATTATCATTATTGGTAATAATAGAGGGGATCAAAAGAGAATTAGAAATAGCTTCATAAGAGTGGATTTTGTTAAGCATATTTCTAAAGTGGTTAATAACATAATCTTTAATAACATTATTATCAATGATCCAATCTCCATTCTCACATTAAATTTTTTGGATAGAATTTAAAGCTCTCTTTTTATTAAATAAAGCATGAAAATACTAAGTATTCATATCCCCATCAATAATATGTTTACTAGCATCTTTTTTGTCGCCAATAGGTCTCTTCCATATTCAAATAATTAATAAGATTATCTTTTGCTTCATTCAAATCCTTAAGCTTAGAAGATTTAGTCAAAACAACATTTTCAAGATCACAAATCAGAAGTTCAATGTTTTTTATATTAGCAAAAATATTTTTAAAATAATGTTTGATCCACCAAACCAGATTTTATTTGAGCCTTTTAAGCTTAAACCATAATCTATGCATACCCATAATCGAATTATCAGTGTGTAAAGGGGCAATCCAATTAATGGCCATGACTTTAAGAAAATTCAGATGCTTAATCCACATATTTTGAAATCTGAAAGAGGGCGAGTTGTTTAATATCTTAGAGTTATCTTTAATAAAAACCAAAAGAGCAGCATGATCAGATAAAGTTCTACTCAAATGGTCAATAGAGTTAAGAGGTCATTGATTATTCTAATGATAGTCAAAAATAATTCTATCAAGATGTTGCTAGAGGTTGGAGTTTTACCAAGCATAATTATAGCCTTTAAAACCAATGTCAATAAGAGTGCAAACAAAAATCATATTTGAAAATCCTTCCATAGATTGAATATTAGGAGAGAAATCACCCTTTATTTTAGGTGAATATAGAATAGTGTTGAAATCACCCCTAACCAACCAAGGTTTGTTAACAGAAGGAGCAAAACTTTTCAAATTCTCCCAAAGAACATTTTGACTATCTCTATTGCAAGAAGCATAAATAAAAGAGCCAAGCACACAAGAATTACCAAAAGAAATTTGAGCATTGACAACATGTTGAAGATCATTTAAAATTAAAACATTTAAGAAGCTATTCCAAAAGCACCAAATTTTATTACTGATGTTAAAGAAAAAATTGCTAAAACCAAGCATTCTAGCAACATGATTGATTTTATCAGCATGTATAAGAGGTTCAATAACAATAAGTAAAGAGATATTGTAAATTCTATAGAGATTTCTAATACGATCATGAACAGTGAGGGTACTAATCCCTCTAACATTCCAAATAAGAGAATTAAACATAATAAAATTATATAAGGAAATTAAATGATAATAATAAAGAGAGAGAGAGAGAGAGAGAGAGAGAGAGAGAGAGAGAGAGAGAGAGAGATTAACAAATCCTCTCTAAGCCAAAATTGAAACAACCCATTATTTATGTGAAGATCGGATCTAGATGCGTAAGATTAGGAGGTTGCATCTATTCAACATTTCTTCTTTTCAATTTGATCAACCAAGTAAGACACCAATTTTTCTAAGACTCAAGTGACGACATAAATAAAAATGAGCATCCATAGAGCAAATCAAAAACCTTAGAAAACTAGAACCGTCTCTTCTGTAAAGACACATTTCCATAAGTAGTAGATCGGATAGGCCATTTTTTAGTTTCTCCAGTTCCCATCAAAACCACCCTGGCCTCTCGAGTAGTGGGATCCATCATCATATCCTCGATCTCTCCCTCCGCCACCACCACAGCTATAACCTCCATCACTCCTCCCACCTCCATAACCACCACTGCTTTGACCACCATCTCCATATCCACAAGCACCTCCAGGTCCCCCACCACCATTACGATAACCACCGCCTCTGCTTTCACATCCATCATCAGATCTAGATTGAGCTTGGTTGATGGTTATGTTCTTGTCATCAAGGTTTTGGCCATTCTTAGGGTTTAGGTTTATGTTTAGGTTTATTAGGTTTTAGGGTTTAGCTTTATTTTTTAATTTATTTAGTTACTTTAGCTTTAGGTTTTAGGTTTAGGGTTTAGTGTTAGGGTTTAGGGTTTAGGGTTTAGGGTTTAGGGTGTAGGGTGTAGGGTTTTTTAATTACAATAAAAGTAAAAGATACAATGTCCTTAAAAGGCATAAAGCTTAGAAATCTACCGCTCACAAAGCCACAAGAAACCTAAAGTGCTAAACCCCCATCTAAGTACACTAGAAGAAGAAAAGAAAATAAAAGAGAAAATGCAACATCTGAAAAGCATAAGAGCAAAATGACAAAAAGTAACACTAAAATAAAACATGAAAATAGAAAAAGGTTGAGTTAGCAACAGTTCATGGTTCCTTTGTGAAAGCAAGATAAGCAAGATCCACAACAATAACACTAGGGATGACTGAGAAATGACCAGTCCCTCTATAAAGTTCCAACCTATAAAAGAAATTTGCAAAAATACTACCAAGGAAAAAGTCAAAGCTAAAAAGAATATGGATTAACAGAGCAAAAGGAGAGAGCTAAGAAAGAGAAGGTGCATGCTCAGTTTAGATCATCTCAAGGGGCAACAATACATATGAGCATCCAAACTTCATAAAGAAGGGTTACAATCATATGTAAAGCTACCACTAGAGAGAGGAGGTGAGTAACACAAAGGCATCATAGCCAGCATACCTGATACCAATAGCCAACCTGCCAAACAAAACACACAATAGGCCAATCACATAAAACCAAAAGTTACAGGATCATTGGGCAAGCTAATGAAACCAAGCGGTAGCACCAAAACTTGCACCAACATACTTGAGCCAACATCCAAGGCCAACACACAACACACACAAAGGGGCCAAGATAATACCAATCACCAAAACCAAAATTCCCAATTCAAAAGGATCAACAAAGGATTGATCAGACACAAAGGCTCAACAAATTAGCCAAGAAGAAGAAAAAATCCAACTAAGAGAAAAGCAGCTAACCAAGATTCTAAAGCCAGCTAAAAGTCCTCCAACCAAAGCATCTAAGTAAAACATCCATAAGGCAACCACCAGAGAATAGCCCATCATCAGTAACCAATAAAGGAAGGACCCTAGTAGCCAAGGAAAAGTAAAAAAGAATAGTGAAAAATCCATTGAACAGAGAGACAACCAACCATTTTGGCCAGCCAACATAGCCTCTTAGCCAACCACCACAGTAGTAGAAAACCCAAGTCAATGTAAAACCAATAGCAGCCATCGAGCCAAGATCACCCAAGACAGCCAAAAAAAGAATAACCACTAAAATACCAACAACTAGCTAACCCATAATAATAACCAAACATCGCAATAACCATGGCTGTATCCTCCATCTCTCCTCTCGCCTCCATAACTTCCACTACTCCAACCACCATCTCCAAATCCACCAACACCTCCAGATCCCCCACCACTACTGCAATAACCACCGCCTCCGCCTCCACCTTCACCTCCGCCTTCACCTCTACTGCCAGATCTAGACTAAGCTTGGTTGATCATGGTGTTCCTACCATCAGGGTTTTGCCCATTCTTAGGGTTTAGGTTTAGATTTATTAGGTTTTAGTGTCTAGGTTTATTTTTTAATTTATTTAGTTACTTTAGGTTTTGTTTTAGTTGGGGTTTAGGTTTCAGGGTTTTTTTTAACTCAAATGATTCCATAATAAAAAAGAAATTACCAAATCAAATAAGAAATTATCCTTTAATAACTAATAAAATATGATAAAATAAAATGCAATTTAAAAATGTTCAAAAGTAGTATTTCACAAAATGATTTAACTCCCAAAGATAATAAAATTTGATTTTACAGAAGGTCAACATAGCTTTATCGAATAAGCTGAAGCCCATATCATCATCTGATTTCTCAATAGCCTCTTCCTTCTTCTCTTCCACTATAGCAATTGGACTAGTAGTAGTAGGAGGAGTGGTAGAAGCATCAGGCGCAACAACCACATTTAATTTACTAAGATCTTTCAAATACTCCTTAACCTGCTTGGTCTACGGGTATGTGTAATCAGTGAAAATCATAATGGTGAGGACATTCTTGTAAGCATTGATGAACATGTGGGGTGTTGTAGCAAGGGTGTGATAAGAGAGGGCTAGTGAGAGAGAAGTGATCATTAAAAGGCCCGTCAAAAACTTATCGATGAGATCATATTCAGTGAGCTCAAGCACCTGAATGAACACAACCATCATCATACATGGATGGAGAATGATGGCCTAATCTCCGACTTAGAGAGGAGAGCGGCCTGAGGATCCCACCATTGCCTTTTTATATCAGGTGATAATTTCAATACCCTTTTGATCTTAGTTGAGATGTTGAGAACCTAGAAAGAAGTCATGAAGGATCCGACAGTGTTGCCTGGAGGAACCACCACATTAATAGGTGCAAAAAGATCAACATGGGCAGCAACACCAACTTTGTATTTCATAACCACTTTGTTGAATTCTTTAAGATAACCTTTTGTAAAAAATTAGCTCAATTGGGGTTTAGGGTTTATGGTTTAGGATTTAGGCTTTTAGGGTTTATGTTTTTAGGACTTAGGGTTTAGGGTTTAGGGTTTACAATTTAAGGTTTAGGGTTTAAGGTTTAGGTTTGTAGGTTTAGTGTTGTAGGTTTAGGGCTTCGGGCTTAGGTTTTAGGGTTTAGGTTTTTCTTTTTTTTATAAAGTTAAGCAAATCATTAGGTTTAGATTTATTTAGTTTAATTTTAGTTTATTTTATATTTTTTACTTAGTTTTATTTTTATTCTTATTTAGTTTAGTTTATTCATTTTAGGTTTATTTATTTTTAGTTTAGGGTTTTATTTTACTTTATTTTTTAGGTTTAGGTTTTTTTTAAGGTTTAGGTTGAGGTTTTTATTTTATTTTTTTAGGTTTAGGTTTTAGGTTTTTATTTTAGGTTTATTTTTAGGTTTTATTTTTTAGTTTAGATTGAGGTTTATTTTTAGTTTATTTTATTTTATTTAGTTAAGGTTTAGGTTTAGGTTTAGTTTATTTTAGGTTTATGTTTAGGTTTTATTTATTTTAGGTTAGTTTATTTTAGTTTAGGTTTAGGTTTATTTTATTTTTATTTTAGGTTTAGTTTTTTTTAGTTTACAGTTTAGGTTTCATTATTATTATTTATTAGGTTTATTTAGTTATATTTTATTTTATTTTAGGTTTATTTTAGTTTTATTTAGTTTTATTTTATTTAGGTTTTTTTATTCTTAGGTTTATTTTATTTTTTAGTTTAGTTTATGTTTTACTTATTTTATTTTTTTTTGATTTATTTTATTTTTATTTCATTTAAATTTAGATTTAGGCTTAGGTTTTAATTAAGGTTTTTATTTTATTTTATTTTTTAATTTATTTAGGTTTAGGTTTTTAATTTAATTTATTTTTAGGTTTTATTTATTTTAGGTTTTTAGGGTTTAGGGTTTAGGGCTTAGAGTTTAGGGTTTAGGGTTTAGGGTTCTAGAGTTTAGGATTTTAAGGTTTAGGGTTTAGGGTTTAGGTTTAGGGTTTAGTGTTTAGGCTTTAGGGTTTAGGGTTTAGGGATTAGGGATTAGGGTTTAGGGTTTAGGATTTAGTGTTTAGGGTTTTATGGTATAAGGTTTAGGTTTTAGGATTTTAGGTTTGGGAAAAGGGTTAGGGTTTTTATTTTTTATTTTTTATTTTTATTTTAAGGTTTTATGATTTAGGGTTTAGTGTTTAGGTTTATTTAGTTTAGTTTTTACTATTTATTTATTTTATTTTTTAGTTTATTTTTTATTTAGGTTATTATTTTACTTTATTTTTTAGGTTTGGGTTTAGTTTAGTTGAGTTTTATTTTATTTTATTTTAGGTTTAGGTTTTATTTTTTATTTTTAGGTTTAGGATTAGTTTTTTATTTTATTTTATTTTTTGTTTAGGTTTTAGGTGTTTATTTTAGGTTTAGGTTTATTCTTAGTTTATTTTATTTAGTTTTGGTTTAGGTTTAGCTTTGTTTATTTTAGGTTTAGATTTAGGTTTTATTTATTTTAGTTTAGTTTATTTTAATTTAGGTTTAAGTTTAATTTATTTTGTTTAATTTATTTTTATTTTAGGTTTAGTTTTTTTTTTGTTAGTTTAGGGTTTAGGTTTTATTTTTTAATTTATTTTTTAGGTTCATTTTTATGGTTTAGGTTTTCATTTAGTTTTTATTTTATTTTATTTTAGGTTTATTTTTTATGTTATTTAGGTTTTTTATGGTAAGGTTTATTTTTTTTATTTAGTTTTATTTAGGTTTTTAACAAATTTATTTTAGTTTTTTTATTTTTTTCATTTTATTTTATGTTTAGGTCGAGCTTTAGGTTTTTGTTTAGGTTTTTATTTTATTTTATTTTTTTTTATTTTATTTAGGTTTAGGTTTCTTATTTATTTTATTTTTAGGTTTTATTTAGTTTATGTTTAGGTTTTTAACTATTTAGGGTTTAGGGTTTAGAGTTTTAGGGTTTAGGGTTTAGGGTTTGGGGTTTGGGGTTTAGGGTTTTAGGGTTTTAGGGTTTAAGGTTTAAGTTGTAGGATGTAGGTTTAGGGTTTAGGGTTAAGGTTTTTTTATTATTTTTTTATGCTTTAGGGTTTAGGGTTTAGGTTTTAGGTTTAGGGTTCAAGTTTTAGTTTAGGCATTAAGTTTTTTGGGTTTTTCTTAATAGAGAACAAATTCATATTGAGTATTTCTTGTTTTTGATTTCATCAACCAAGTAACACACCAAGTTATCTAAGACTCATAGATCAAAAATGAACGCAAGAAAATCAAAACCTAAATAACTTCAAGTCTCTTGACATAGTTTCATAAGTGCAGACGGATAGGACGTTCTTCAATTTCTCTAGTTCCCATCAAAACCACCCCTACTTCTCAAGTAGCGGGATCCACCATTGTATCCTCAATCTCTCCCTCCAGCACCACCACGGTTGTAACCTCCATTGCTCCTCCCATGTCCACCCATACCACACCACCCTCCATATCCACGGCACCTCCAGATCCCCACCACCATAATGATAATGCTTTAGCCTCCACCTTTTTCCTCAATCTGGTGACTGGTTGATGGTGATATTCTTTCCATCAAGGTTTTTCCCATTTTTAGTGTTTAGGTTTAGGTTCAGGTTTATTAGGTTTTATGGTTTACATTTATTTTCTTAATTTAATTAGTTACTTTAGGTTTAGGTATAGGGTTTGGGGTTTAGGGTTTAGGGTTTAGGGTTAGGGTTTAGGGTTTAGGGTTTAAGGTTTAGAGTTTTTATAAAAAAAACCAAATGATTTCATAACAAATAAGAAATTACCAAATCAAATAAGACATTATCCTCTATCAACTAATAAAATAGGATAAAATAAAATGCAATTCAAAAATTCACAAAAATAGCATTTCACAAAATGATTTAACTCCCATAGTCAATAAAATTTGATTTTATAGAAGTCCAACAAAGTTTAGTCGAACATGCTAAAACCCATATCATCATCAGATTCCTCAATAAGCTCTTCCTTCTTCTCTTCCACAATAGCAGCCAGAATAGTAGTAGCAACAGTAGCATCAGGCGCAAGAGCCATAATAAATTTACTAAGATTCTTCAAATACTCTTTAAACTTCTCGACTTATGTGTACATGTAATCAGTGGTAATCATGATGGTGAGGACATTCTTGAAAGCATTGATGAACATGTGGGGCACTGCAGCAAAGAGAGGGCTAGTGAGAGAGAAGTGAACATTGAAAGGACTATCGAAAACTTCTCGATGAGATCATCTTCACTAAGGTCAAGCACGTCAGTACTGAACACTGAACCATCATCAAACAAAGACTGAATGATAAGTTCATAAGAGAATGACCAAATGCCCAGCTTAATGAGGAGAGTAGCCTTTAAGGATCCCACCTTATCTCCTTTTTAAATTAGCACAACTTGGGTGATAATTTCAATAGTACCCTTATTGATCTTTGTTGGGATGTTGAGAACCTAGGAAATAGAAGTCTGTGAAGGATCCAAACCAATGTTGCCTGGAGGAACCACAATATCAATAGGAGCAATAAGACCAACATGGGCAGCACCACCAACTTCGTACTTCACAACCTCTTCACTGACATCTTTAAGATCACCTTTCATAAAAATCAGCTCAACCGGGGTTTAGGGTTTATTATGGTTTATGATTTTAGGTTTTGGGATTTAGGGTTTAGGGTTTAGGGTTTAGTGTTTAGAGTTTAAGGTTTAGGGTTTAGGAATTTTTAGGCTTTAGGGTTTAGGAATTTATAGTCTTTAGGGTTTACAGTTTATGGTTTAGGATTGTAGGTTTAGTGTTGAAGGTTTAGGGTTTAGGGTTTAGGGTTAGTTTTAGGGTTTAGGGTTTATGATATAAGATTAGGGTTTTTTTTGAAAATTAAGTAAACTGGTAGGTTTAGGTTTATTTAGTTTATTTACTATTTATTTTAGTTTATTTTATTTTTTATTATTATTTAGGTTTTTTTATTTAGTTTAGTTTATTTATTTTAGGCTTATTTATTTTAGTTTAGGTTTTTTTTATTTTAGTTTATTTTTAGGTTTAGGTTTGGTTTTGGTTTTGTTTTTAGTTGAGTTTTTGTTTTATTTTATTTTTTAGGTTTAGGTTTTATTTTTTGTTTTTATATTTAAGTTTAGGCTATTATTTAATTTTTTTAGGTTTAGGTTTTAGGTTTTTATTTTAGGTTTATTTTTTAGTTTAGGTTTAGGTTTATTTTTAGTTTATTTTATTTTATTTACTTTAGGTTTGGGTTTAGGTTTAGGTTCTATTTATCTTAGTTTAGTTTATTTTAGTTTAGGTTTAGGTTTATATTATTCTATTTATTTTATTTTTATTTTATGTTTAGTTTTTTTGTAGTTTAGGGTTTAGGTTTTAACTTTTATTTATTTGTAAGTTTATTTTTTATGTTTAGGTTTTTATTTAGTTTTTATTTTATTTTATTTTAGGTTTTTTTATTTTTATTTACATCTAGTTTTTATTTTATTTAGGTTTTTTATTGTTAGGTTTAATTAATTATTTTAATTAGTTTAGGTTTTTATTTATTTTATTTTAGTTAAACTTTAATTTTTTTAATTCATTTTATTTTAGATTTAGGTTTAGGTTTAGTTAGGTTTTTTTATTTTATTTATTTTGATTTTTAATTTTTTAAAGTTTTATTTAGTTTAGGTTTAGGTTTTTAGGTTTTTTGTGTTTAGGGTTTAGGGTTTTGGGTTTGTTTTAGGGTTTAGAGTTTAGTCTTATGGTTTTTATTTATTTATTTGCTTTTCATTTTTATTTAGGGTTTAGGGTTTTCCAGTGTTTAGGGTTTAGGATTTAGGCTTTAGGGTTTGGGCTTTAGGATTAGTTTTAGGGTTTAGGGTTTAGGGTTTAGGTTTAGGATTTAGGGTTTAAGGTTTAGGGTTTTTTTAGATTAAGTAAACTGGTAGGTTTAGGTCTATTTAGTTTATTTTTTATTTATTTTAGTTTAATTTTTTTTATTTGGACTTCTTTGTTATTTTTATTTTATTTAGTTTATTTATATTAGGTTTATTTATTTTAGTTTAAGTTTCTTATTTTAGTTTATTTTTTAGATTTAAGTTTAGGTTTATGTTTATTTTTTTAGTTTAGTTTATTTTAAGTTATTTTTAGGTTTAGGTTTTATTTATTTTTAGGTTTAGGTTTAGGTTTTTATTTTATTTTTTTTGGTTTAGGTTTTAGGTTTTTATTTTAGCTTTATTTTTAGGTTTTATTTTTTAGTTTAGGTTTATGATTATTTTTAGTTTATTTTATTTTATTTAGTTTAGGGTTCAGGTTTAGTTTATTTTACATTTTGGTTTAGGTTTTAGTTATTTTAGTTTAGTTTAATGTTTATTTTATTTTTTTATTTTAGGATTAGGATTTTTTTTTAGTTTAGGGTTTAGGTTTTATTTTTTTTTATTTTTAGGTTTTATTTATTGGTTTATTTTTTTGTTTAGGTTTTATTTAGTTTTAGTTAATTATTTTAATTAGTTTAGGTTTTTATTTATTTTATTTTAGTTAAACTTTAATTTTTTATTCATTTTATTTTTATATTTAGGTTTGGGTTTTAGCTAAGGTTTTTATTTTATTTATTTTAGATTTTTTAATTTTTTTAAAGTTTTATTTAGTTTAGGTTTAGGTTTTTAGGTTTTTTGTGTTTAGGGTTTAAGATTTGGGTTTGTTTTAGGGTTTAGGGTTTAGTCTTAGGGTTTTTATTTATTTATTTGCTTTTCATTTTTATTTAGGGTTTAGGGTTTTCTAGTGTTTAGGGTTTAGGATTTAGGCTTTAGTGTTTAAGCTTTAGGATTAGTTTTAGGGTTTAGGGTTTAGGGTTTAGGTTTAGGATTTAGGGTTTAAGGTTTAGGGTTTTTCTAGATTAAGTAAACTGGTAGGTTTAGGTTTATTTAATTTATTTTTTATTTATTTTAGTTCAATTTTTTTTATTTAGACTTCTTTATTATTTTTATTTTATTTAGTTTATTTACATTAGGTTTATTTATTGTAGTTTAAGTTTCTTATTTTAGTTTATTTTTTAGATTTAAGTTTAGGTTTATGTTTATTTTTTAGTTTATTTTGTATTTTAGTTTAGGTTTTATTTATTTTAGGTTTAGGTTTTATTTTATTTTCTTGGTTTAGGTTTAGGTTTTATTTTATTTTATTTTAGGTTTTATTTTTAGTTTAGGTTTATGATTATTTTAGTTTATTTTATTTTATTTAGTTTAGGGTTCAGTTTAGTTTATTTTACATTTTAGGTTTTAGTTATTTTAGTTTAGTTTAATGTTTATTTTATTTTTTTTTATTTAGGATTGGATTTTTTTTAGTTTAGGGTTTAGGTTTTATTTTATTTTTAGGTTTTATTTATTGGTTTATTTTTTTGTTTAGGTTTTTATTTAGTTTTTATTTTATTTTATATTAGGTTTCTTTTATTTTTATTTTATGTTTAATTTTTCTTATATCTAGGTTTTTAATTTTTAGGTATATTTTATTTTGTAGTTTAGTTTAGGTTTTTATCTTATTTTTATTTTAGTTTTATTTTTATTTTTTATTTTATTTTATTTTTAGGATTGATTTTGGGTTTAGGTTTAGGTTTTAATTTAGCTTTTTATTTTATATTATTATTTTATTTATCTTAGGTTCTGGTTTTTTATTTATATTATAGGCATTTAGTTAGGTTTAAGGTTTTGGTGCCAGGGTTAAGGTTTAGGGCCTAGGTTTCAGGTCTGTGGCTCTTAGTTTAGGGTTAGAGTTTTAGCTTTAGGGCCTGTGGCTCATGGTTTAGGGTCCGGGGTGGTGGTCCGGCTGGCCTAGGGCTCAGTGGTTGGGCTGGGTTTGGTTTGGGTTTGTGTTGGTTAGGGTTTAGTTTATAGGGTGATATATGTATTAGTTTTAGTTTGTTAAATTAAATAAACCATCATGTTTAGTATATTAAGTTTACTAGTTTATTTTATTTATTTTAATTTATTATATTTTATTTTATTTTATTTTTATTTAGTTTAATTTATTCATTTATAGGTTTTTTTAGTTTATTTTAGGTGTTTTAGGTTTATTTTATTTTTAGTTTAGGTTTATTTTCATTTAATTTTTTAGGTTTAGGTTTTAT
Source organism: Cymbidium sinense (assembly GCA_021442155.1). Taxonomy (NCBI): domain Eukaryota; kingdom Viridiplantae; phylum Streptophyta; class Magnoliopsida; order Asparagales; family Orchidaceae; genus Cymbidium; species Cymbidium sinense. Next base: position 242,429,052 of record CM038214.1, on the reverse strand, counting down.
TTTTTATTTTTATTTTTAGTTTCTATTTTTATTTTATTTTTTAGGTTTAGGTTTTAGGTTTTTATTTTTGATTTATTTTTAGGTTTTGTTTTTTAGTTTAAGTTTAGGTTTATTTTTAGTTTATTTTATTTTATTTAGTTTAAGTTTAGGTTTAGCTGTAGTTTATTTTAGGTTTACATTTATGTTTTATTTATTTTAGTTTAGGTTTAGGTTTATATTATTTTGTTCATTTTAGGTTTAGGTTTCTTTTTGTTTAAGCCTTAGATTTTATTTTTTATTTATTTTTAGGTTTTATGAATAGGTTTATTTTTAAGGTTTAGTTTTTATTTTATTTTATTTTAGGTTTATTTTATTTTTATTTTACATTCAATTTTTATTTTATTTAAGTTTTTAATTTTTTAGGTTTAATTTATTTTTCAGTTTAGTTTAAATTTTTATTTATTATATTTTAGTTTTCTTTTTATTTTTTATTTATTTTTTATTTTTAGGTTTAGGATTGGGTTTAGAATTGGGTTTCAATTTTTATTTTATTTTATTTTGTTTATTTAATTTAGGTTTAGGTTTTTTTAATTATTTTATTTTTAAGTTTTATTTAGTTTAGTATTTAGATTTTGTGGTTTGTGGTTATAGGTTTTTGTTTAAGTTCAGCTTAGGATTTAGGTTTAGGGTTTTGGCCTAGTTTAGGGTTTGGGGTTTAGGATTATGGTTTGTTGGTCAGGTTTAGGGTTTTATGGCTGGTTTAAGGTTTAGTGTTTGTGGTTTGCCTGAGGTTTAGTTTGGGTTTAAGGTTTTAGGTTTTTTAAACCAAGTAAACGAGTTTAGGTTTATTTTTTATTTATTTAACCCATTTATTATTTTTTTTTTTTATAATTTTTAGTTTAGTTTATTTTATTTTAGGTTTATTTTATATTTTTTTTAGACCAGTTAATGTTTATGTTTATTTTTTAGTTTAGTTTTATTTTTATGTTATTTTAGGTTTAGGTTTTATTTTTATATTTAAGTTTGGTTTTATTTTATTTTTTTAGGTTTAGTTTTAGGTTTTTTATTTTAGGTTATGTAGGTTTTATATTTAGTTTAGGTTTAGGTTTATTTTATTTTATCTTATTTATTTAGGGTTTAGGTTTAGTTTATCTTATGTTTTAGGTAGGTTTAGGTTTTATTTATCTTTAGTTTAGTTAATCATATGCAGGTTAGATTATTTTTTATCTTTATGTTTAGGTTTTCCTTTAGCCTCAGTTACATTTTTTATTTATTTTAGGTTTTATTTTGGTTTTATTTTTTTTATGGTTTCACTGCCTAGGATTTTTAGGACTCCATGCTCAGGTTTTTGGGGTTTGGCCTGGGATTGTAGGGTATTCACATTAGGGTGGCCTAGTTAGGGCCTAGTGCTCATGCTATAAGGTCAGGATTTTAGATTTGCTAGGTTTGTGGCCTTATTTTATGGTTTTAGAGTTTCTGTTAGTTTAAGAGTTTTGGCCAGGGTTTAGGGTCCAAGTTTTGGTTGGCCTGGGCCTGGTTAGTTTAGGATTTGGGTAGGTCAGGGTTTTATTAGAGTTTATTTAGGGTTTAGAGTTGCATTTTTAGGGTTTTGGGCCTAACCCAGTGTTAGGGTCCGTGGTAGGGTATGGTTATATAGTTTATTTTTTTATTTTAGTTATTTTATTTTTTATTTTTATTTAGGTTCATTCTTTTATTTAGTTTAGTTTATATATTTTAAGTTTATTCTTTTTAGTTTAGTTTTCTTATTTTAGTTTATTTTTTTCTAGTTTAGGTTTAGCTTTAAGTTTATTTTTTTAGTTTGGTTTTATTTTTATTTTATTTTTTTGGTTTAGGTTTTTTTTTTATAATTTTAGGTTTTACATAGGTTTTATTTTATTTTTTAAGTTTGGTTTATGTTTTATGTTTAATTTTTGGTTTATTTTTAGGTTTTATTTTAGTTTAGGTTTAGGTTTATCTTAATTTATTTTATTTAGTTTAGTGTAGGGATATTTTAGTTTTTTTATTTATTTTAGTTTAGGTTTATTTTATTCATGTTTATTTTAGGTTTTAGGGTTTTCTAGTTTAGGTTTAGGTATTATTTTATTTATTTATTTTTTTTTTTATTTTTTAGGTTTAGGTTCCATTTTAGTTTTATTTTATTTTTTTATGTTTATTTTATTTTATTTTACGTTTAGTTTTATTTTATTTTATATTTTTTAGTCTTATTTTATTTGCTTAGTTTAGTTTATGTTTTATTTATTTTATTTTAGTTCATTTTATTTCATTTTATTTTAAACATAGGTTTAGTTTATGTTTATTTAGGTTTATTTTAGTTTAGGTTTATTTTTTTTTGTTTAATTTAGTTTAGGTTTATATATTTATTTTATTTGTACATTTAGTTTAGGTTTAGAGTGGGTGGCCTAGTTTAATTAGGGTTTAGGGTTTAGGTATGTTTGTGGTTTAGGATTTAGTTTAACAGTTTATTGGGTTTATTTTATGGTTTTATTTTAAGTTTTATTTATTTGGCCTTTAGTGGGCTTATTTATGGATTTGGTTTAGTTTATTTTAGGGTATTGGGTTTATTTTGGTTTTAGTATTTTTGTGGCCTAGTAGGTTTAGTTTAGTAGGTCATGGTAGTTTAGATTAGTTTATAGGTTTAAGCCTTTTTTGGGTTTAGGGCCTTGTTTGGCTTAGGTTTACTATTGGGCCCAAGTTTTTAAGATTAAGGCCTTGGATCATGGCCTGTGGATTCAGGTGGCCTGTGGTTTGGTCATAAGGGTTTAAAGTTTGGATTTATGGTTTCTGGGTAGTGGTTTAGGGTTTTGGGTCTTTGGGTTAGTGGTCAGGTCAGCCTGTATTTTAGTTGATTTATGGCCTAGAGTTAGGTTTTTAAATTTTTTTAATTAAGCAAGTTACTTTAGATTTATTTAGTTTAATTTTATTTATTCTTTTAGTTTATTTTATTTTAATTTTAATTTTTAATCTTATTTAGTTTAGTTTATTTATTTTAGGTTTTTTTATTTTAGTTTAGGTTTTCTATTTTAGTTCATTTTTTAATTTTAGGTTTAGGTTTAGGATTATTATTAGGTTAGTTTTTTTATCTTATTTTTTAAGTTTGAATTTTATTTTTTATTTTTAAGTTTAGGTTTAGGTTCTTATTTTATTTTTTTAGGCTTAGTTTTTAGGTTTTTATTTTAATTTTATTTTTAGGTTTTATTTTTCAATTTAGGTTTAGGTTTATGTTTAGTTTATTTTATTTAATTTAGTTTAGGTTTAGGTTAAGGGTAATTTTTTTTTTAGGTTTAGGTTTAGGATTTTTTATTTTTGTTTAGTTTATTTTAGTTTAGGTTTAGGTTTATTTTATTTTTATTTTAGGTTTAGGTTTTTTTAAGTTTAGGGTTTATTTTATTTTTAGGTATTTTAGGTTTTATTTTGGGTTTATTATTTAGGTTTAAGTTTTATTTAGTTTTATTTTATTTTATTTTTGGTTTATTTTATTTTTTTATTTTAGGTCTTTTAGTTTTTATTTTAATTTCATTTATTTTATGTTTTATTTTAGCTTTATTTTAAATTTAGGTTTTATTTAGTTTTTTTACTTTATTTTATTTTATTTTTTTTATTTTCGTTTAGTTTTGATTATTTAGGTTATATATTTTAGTTTTGATTTTATTTATTTTATCTAGTTTAGTTTTATTTTTCCTTTTCCTTTTAGGTTTAGGTTTAGTTTTATATTTTATTTGATTTTATTTCTTTATTTATTTGGTAGGTATATTCATTTTATTTTATAATTTATTTAAGCTTAGGTTTGGCCTAATTTGTGGAGGTCAGTTAGTGGTAGTGTCAGGTGGGTTTAGGGTGGGATTTGTGGCTCAGCTCAGGAGTTTAGTTTCAGGCCTGGCCTGTTTCAGGAGTGGCCTGTGATAGTGGCTCAGTGGAGTTTGGGGTGGAGGGAGGTTGTTTTGGTGGCTCGTTTAGGTTTAGGGTTAGGATTATTTTATGCTTTAGGGTGGAGTTTAGATTTAAGGTTTAGTGGTAGTTTAGTGAGTTTAGTTTTATATTTTATTTATTTTAAATTACAAACCAGATGGATTAGTTTATTTATGAATTAAGTTTATTTTATTTTGATTTAGTTTATTTTATTTTATTTAGCTTTATTTTATTTATTTTAAGTTCATTTATTTTAGTTTAGGATTTATATTTTAATTTATTTTTCAGGTTTAAGTTTAGGTTTAGGATTATTTGTTTAGTTTAGTTTTATTTCTATTTTATTTTTTAGGTTTAGGTTTTATTTTTTATTTTTAGGTTTAGGTTTATGTTTTTTTTTAGGTTTTAGTTTAAGGTTTTTATTTTAGGTTTATTTTTAGGTTTTATTTTTTAAGTTTGGGTTCAGGTTTATTTTTAATTTATTTTATTTTATTTAGTTTAGGATTAGTTTATTTTAGGTTTAGGTTTAGGTTTTATTTTTATTATTTTAATTTATTTTAGTTTAGGTTTAAGTTTACTTTTATTTTATTTTGGTATGTTTTTTTGTTTATGGTTTAGGTTTTATTTTTTATTTATTTTTTGGTTTTATTTTTTTCTTTATTGTTTAGGTTTAGGTTTTTGTTTAATTTTTATTTTATTTAGGTTTTTTATCTTTTACTTTAGTTTAACTTTTATTTATTAGTTAGTTTTGATTTTATTTTCTTTTAGGTTTTAGTTTAGTTTTAGTTTATGTTTTATCTTTAGATTATTTTAATTATTTTTAGGTTTTAAATAGTTTGGTGGTTTACCTTTTGGGTAGAATTTAAGGCCTGGGCCTGGGTTTGGGTTGGGTGGGTGGGGTTTGGCCTAGGGTTTAGGGTTTAAGGTGGTAAGTAGATTTAGTGGTTTAGGGAAACATTTTTATGATTTATAGTTTATGGTTTAGGGTAGTTTTAGTTTAGAGCTAGGGTTTTCTTTTAAATAGAGAAATTTAGATTCAACATATCTTCTTTATTTATTTAGTTTATTTTATTTATTTTATTTATTTTATTTATGTTTAATTTTATTTTTATTTAGTTTAGTTTATTTATTTTAGTTTAGGTTTTAGTTTATTTTAGGTTTATGTTTAAGTTTATTTTAGTTGAGTTTTATTTTATTTTCTTTTTTTATGATTAGGTTTTATTTATTTTTTTTTGTTTAGGTTTATTTTTTTTTTTAGGTTTAGGTTTTGGTTTATTTTAGGATTATTTTAGGATTTATTTTTAGTTTATTTTATTTTATTTTGTTTTAGATTTAGCTTAATTTTAGGTTTAGGTTTTTATTTATTTTAGTTTAGTTTATCTTAGTTTAGTCTATTTTATTTTATTTATTTTATTTTTATTTTAGGTTTAGATTTTTTTTCTTAGTTTGGGATTTAGGTTTTATTTTTAGGTTTTTTTTTTATGTTTAGGTTTTTATTTAGTTTTCATTTTATTTTATTTTAGTTTTTTTTAAGTTTATTTTATTTTAATTTTATGTTTAGTTTTTTATTTTATTAAGTTTTTTTTTTCCTTTGTTTATTTTATTTTTTAGTTTAGTTTAGGTTTATTTATTTAGGTTATTTTTATTAGATTTATTTTAATTCCAGTCTGATATGTATTTTAGTTTAGGCTCTTTTGTGGGCCTGGGCCCAGGCCCATCTTGGCTCAAGGCCCATGATCTGTGGCCTTGGCCCAGAGCCCAGCCCAGGGCCTAGGGCCCAGGATCAGTAAACCCAGGCCTGTGGTTTGCCTCAGTTGGTCAGTGGTCATTTAGTTTCAGGTTCCAGTGGCTCAGTTTGGTGGCCCAGGGCCTGTGATTGGGTGGCCTTGATTTGGCTCAGGGCCTAGGGCTCAGTAGATGGTCTGACTGGGGTCAGTATTTAAAGCCCAGTTTTGTGGTAGTATGATCTTGGGTGGATCAGGTCAGTGGCCAGTTTTGGGCCCAATAGGGCCTGTGGCCCAGTTTAGTGGCAGTGGTAGGATTTAGGATTAGGGTCAGTGGCCTAGGGTAGGGCCTTTTTGTTAGGGTGGTTAGTTGTGGTTTAGGGTTTAGGTTCCATTTATTTATTTATTAATTTATATTTTTTTTTATTAAGTAAAGTGGTAGGTTTAAATTTATTTAGTTTATTTTTTATTTATTATAGTTTATTTTATTTTTTATTTTGATTTAGATTTACTTTTTTATAATTTAATTAATTTATTTAGGTTTATTTATTTTATTTACTTTTTAAGAGTAGATTTAGATTTAGCTTTATTTTTTAGTTTACTTTTTCTTAATTATTTTTTGTATTTTTATTTCTTTTATTTTATGTTTAGGTTTAAGCTTTTATTTTATTTTTGTTTAGGTTTTAGTTTTTTATTTTAGGTTTATTTAGGTTTTAGTTTTTTAATTTAGGTTTGTTTTTATTTTCAGTTTATTTTTAGTTTATTTTATTTTATTTAGTTTAGGTTTAGGCTTAGGTTTTAATTTTTATTTATTTTTAAGTTTTATTTTTAGGTAGTTTATTTTCATTTAGTTTTTTATTTTATTTATTTTAGGTTTTATTTTATTTTATTTAGTTTTTATTTTAGTTTAGTTAGATTCTTTTATTTTATTTTAATTTATTTTATTTTATTTTTTTATTTTTAGATTTAGGTTTAGGTTTAGTTTATATTTATTTTATTTTTGGTTTAGTTTAAGTTTTAGATTTTTTGGGTTTAAGGTTTAGGGTAGGGTTTAGGTTAGGGGTTTGGGTTGGGTTTTTGGTGGGGGGGGGGTGGGGGTGATTTATTTTTTGGTTTAGGGTTTAGGGTTGTAAGGTTTTAAGATTTTAGGGTTTAAGATTTATGATTTAAGGTTTTAGGTTTGGTTCACGTTTAGTTTAGGGTTCAAGTTTTAGTTTAGGGTTTTTGATTTTTTTCTTTTGACAGAGAACAAATTCAGATTCAACATTTCTTCTTTTCACTTTCTTCAACCAAGTTTTCTAAGTCACAAGCTTCAACATAGATCAAAAATGAGCATGCATAGAGTAAATCAAAAACCCTAAATAACTTGAACCATCTGTACTATAAAGACACAATTCCATAAGTAGTAGATCAGATCAACCGTTCTTTTATCTCCAGTTCCAATCAAAACCACCTCGGCCTCTCCAATAGTAGGATCCACCATCATATCCCCGATCTCTCCCTCCACCACTACCATGGCTATAACCTCTATTGCTCCTCCCACCTCCATGACCACCATTGCTCTGACCACCACCTCCATATCCACCAGCACCTCCAGATCCCCCACCACCACTAAGATAATCACCACCTCTACCTTCGCCTACATCGCTAGATCTAGACTCAGCCTGGTTGATGGTGATGTTCCTACTGTCAAGGTTCTGCCCATTCTTAAGGTTTAGGTGTTGGTTTAGGTTTATTAGGTTTAGGTTTCTGTTTATTTTTTAATTTATTTAGTTACTTACGGTTTAAGTTTAGGGTTTTGGGTTTAGGGTTGAGTTTAGGGTTAGGGTATAGGGTTTAGGGTTTAGGGTTTATGCTTTTAGGGCTTAGGGTTTAGGTTTAGGGTTTAGGGTTTAGAGTTTATAGTTGTAGGTTTAGGGTTTAGGGTTTAGGATTTAGGGTTTATTATTATTTTTTTTAAATTATACAAATCGATAGGATTAAGTCTATTTAGTTTATTTAATTTATTTTTCATTTATTTTAATTTATTTTAATTTTTATTTAGTTTAGTTTATTTATTTTAATTTAGGTTTTTTATTTTTTATTTTTTTTTTAAGTTTAGATTTAGGTTTAGGTTTATTTTCTAGTTGAATTTATTTTTATTTTATTTTCTAGGTTTAGGTTTTATTTTTTAGCTTTTTGGTTAAGGTTTTATTTTTTATTTTTATCCTAAGAGCCTAATCGTATCCAAGCCACACATTAAAGCATCAATCATTTAAGAAATAATGAAAAACATGCAGTCCTAATGCATAATGTAAACATAACATCAAACAATTATATAAACTATCATAAAAGAATAAAAGGCCGGTGCGGTCGGGTACCACCGTACAACCAGAAGAGAGAAAAGATGGGTAGCCAAGTTCTACCCTTATACAACCTAGAATATGAAAGAAATTATAATTGCATTAAATGATATTGGGGTCTTCTTTCTTCTTATCTCAATTTCTAATTTGGTTCCTTCTTTGATTTGAATGGTGCTTGCTTGAAAGGCATCACAGGGCACCTCAAGATAAATCATTCTGGCTACTGCTCATCCCAATCCCCCATAGCACTAATCCTAATTCCTATTACAAAATTATATTTATGTGGAAAAAGTAAATCTAACTATACCTGTAAAATAGAGGTTAGCTAAATATATGTATAATCACAAGCAATTGTATTTATAATTTTGTCTTAGCACCTTACACATGGCTAAATAAGCCTACTTGTGCTAACTTGGATTATGCTTAAGGATTTAAGCAACCTACAAAAAAACATTCACATTTATTTTTAAGCATCCCTTAAGCATAATCCCCTGTAGAAAACATGATTATGCTAATATTGGCCTGTCATCCAGTCTATGAAGCATACATCATAACATACAATCTAAAATAATACATCATAAAATAAAACATGCATCACATCATACACCGTCCTAACTTAGAGCTAAAAGTGGTGACTTAATTCTAATATTTGTATTGAGGCTTGTGTGGTAAGTCTTGTTAGGCATTAGTGTTGTATTTTCTAAGTGTAGAAGGATTCAATTTAACATGAAAGGGTGATTTCACTTGAAGTAGTTTAATTGATTTGAGAATTTTAATTTGTGTTTTCTTTTATTTCATTTGATTACACTTAGCAACTAAGTGTTCTAAAGAGAGGAAAAGAGGATTGCCCTCTTTCATCCCTACCTTAAGTCACTTTATAAAGTATATTAGCTTGATTTAGTTCACTTTAGTTAATGGCTTATTAAATGATTTAATTAATCCTAAGTTTAGGTTCACTTTAAATAATCCTATTCAAAATGAAAGGCATCTTAAGATTAATTTAATTGAATTACTACCACATGACATATATTAAATCATTCCTTTCCATCACATGTAACATGCATATGATTTAATTATAAGTGTATCTATACATGCAACATATTTTAGCACACTTAAATGATGAATGTATGTGTAAGTTTAGAATTTATATTTTATTTGATTGAATTATTTAAACATATTAATTTAAAACTTTATCCAAATTCTTATACATAAAGGACATAAGAATGAAATTAAATAGGCATGTGCCATTGTTAAACTAGGGAAGTGAGGTAATTAAATGAACTCCTTAGAGCTAGCTAAAGCCTTGTATTCTCGGGATGTCCAGACTATATATCTATTTGCATTCAAACATATGTAAATTCGTATACATGAACATAGGAAGTAAGCTCCAAATCATATGGCTAATTAAATCAACCACTTAGTCAATTATGAATGCATGCAATTTTAATAAAAAATATGATTTTCATTCAATAATCACATATACATATACATTTACAAAGATATAGGCAAGTACGTTTCATTGTTAAACAAGGGAAGTGAGGTACTCAAATGACCTCCTTGGGGCTAACTAAAGCCTCGTATCCACGGGATGTCCAGATTATATACTTGCTTTTCTTAGACACACATGGATGTATACATAAATGAGAGAAAGAATACCATGCAAAGATTGTATATTTTTTATTGAATCATATATATATATATATATATGAATTAAAAATCTATTTAAATTCTAATGTTGAAATACATAGAAATGAAATCAAATGTGTACATGCTGTTATTAAACCAAGGAAGTAAGGTAATCAAATGGCCTCCATGGGGCTAGCTAAAGCCTTGTGTTCCCGGGATGTCTAGACTATATACCCATTACCATTCAATCTTATATAAATCAACACATGAATAGAAAAAGGAGAACTCAACATTCATACACCTAAGTTATAAGCACATGCATTTCTTATGTATTTATAACTAGCATCATAACACATTATTAATCATTTATAAACTTTTGAAAATTTTTTTTTGGATTTAATAGTGATAATATCCATGCATATATTAAATTAATTCAATACATGCAGGCTTAAATAAAGGAAATCCATTTTATTTTACTAGATTTTGAAAATATGGATGCATGGATTCAAATGACATACTAAATTTAACATGATTGGAAAGAGGATAATGAAATATAAGCTTGTGATTCATTCAATCAAACTAGTTCATAAGGACAATCAAATCAAATATGATTATTTCAAGTAAACCAAAGTTTCTTTGTTAATTAAGTTTTGGATTCGATTTGATTTAAAGAGGAAAAGAGAAATCATCACTTGCTATTATAAACCCATTCCCACATTAATGATTTAATTTAAGGAAATATAATCAAGTTGATTTTATGGGTTTATTAAGTTGAACCCTTAATTAGATGAATTAATTACCCTTACCTATGTCACCTTAAAGTAATTAACTAAATAATTATGAGCCAACATGATATGCATGGAAAATAAACTTGCAATGATCCTAAGAAATAAAAGGGGCCTAATACAATTGGCTCATGATTAATAGTTAATTAGATTAAGGGACTTAATTAATTACTCTTATGGTTTCTCACTCATGTGGACTAACCATAATTTCATTAAACTCTTTTAGGTTATTAAACACCTAAAGATGTACTCCACGATTTAATTAATTAAGGTCTGATGTGATTATGATTTCAATTTGATTAATTGATTTAATTAATTAGTTAAATCTTAATTAATTTTATTTTGAAAACAGGGTGAAATGAACTTAGTGAAAGGGGTCCCAACCCTATTCCTTAGTTCACTTACTATTGAATAATGATTAATAAACTTAATTAACCAATTTATTAATGTTCATGGAATTAATTAATCATTAATTAACTTAAAAGAGTAGTTAAGGTTTAATTAGTCAATTTTTCTAATTAAGTGAGCAATAAATCTCAAGAAAATCATGGGAGGAAGATCATCCCATTAAATTAACCCATAAAATTTGGGACTAATTGCTCTAGTAATTAAGGAGTAATAAAGCAAATTAATTTTGTAATTAAATCATAATTACTATTCAAAATTAGTTAAGATCATTTTTAATTAATTCTTCTCTCAAATACCATTAAAATGAGTATTTATTTGCATTTTTTTTATTTATCTATGATTTATAAAAGTTTGAGCCATTAAAAATGATTAAATAATCCTAACTAAAGCCTAATCCTATTGGTAGCACATGGCATGCTGATGCGGTGCACTTTCCACATGCCGTCGCAAGATTGGCTTCTTAAAACTTATCCAACTTAGGGCCTACATGGTGGCAATGGATGCGCTCTCTTGCCAGCTATCTGATCTAAGATCGGATGGCTATGATTAATCCCACAGCTTAATAGAATTAAGTCAGATCGATCAAGTGGATCTAATCATGACCGTCTGTTCTAATGATGCGAAATGGATGGTGCATTTTCTAATGTCAAGCGAGTGAGGAAGAATGGAGTCCGTTCGCCATTGCTTACTTAATCCAAGCTTACTCGAGCTCGGATCAACTCCAAAAGGATCCACACCTTCATGACATCGATCGGAGGGGATCCAATGGTCATGATCACATGAGATGCAAGTTTCTTCAAAAAGCTCCAACCTATTTTTTCCTAAGGATTGGTTTTGGAAGCATACCTCACTTGATCTCAAGACCAATAGCTTGAACGGTTGAGGATGCTTCATCAAGTGGAGAAGAAGCCATGTTGAGTATAAATTGGATCAATTCTTTGATGTTTGCTCGAAAGGCCATGAACCTATGATTTGGAGCTCGACTTTGATCGAAGTCCCATCTTCGATGCTCGAGAAGCTTGGGACATGATACATTCTTGCTCGACGAGGCCTAGGGAAGGTGCGTTCAAAGTTAATTTGAGTTTGATGGATAAACGGGGAAGTAAGGTCAAAAATGGGAGTGTCCTATTTTGGGGCAGACTAGAATGGCATTTTCTAATCGAGGAACAAACTTAGGATCTTAGGGAATGGCTTTATCGGCTCATCTTGGGTAGTTAGGGCTCTAAGGATTGATTTTTGTGTGTTTGAGTGGAAATGATAGGGTGTGTACCCCCTTCATCTTGATCGAATGGTGGGATTGGGTTTGGCTTCTAATGGACGTCCAACCATCTCAGGGATTTATGAGTGGCAGGGAGGAGGTGAGTTGGCTCAACTTGGTTGGTCGAAGGTGTGGAGTTGGCTTCCAAGGAAGAATCATTGGTGCCCTATGGGTTTCAAATGCTCCAATTGGGAGGGTGAGGTGATCTCAACTCCCATATCATAATGACCCAACCACCGTTGGGGGTTGGGCGTGTCTTGGTGCCTGTGGACCATTGGGAGAGTACCAAGTGGCCAAGGAATGGAAATGACCACTTACATGGGTGATTTATCTCAAGTGATGCCTTTGACCCAAGTGTAGAATGATTATTTGGCATTTGATTTTATTTAGGCATATTTGAAATGAGGCAAAAGTGGGTTGGCCTAAAATTCAAGTTAATTGGAGTTGATTTAGTTATGTTTGGCTCAATTTGACTCATTTAGGTCAAATTGGGTTAGGTTGGGTCAAGTTGACCAATTGGTCAAATATGGTCAAATAAAGGGTTGGGTCAAGTTCATATGATCATTTGGGATGTTTTAGTATAAATGGTTTGGTTTAGTTTGTCTTAGATTTGATTTTGGCTCATTTAAATTCATTCATTTGGGTCAAATGGGTTGTTGACCAATTTGACTAAATTGGCCAAATTGGTGTTAGGTGTTGGTTTGAAGACCAATTAAAGATGATTTTGGCTTTGGTTTCAATTAATTTGGATTTTTTTTATTTAAGCCAACTTGAACATATAGGTCACTTTGGGCTAAGTGGTCAATCATGGAAATCATGGCTTTGGTCAAGTTCGACAATCAATTTGGAATGAACTTGAGCCATTAGTTGCAATCAATTAGGTTTATATTTTGATTTGACCCAAATTGGTCTTTTAGGTCAATTTGGGTCAAAAGGATCAATTGGATTTGTTTTGACTCAAATAAAGGTCAAGTCATATTCAAATATTGATTTTGATTTGGTATGAATCATTGTTTCAATAGATTTGGCTTAGGTTGCAATTTGGCTAATTTGGGTTCATATAGGTTAAGGGGTTGACTTGGTCAAATGACTAAGTTGACTTGGTTTGACCCAATTTGTGACAATTGATCAACCTAGGGTGATCAAAAATCATGATGGGAGGTTTTGATGGGTTTGGTTCAATCCAATTTGGGTAGGATTAGAACTTGGCTCAAATAAGTCAAATTGGCCACTTTAGGTCAAGTGGACAAATTTGGTTTAGTTGGCTTGAGTTTGGGTTGAGTTTGATTTAGTTGTGTTTATATATGGATTTGGGATTAATATATAAATTCAATTTGAATTGGCTTTGGTTCATTTGAATATTTTAAGTCAAAAAGGTTAAGTTTGGTTTGACTTGGGTCGATTTTAGTTTGGTTTTATGATTGTAGATTTCATTTATATTTGTGAATATTATTGAAGGTATGATTGATTCATGAGAAAATCAATTGAATTTAAATTTAGGAATGAAGGAATTTGGCTAAGTCTATAGAGTTACGTCATGTGACATAGGTTTGGGTTTTGATTTGGTTCGATTTAATTTTGATGATTTAAATGTATATTTCATTTAAATTTTGTGAAGATGATTGAAAATATGATTGATTTGTGAAAATCAATTGAGTTTGACTTGATTTGGATTAAGATTTGGCTAAGTCCATGGATAGGTCATATGGCTTAGGAAGGGTTTTGATTTAATTTGATTTAGTTTTGATAATTTAAATGTAGATTTGATTTATATTTGTGGAGATGATAGAAGATATAAATTGATTATAAGAAAATCAAATGATTTTGTATTGATTTGGATGAAGATTTGGCTAAGTCCATGGGATAGGTCATATGGCTTAGGAAGGGTTTCAAGTTTGGATTTGATCATGGGCTTCAATCATTTGGTATTAGAATTTGGATTTGAATCTGATGTTTGAATTGAACTTGAGGTTTGGTTTGAGAAAGTGAACAATTGGATTTAGGTTGTAAGGTAGGTGGAATATCCTAATCACTAAGGCATAACCTAATTCTATGGTTAACCTTTCTAAGTCTTTAGGCTTAGTTAATTGTTTACCTAATTGTTAGAAGAGTCTTTTGGCTAAGGAAGTTTTAGTGTCTACAATACTCCTAAGTCTAATATGGGAAGATTGAATTTGCATTCCAAAAGTGAGGTCAACAGCCAGCTCCATAGTGTTTCCCTTAGAGATAAATGATTGGAAGATCGAAGCCAAGTTTCACATTATAGACTCAAATACATATTTCAACGCTTTTCTTGGGAGACCATGGATGCATGAGAACACCATAGTTCCATCCTTTCTACATCAGTGTATGAAGTTCGTGAGGGGTGGGATCGTCTATTATGTCAAAGGAGATCTCAAGCCATTTATAGTTCACGATGTCAGCATATATGAGGATGCGGATTACTACCTCCCTGAAAATCAGCAAGTCTATTCTCGCAAACTTGGCCAAAGTTTAATAAAAAGAAAAGGAAAAAGAAAAAGAAAAAGAACGAGAAAAATAAAAAGAAAAGAAAAAATGAAAATGAAAATAAAAGGCAAAGGAAATAGACTTGGAGGAGGAAGTGGAGCCTGACATTAGATTCCACCCACCATTCATTACTCTATTCGAACATATGAATCGGATGACCTAACCTCCACTAGGTAGAGGAAGAGGCTAGTTCAGAGGTAGTCCTAGGGGTGGAAAACCACTTTATTGGTCACCCAATAGAACATATATCCTAGTTACCAGGAATACACCTACTGTCCATATAGATTTAGAATCTATTTCATTTGATGAGTCTTATATGGTTAGGACACTAGCCAGCTCTTCTCAATAGTAGATTCCCTTAGAGGTGACACTTGAGCCAGATAACAATGAATACCGGCTCTAAAGCATAGCATATGTGTATCAAAGTCTATATGTGAAACAGTTAGGCATCAGTTGGGAACCTTAGCTCTAACCCCTCTTTTAAAAAAGCTGAGGGTTTGGTAGGTAAAGAAGCCTCTAAGTCATCCGCATGTGTTAAAACTCAGATGTTTTTTTTGGGAGCATCATCCTCAAGTCAAGAAGCTAATGTAGAACTTGATGATGATTCATATATAGATTTAATAGAATTACTTTTTGATTAGTACTTTCCTTATGTTCATAATTTAGCAAAGAAAGGGTTAATCCCACATACTTGGTTAAATCATAGGTCAGACTACTTTGAAAGAATATGGAAGAATAAATGATAAAGCTCTCAATCAAGACAAGGACTAGGATTTGGTATAGTGGGTCTAGTCGATGATAATGATTAGTGCTTAGTCATCACCAATCATTTGGAATCAGATAGGTTCTTTTCAAATCACATTAACTCATATGAGGAGCTATGATTTAAAATTTTTGATGATCCAGATGACTTTGAAGACAAAGATGCATTGCTATAGTTCAAAGAAGAGACCAAGGCACCATCGATGAGTGCAAAGAAATCAACTTAGGAACTGAAGAAGATCCACGCTTGACATACATCAGTTCTTTGTTGGATGAAATTGAAACCAATGACTTAGTTAGGCTATTAACTAAGTTTAAGGACTACTTTGCGTGGAGTTATGAAGAGATTCCTAGATTCTCTCTTGACGTAGCGATCCATAAACTAGTAATAGAGCCTACTACTAATTGTATCAAGCAAGCTTCTAGACGCATGCGATTAGACATAGAATAAAAGGTCATTTATGAAGTCAAGGAACTGATCGATGTTGGCTTCATCTGGAAAGAAAAATATCTTGCCTGGTTAGCCAGTATTGTCCTAGTTATGAAAAAGAATGGCCTCAACTCATGCAGTCTTCTCTTTCATGAATGCATCATCTGGATATAACCAAATAAAGATGGCCCCAGAAGATTAAATAAATAGTTCTTTTAGAACCCTGTTCAAAATCTATTGCTATAAGATCATGCCTTTCAGCCTTAAAAATGCCGATGCTACATACCAGTAGGCTATGACTCGAATCTTCGATGAACTCATTCATCATTAAGTTGAGTGCTATGTCGATGATCTCGTGGTCAAAAGTAGAGAAAAGGAAGACAATCTCTTTAACTTGAGAGTAGTTTTCGAACAGTGAAGATAATTTAACCTCAAAATGAACCCCCTTAAGTGTGTATTTGGAGTAGCTTCAGAGAAATTCCTTTGGTTTATTGTCCGACACCAGGCTTCATTACTCTAAGCATCCAGAATATCAACATCTTCAAGGATTATCAGCTATTTATCAACCAAATCACTGATCCTATAAGGTTATAAAGCCTAAGCTCCATCACTACCACAAGTACACCATGGAGTTGTTGGCCCAAATCCCAAGGAACTCGAGCAATGTCCTATCCTTCATCGACACAATACAAACATATAAAACAAACACATATCTTTTGTCTCGGGCTACTTTGAGTTATTATAATGCCCCCAACGACACTCAATGCCGCTCCAAGTGTGACGTAGCTACTGTGTCACCCCAGTGGTGTTCTTACTTTGGAGGATGTAAGTCTGCCAAGCTTTCCTTTTTACTTGGTGACTGCACACTGACGAGCACCTTATTAGTTTGGTAGGTCTTATTGCATGGCCAGTAAGCTACCTCATGTTGGCTTTATTTAAAAGGATGTGAGTCTGCTACGCTTTCATCTTGGATTAGCCTTCGTACACTGATTGGGTCGAGTATATTTGAGGTTTAGGATAAGTCCCCTAGCGGCTCCTTCCATCCTAACTATTTCAAGTCTAGGTCCAGTCCTTCCTCGAGGCTCCCTGCTTAGTAGTCGCTCAAGGTTAGATATCATCTATCCAGCTAACGACAAACTATCTCGATGATCATTTTTTCTTATAAAGTTGTAGGCCTACATGCTTTCTTTCCAGATTGATCATTTCACATCGACGGGTACCTTAGGTTGGTTGGTTCTCACTATGCTAATGGATAAACCACTCATGTTTATGGATACATCTTAGGTTGGTTGGTTCTCGCACCTTAGGATACACCACTGATGGCAGATGTAAGTCTGCTATGCTTTCTTCTTGAGTTGGCCACCGTACACCTATAAGCTTTTTTTACCAGGGCTCAGGATAATGCCCCAAGCATCACCTTCACTATGGGCACTATATTTGGATCACATCCATTGTGACCCCATTTAGACACTACCCAGGTCACTATCAGATTGGACGATTCTCCTTTCCTAGTAACCACCCATGTGGTTGGAGAATCTATCTTGTGGATGTGCAGATTCTCCCTTGGTCCAAGAATCTAAGATAGAGTCCATATAGCCTTCTTAGTGTGGTCCTTCGCACACTAATAGGGTCCACACAAAAATATAAATACAATATATATTCACTTGCGGATTAAGGGGACTCCCCTAGCGGTACCTTTTCCCAAGCAAACATCCTATCCTTAGGTCAATGTCAATAAAACTCTCTATAGGAATCACCTAACTTCTCTTGATTTGATATAAGTCCCTAGAGGCATTCACTAAATAGTCACCCCTAAATTGAGTTCTATTTATTTTGCTACCAACATGTCACCCCAATGGTTTTTCCCTGCTTTAAAAGATGTAAGTCTGCTACACCTTCTTCCTAGCATAACCATTGGATACTGAAAGGAAACCCCTTAGGTTGGCTAGCTCTACCCCATAGCTAGTAGACTATCCCTTTAGATTTGTAAATCTGAGATAGGATAAGTCTGATATAGCCCCTTTTCATTGGGTCCATTACAAACCAACATCGTCCATAAATTAAATCTATCAAATTTGATCGAGCTCACATCCCTAGCAGATATGCCCTGAATTCAAAATAAAACTAAACAAAACAAACCATATCAAATCTCATGAAATTAAGATAAAATTAATCTTGACTACTTCTGAGTTGACATAAGTTCTCAGCAAAATTTACTCAGTAGTCGCCCTAGGTTAGGTTCGCTTTGTTGTGCATCCAACAGGTCACCCTAGCGGTTGTTCCTTGCATTGGAAGATGTAAGTCTGCTATGCCTTCTTGCTAGCAAATTCATTGCACACCAAAAGGCAACCCCTTAGGTTGGCTAGCTCAACTCTGCAGCCTGTAGACTATCCCTTTAGATTTCTAAACCTGAGGTAAGTTAAGGCTGATATAGCCCCTTCTTAGTGGGTCCATTGCACACCAACAAGGCTCATACATTAACTCAGATTAAATTAAACCCAATCTAATTTTTTCCAATGGAGTTAAATCACACCCTTATCCTTAATGGAGCCCCACATCATATATAAACAAGTCAAGCAAACAAATTAAATTCAAAACCAACCTCCCTAGAGTAACCAAATCAAACCAACTCCCTCAATAGAGTCTAAATTAGAGCAATCTAACCAAACTCTTTTCTATAGAGGATACATCTCCAACAAAATTTATGAAATCAAACTCAAATCCCAATCCATAGCAGATAGCCTAAACTTGCTTCCTTAGTGGAAGGTTCATATACTAGATCCCTAGTGGCCTCAAGCCCATATCTCTAGTAGATATGCCTCCAAATCAATTATAACAAAAATATTAAAGTCAATTTGATCTTAATCCCTGGTGGATTATAGATTCTTATCCCCAATGGATCTTCTTTCCAAAAATCATATAATCAAATCTAATTCAGATCTTATCCATAGTAGATTTTCTTATTCTATGCCATCGACATAGACCCCTCACATGTCATCTTCAATGCATGTGTGATCTCCGAGCAAATCTCCCTCCTTGTCCTTGGCATGGAAGTCTCATCAATTCTTATTTCTTCTCTTATTTCCTCAACCAAAAGCCTAACAATGTATTCTTTCAAATTACATCATCTTAACATTGTAATCAACATTTTATGATTTGTGATGGTGCAAGCTCAAACTAACTATACAATATCATGCTAAACATAATATAGTCTGAATTAACACATTATATTATATTATAATATATGATGTTATATTATAATTTACTATAATATAATATATTTTCTAATATTACACCTCATTAGATTCACTTAAAAGGAACAAATAACAAAATTTTCTAAAAATAGGAATAATGTTCATTTTTGATGTAAAATTGTTAATTTCCTATTAGCAATGGTACAAAATAGCATAATTTTGGTGTTTCTTCTTGGCTTGTGCAGTGAATTTGGCCAAATTCATCATCTCAACCTTCAAATTAACATTTTTGTGAGATTTTACCCAATGTATTATAACAAAAGTTAAACATACTAAAATGTACAATAACATTTAGTAACACACCACCACATTCATATATATATGTGAAGTTATATTGTTATGTACATTATATTATAATATGCTTTCATATAATATATTATCTTACATTACACCTTAAAATAAATCACTTTAAAAGAAAAATTTATAAAATTTGGTTGAAAAATGAACATTTATTTTGGATGCAAAATTCCATTCTTTTGATTAAATGACACACCATAGCACACCCCCAATCATGTTTTCTAAATCTTACCTTAAATTTGACCAAATCCCATCATCTCAGCCTATAAATCAATATTTTTATGAATTGTAACAGTACAGACTCTACTACATCATACTATAACAAACTAAAATATGTTAAACAATAAGTAGTAATACATAATAATATGCTATAATGCATGATGCTACACTATGTTATGGCATCCTATATTATAATACACTATAGCATATTATATTATACTATATTTCATAATATATCACAAGGGATTGCTTAAGATAAAAAATCATAAAATTTGTCTAAACAATAAAAATTTTTATATTTTATCCGTATCACTTACATGTTTTAAATTGAAATAATATATTATGATGCCATGCTCTACCTATTATGAATTTGGCCAAATTCCACCATTTTAAAGTCTAAATCAACATCTTTATAAGTAATGCTAGTGTAGGCTCGACTACATGACTGTAAAATACTAAAAGAATTTAAAATGCACAGAATAATATATTATGATATATGATTATGTACTATGCCACAACATATAATATTTATTTTGAAAATAAAATCTTACTTTTTAGACTACAAATGGTGTAGCACACCTTTGGTACTACAACCTAATTCACATTTCAAATTTAAAAAATTTCATCATCTGATTATTAAATCAATATTTTTATGATTTATATTAATATAGACTATGGCACAATACCATAGTATACTAAAACATTTTAAAATATCATATAACATCCAAAAAACACATCAAGACATACCAAATATATGATGCTACATTATAATAATATATGGTATTATAATATGATTTAGGTTGTTTTGGGTATTCAAATCTCTAATAGTTAAGGAAAGTCTCTTAAGACAATTTCATTAGCTACCAAACCATGTTAAGATTAGGTCATTCTTTGATCTACTACTAATGGTATCATTATTTAGGGTTTAGTGTGGTTAGGTTGGGTTTAAGGTTAGTTTGGTTTAAGGTTAGTTGGGTTTAGGGTTTGGGGAGTGTTAGGTAGGGTCAGTGGTTTTAGGGTTTAGGGTTTAGGGTTGGTTAGGGTTTTAGATTTTATGGTTTAATGTTTAGGGTTTAGTGTGGTGGGTTTGGGTTTGGTTAGTTTTAGGGTTTAAGTTTTAGTTTAGGGTTTAGGGTATATGGTTTAGTGTTTAGAGTTTCAGGATTTTTTTTAATAGAAATTAAATTTAGATTCAACATTTCTTCTTTTTGATTTCATCAACCAAGTAGCACCCCAACTTTTCTAAGACACCAGTGATGACATAAATAAAAGATGAGCACCCATAAAGCAAATGAAAAACCCTAGGTTAGTAGAACCATCTCTACTGTGAATATAGTTTCATAAGTAGGAGATCAAATCAGCCATTCTTTTGTTTCTCTAGTTCCCATCAGAACTGCCCCTGCCTCTCGAGTAGCAGGATCTACCACCATATCCCTGATCTCTCCCTCCCTCACCAGCATGGTTGTGACCTCCATTGCTCCTCCCACCTCCACAACCACCACTGCTTTGACCACCACCTCAATATGCACCAGCACCTCCAGATCTCCCACCACCATGATGATAATCACCTCCTCTGCCTTCCCCTCCATCACCAAATCTAGACTAAGCTTAGTTGATGGTAATTTTCCTACTAACAAAGTTTATTCTTAATTTATGGTGTTATCAATGTTAGGTTTATAGTTTAGATTTTATGGTTGTTTAGGTAGGGCTCAGTTTGTGGGTTTGTATTTGTGTTTTATGAGGGTTTGGGTTTAGGTTTAGTTTAGTGTTTAGTGGTTTAGGATTTAGGGTTTAGGGTTTTAGTATTTTGTGGTTTAGGGTTTAGATTTGGTTAGGGTTTAAGATTTATGATGTAAGTTTAGTCAGGTAGGTAGGGTTTATGGTAGATTTGGGTTTAGATTTTAAAAATTTAGTTAGGTTGGTTTTAGTATTATCATAAGTTTATTTTAATTTAATGAGTTTATTTTATTTAGTTTATTTTATTTTTATTTAGTTTAGATAATTTATTTTGTGATTTTATTTTAGTTTAGGTTTTTATTTTACTATTTTAGTTTAGCTTTATTTTATACTGAGTTTAATTTTATTTTATTTTTAGGTTTAAGTTTTATTTTATTTTTAGGTTTAGTAGTTTCAGGTTTTATTTTAAGATTATTTTTTGGTTTTGTTTTTTAGTTTAGTTTTAGGTTTATTTTTTATTTATTTTATTTTATTTAGTTTAGGTTTTGGTTTAGGTTTAGTTTATTTTAGGCTTAGGTTTAAGTTTTATTTATTTTACTTTCATTTATTTTAGTTTAGATTATTTTTATTTTAGGTTTAGGATTAGCATTTTAGTTATTCATGTTTTATTTTCATTTATTTTAGGTTTATTTTAGGTTTAGGTTTATTTAGTTTTTTATTTATATTATTTTGGTTTTATTTTATTTTTTATTTTAAGTTTAGTCTTTATTTTAGGTTTTTATTCCAGTTATTTTATTTTCTATTTTGTTTATATTTTTATTTATTATATTTTAGTTTATTTTTCTTTTATTTTTTATTTTATTTAATTTAGGTTTAGGTTTATTTATTTATTTAGTGAGTTAGTTTATATTATGATTTAGGAGGGTTTAAGGATCTGGGGTTTGGGGAGTGAGGATCATTATGAGTATTTAGATGGTCTGGATATATAGATTTAACTAGATGGTAGTTTTGCACAGGGTAGGGAAGAGAGCCCAGGGTCATTGGTTTAATGTATTTGGTTTAGCCTCAGGTTTATTGTGGTTAGGGTTTAGGTCAATTTAGTAAGGGCTCATGGAGTGGTGTGGTATTAGTGTTGGCTAAGAGGGTGGTAGGGTTAGGTGGTTATAGGTGTGGTTTATGGTAGATTTGGGTTTAGTTTATTTATTTTAAATTAAGCAAACCAGGTTTAAGTTTATTTAATTTTATTTATTTTAGATTATTACTTTTTATTTGATTTAGTTTATATTTATTTATTTAGTTTAGTTTATTTATTTAGGTGTATTTATTTAGTTTAGGTTTTTTTAATTTATTTTAGCTTTAGGTTTGGTTTATGTTATTTTTTAATTTAGTTTTATTTTTTAGGTTTATGTTTTATTTTATTTTAAGGTAAGATTAGTTTTATTTTATTTTTTTAGGTTGTAAGGTTTTTATTTTAGTTTATTTTACATTTTGTTTAGGTTTAGGTTTATTTTAGTTTATTTTATCTAGTTTAGGGTTAGTTTAGTTTATTTTAGGTTTAAGTTTAGGTTTTATTTATTTAGTTTTATTTTAATAGGTTTAAGTTTAAATTATTTTATTTTAGGTTTATGTTTTTTAGGTTTTATTTTTTACTTATTTTAGGTTTTATCTAGGTTTTTTTAGGTTTAGGTTTTCATTTAAATTTTTATTTTATTTTATGTTTAGTTTTATTTCTTTAGTTTTTATTTTAGGTTTTTAAAATTTTAGTTTAGTTTAGGTATTTATTTATTTATTTCTTTAGTTTTATTTTATTTATTTTATTCTTATGTAGTTTAGGTTTATCATAGTTTTGTTTTACTTTATTTTAATTTATTTTATTTAGGTTTAGGCTTTTAATTACTTTATTTAGGTTTATTTAAGATGGTTTAGGTTTTTTTATGGTGGTGTGGTGTGGTTTTAGTTTGGGTTTAGGGTAGGGTAGGTCAAGATTTAGGGTTTGGGTGGTGGTTAGGTTTATGGAGGGCTAGTGGTAAGGATTAGGATTTTAGGTTTAGGGTGTGGATTTAGGGTTTGCTTTTAGGTTTATGATTAGTTTTAGGTTTAGGATCTTTTGTTTTTTATTATTTTCATTTATTTTCTTTAAATTAAGTAAATATATTTAGTTTATTTATTTAGTTTTTTTATTTATTTTTATTTTAAATTTTATTTTATTTAGGTTTCTTTTACCCATATTTAGTTTATTTTATTTTAGTTAAGTTGTTTTTAATTTTTTAGATTTTAGGTTTAGATTATGGTTTATTTTTTTTTTTATTTTATTTTATTTTATTTTTTTTAAGCTTATTTATTTTATTTCATTTAGGTTTAGGTTTCTTTATTTTATTTTTAGGTTTAACATTTAGGTTTCTTATTTAGGTTAATTAAGTATTTTTATTTAGTTGTTAACAATGCAACCGAACGAAGCAATTTATTTTATTTTATTTTATTTTATTTCAAGTTTAGGCTAAGGTTTAGGTTAAGTTTATTTCATGTTTAGGATTAGGTTTTATTTAGTTTAGTTTAGTTTAGGGTTTAGGGTTATGGTTTAGGATTTACAATTTTAGGGTTTAGGGTTTTAAGGTTTAGGGTTTAGGGTTTAAGGTTTAGGTTTAAGTTTTTAGGGTTTAGGGTTTTAAGGGTTTAGGGTTTAAGGTTTAGGGTTTAGGTTTAGTTTATGGTTTAAGTTTTAGGCTTTAAGGTTTAGGATTTTTATGGATTACGATTTAGGGTTTATGGTTGGTTTAGGATTTAGGGTTTAGGGTTTAGTGCTTAGGATTGGAGTTAGGGTTTAGGGTTTAGGGTTTAGGGTTACGGTTTAGGGTTTATTATTTTTTAGGGTTTAGGGTTTAGGGTTTAGGGTTTAGGGCATAGGGTTTAGGGCTTTTTTTTTAAAATAAGTAAATTGGTAGGTTTATCTTTATTTAATTTATTTAGTTTATTTTCTTATTTATTTTGGCTTATTTTAATTCTGATTTTTATTTAGGTTTATTCTTTAGTTTTATTTTGTTCAGTTTATATATTTTAAGATTTTTTATTTTTCTTTAGGCTTTTTATTTTAGTTTATTTTTTATGTTTACGTTTAGGTTTACGTTCATTTTTTAATTTATTTTTACTTTTATTTTATTTTCGAGGTTTCAGTTTTATTTTTTATTTTTAGGTTTAAGTTTAGGTCTTTATTTTATTTTTTTTGGTTTAAGTTTTAGGTTTTTATTTTATGTTTATTTTTAGGTTTTCTTTTTTAGTTTAGGTTTAGGTTTATTTTCAGTTTATTTTATTTTATTTAGTTTAGGGTTTAGGTTTAGTTTATTTTAAGTTTCGGTTTAGGTTTTATTTATTTTAGTTTAGTTTACTTTAGCTTAGGTTTAGGTTTATTTTATTACTTTTATTTTAGATTTAGGTTTTTTTTTAGTTTAGGGTTTGAGTTTTAATTTTTATTTATTTTTAGGTTTATTTTTTAGGTTTAAGTTTTTATTTAGTTTTTATTTTAATTTATTTTAGGTTTATTTTATTTTTATTTTATGTTTATTTTTTATTTTATTTAGGCTCTTTATTTTTAGGTTTATTTTATTTTTTAGTTTAGTTTAGGTTTTATTTATTTTATTTTAGTTTTGCTTTTACTTTTATTTTATTTTATTTTTATGTTTATGTTCAAGTTTTTATTTTATTTTATTTTATTTTATTTTATATAGGTTTATGTTATTTTATTTATTTTACTATTTTGTTTTATTTAGTCGAGGTTTAGCTTTTTAGGTTTTTATGGTTTAGGGTTTAAGATTTAGGGTTTAGGGTTTGGAGTTTAGGGTTTAGGGCTAAGGGTTTATGATTTAGGGTTTTAAGGTTTAGGGTTTTGGTTTAGGGTTTACGGTTTAGGGTTTGGGGTTTAGGGTTATAGGTTTAGGGTTTAGGGTTAGTTTCAGGGTTTAAGGATACAATTTTTTATTTTTTACTTTTTTTTAAATTAAGTAAACTCATAGGTTTAGGTTAATTTAGTTTATTTTTTATTTACTTTATTTTATTCTATTATTATTTTTATTTAGGTTAATTTTTATTTTTATTTAGTTTAGTTTATTTATTTTAAGTTTATTTATTTTAGTTTAGGATTTTTTATTTTAGTTTATTTTTTAGGTGTAGGTTTAGGATTAGGCTAAATTTTTAGTATTGTTTTATTTTTATTTTATTTTTAGGTTTAGGTTTTATTTTTTATTTTTAGGTTTAGGTTTATATTTTCATTTTATTTTTTTAGGTTAAGGTTTTAGGTTTATTTTTACGTTTTATTTTTTAGTTTATGTTTTGTTTTTTTTTAGTTTATTTTATTTTATTTAGTTTAGGGTTTAGGTTCAGTTTATTTTAGGTTAAGGTTTAGGTTTTATTTATTTTAGTTTAGTTTATTTTAGATTAGTTTTGGTTTATTTTATTTGATTTATTGTAGGTTTATGTTCTTTTTCAATTTAAGGTTTAGGTTTTATTTTTTATTTATTTTAGGTTTTATTTTTAGGTTTATTTTTTAGATTTAGGTTTTTATTTGGTTTTCATTTAATTTTATTTTAGGTTTATTTTAATTTTATTTTCATTTAGTTTTTATTTTATTCTAGTTTATATTTTTTTATTTTACTTTTAGGTTTAGGTTTAAGTTTAGCTTTTGATTTAGGTTTAGGTTTTAGTATAGGCTTTCTTTATTTAGGTTAAGATTTATTTATATATTTTATTTTTAAGTTATATTTAGATTATGTTTAGGTTTTCAGGTTTTTAGGGTTTAGGGTTTAGGGTTTAGGTTTTATTGTTTAGGGTTTGGGGTTTAAGGTTTAGAGTTTAGGGTTGTAGGTTTTAGGGTTTAGGGTTTAGGGTTTTAGGGTTTAGGATTTAAGTTTAGGGTTTAGGATTTTTAGATTTAAGCTTATGTTTTAGTTTATTTTTATTTTTATTTTATTTTATAGGTTTCAATTATATTTTTTATTTTTAGGTTTAGGTTTATGTTTTTATTTTGTTTTTTTAGGTTTAGGTTTTAGGCTTTTATTTTATGTTTATTTTTAGGTTTTATTTTTTAGTTTAGGTTTAGGTTTATTTTTAATTTATTTCATTTTATTTAGTTTAGGTTTAAGTTTAGGTTTAGTTTATATTAGGTTTAAGTTTAGATTTTATTTATTTTAGTCTAGTTTATTTTATTTTAGGTTTAGGTTTATTTTAATTTTATTTAGGTCTTGGTTTTTTTTAGTTTATGGTTTAGGTTTTATTTTAGGTTTATTGTTTATGTTTAGGTTTTTATTTAGATTTTATTTTATTTTATTTTAGGTTTGTTTTTTTATTATTATTTTAGGTTTATTCTTTTACTTTATTTAAATTTTTATTTTTTTTAGTTTAGTTTAGGTTTTTATTTATTTTATTTTACTTTAGTTTTTATTTTTTTATTTTATTTTCTTTTTAGGTTTATGTTTAGGTTTAGGTCTAGGTTTAGGTTTTAGTTTATGTTTTTATTTTATTTTAGTTTATTATTTTCTTTTAGTTTAAATATTTTTATTTTATTTATTTTTAAATTGTATTTAGTTTAGATTTCAGTTTTTAGCTTTTTAGGGTTAGTTTAGGGTTTAGGGTTTGTGGTTTGGAGTTTAGGGTTTAAGGTTTAGGTTTTTTTTTGTTAAGGGTTTATAGTTTAGGGTTTATGGTTTAGGGTTTAGAGTTTTAGGGTTTAGGGTTTAGGGTTTAGGGGATACAGTTTTTAGGGTTCAGGGTTAAGGGTTTATGGTTTAGGTTTTTGATTTAGGATTGATGTTTTAGCTTAGGCCTTAGGGTTTTTGGGGTTTTTTATTTTCATATTCAACATTTCTTCTTTTGTTTATTTAATTTATTTTTTATTTATTTATTTTAGTTTATTTTATTTTTTTATGTTTATTTTTTTTTATTTAATTTAGTTTATTTATTTTATGTTTATTTATTTTAGCTTAGGTTTTTTATTTTAGTTTATTTTTTTAGGTTTAGGTTTAAGTTTATATATATAGTTTAGTTTAGTTATTTTTTATTTTCTTTTTTAGGTTTAGGTTTTATTTTTTATTTTTAGGTTTAGGTTTAGGTTTTTATTTTACTTTTTTGGTTTAGGTTTTATTTTTTATTTTTAGGTTTAGGTTTTTATTTTCTTTTCTCAGGCTTAGGTTTTAGGTTCTATTTTCTTAGTTTAGGTTTAGGTATATTTTTAATTTATTATATTTTATTTTGTTTAGGTTTAGGTTTTGGTTTAGTTTATTTTTGGTTTAGGTTTAGGTTTTATTTATTTTAGTTTAGGTTAAGGTTTATTTTTTTTAATTTTTAGCCTTCTTTTTTAGGTTTAGGTTTTTATTTTAATTAGGTTTTTTTGGTTTAGTTTGGGTTTTTATTTATTTTATTTTAGTTTAGTTTTTATTTTTATTTTATTTTCTTTTTAGCTTTTGGTTTAGGTTTAGGTTTATATTTTAGTTTATGTTTTTATTTTTTTTTTGGTTTAGATTTTTTAAATATTTTTTTATTTTAGGCTTTATTTAATTTAGGTTTAAGATTTAGGGTTAGTTTAAGGTTTAGGGTTTAGGGTGTAGGGTGTAGGGTTTAGGATTTTGAGTTTAGGACTTTGGGTTTTTATTTTTTTTATTTGGATTTAGGGTTTAGGGTTTAGGGATTTAGGGTTTAGGGTTTATGATTTAAGGTTTATGGTTTTTAGGGCTTAGGGTTTAATTTTTAGGTTATAGGTTTAAGTGTCAAGTTTTAGTTTAGTGTTTAAGGTTTTTGGGGTTTTTTTTAACAGAGAACAAGTTCAGATTCAACATTTCTACTTTTGTTTGTTTAGATTATTTAGTTTATTTTTTAAGTTTTTTTATTTTTAGGTTTACTTTATTTTTTTAGTTTAGTTTAGGTTTTAAAGTTTATGCTATTAAGGTTTAGGGTTTAGGGTTAGGGTTTAGAATTTATTATTTTAAGGTTTAGGGTTTAACGTTTAGGTTTTAGTGTTTAGGCTTTAGGGTTTAGGGTTTAGGGTTAGCTTAAGTTTTAGGGTTAGTTTAGGGTTTAAGTTTTAGGCTTTAGGGTTTAGGATTTTTATGGCTTATGGTTAGTTTAGAGTTTAGGGTTTAAGGTTTAGTGTTTAGGGTTGAGTTAGGGTTTAGGGTTTGGGTTTAGGGTTTATTGTTTTTAGGGCTTAGGGTTTAGGGTTTAGGATTTAGGGTTTAGGGTTTAGGGTTTTTTTAATTAAGTAAATCAATCGGTTTAGCTTTGTTCAGTTTATTTATTTTATTTTTGTATTTATTTTACCATATTTTATTTTTGATTTTAGTTTAGGTTTATTGTTTAGTTTATACATTTTAATTTTTTTTATTTTTATTTAAGTTTTTTATTTTAGTTTATTTTTTATGTTTAGGTTTTAGTTTATGTTTATTTTTTAGTTTACTTTTACTTATATTTTATTTTCTAGGATTCAGTTTTATTTTTTATTTTTATGTTTAGGTTTAGGTTTTTAGTTTCTTTTTTTAGGTTTATAGTTTAAGTTTTTATTCTAGGTTTATTTTTTAGTCTAATTTTAAGTTTATTTTTAGTTTATTTTATTTTATTTAGTTTAGGGTTTAGGTTTAGTTTATTTTAGGTTTAGGTTTAGGTTTTATTTATTTTAGTTTAGTTTATTGTAGTTTAGGTTTAGGTTTATTATATTTTCTTTATTTTAGGTTTTGGTTTTTTTTTCTTTAGTTTAAGGTTTGGGCTTTATTTTTTATTTATTTTAAGGGTTTTGGTTTAGTTTATTTTAAGTTTAGGTTTAGGTTTTATTTATTTAAGTTTAGTTTATTTTAGTTTAGGTTTAGGTTTATTTTATTTTGTTTATTTTAGATTTAGATTTTTTTAGTTTAGGGTTTAAGTTTTATTTTTTATTTATTGTATGTTTTGGGTTTTGTGTTTAGGATTTATTTTTTAATTTTTTTAAGTTTAGGTTTTTATTTAGTTTTATTTAGTTTTATTATATGTTTATTTAATTTTTATTTTTTATTTAGTTTTTATTTTATTTAGGCTTTTTATTTTTAGGTTTATTTTATTTTTTAGTTTAGTTTAGGTTTTTATTTATTTATTTTAGTTTAGTTTTTATTTTTATTTTATTTTATTTTTAGGTTTAGGTTTTAATTTAATTAAATTTTTTTATTTTTTTTAGGTTTAGGTTTTTTATTTATTTTATTTTTATTTTTTATTTAGTTTAGGTTTAGGTTTTTAAGTTTTAAGGGTTTAGGGTTTACGATTTAGGGTTTATGATTTATGGTTTATGGTTTAGGGTTTTCTATTTTGGGGTTTAGGGTTTAAGGTTTTATGGTTTAGGGTTTAGGGTTTAGGGTTAGTTTTAGGGTTACGGGTTTATTTATTAATTTTTATGTATTTTTTTGGTTTAGGGTTTAGGTTTTAGGTTTAGGGTTCATGTTTTAGTTTATGGTTTAGGGCTTTTGTTTTTTTTAATAGAGAACAAATTCAAATTCAACATTTCTTCTTGTCGATTACATCAACGAAGTAAAACTCTATGTTTTCTACGATAGAAGCGATGAAATATATAAAAATGAGCACACATAGAGCAAATTAAAAACCTTAGATAACTTAAACTGTCTCTACTCTAAAGACATTGTTCCATAAGTTGTTCTTCAGTTTCTCTAGTTCCCATCAAAACCACCCTAGCCTACCTATTAGAGGGTTTAGGGTTTAGGGTTTAGGTTTATGGTTTAGGGTTTATGCTATTAGGGTTTAGGGTTTAGGGTTAGGGTTTAAGGTTTAGAGTTTATGGTTTAGGGTTTAAGGTTTAGAGTTTTTGGGTTTAGAGTTTAGAGTTTAGGGTTTTTAGGTTTAAGGTTTAGAGTTTAGGGTTTAGGGTTTAAGTTTTAGGGTTTTAGGGTTTAGGATTTAGGGTTTAGGGTTTAGGGTTTAGGGTTTAGGGTTAGTTTTAGGGCTTAAGGTTTAGGGTTAGGGGTTGTTTTTATTTTTTTATTTTTAGGGTTTAGGGTATAGGGTTTAGGGTTTAGTGTTTAGGGTTCAACTTTTGGTTTAAGGTTTAAGGATTTTAGTTTTTTAATTGAGAACACATTCAAATTTAACATTTCATCTTCTCAATTTCATCAACCAAGTAACACACCGAGTTTTTTAAGACACAAGCAATGACATAGATTAAAAATGAGCATGCATAGAGCAAATCAAAAGCCCTAGATAACTAGAATCATCTCTACTATAAAGACACAATTTCGTAAGCAGCATACCAGATCGGCCTTTCTTCAGTTTCTCTAGTTCCCATCAAAACAACCCTGGCCTCTCGAGTAGATGGATCCACCATCACATCCCTGATCTCTCCCTCCGCCAACACCACGATTGTAACCTCTATTGCTCCTTTCACATCCATAACCACCCTTGCTTTGACCACCACCTCCATATCCACCAGCACCTCTAGATCCCCCACCAACACTACAATTATCACTGCCTCCACCTTCGCCTCCACCACTAGATCTAGACTGAGCCTGGTTGACGGTGATGTTCCTACTATCAAGGTTCTGCCCATTCTTAGGGTTTAGGCTTAGGTTTATTAGGTTTTAGAGTTCAAGTTTATTTTTTAAATTTATTTAGTTACTTTATGTTTAAGTTTTGGGTTTCATGTTTAAGACATTATCCTCTAACAACTAATAAAATAGGATAAAAAATGTAATTCAAAAATTCACAAAAATAGTGTTTTAAAAATTGAATTAACTCCTAGAGATAATAAAATTTTATTTTATAGAAGGACAATAAAGCTTAGTCGAACAAGAAAAAACCCATATCATCATCAGATTGCTCAACAGGCTCTTCCTTCTTCTATTCCATTATAATAGCCAGACCAGTAGCAACAGTAAGAGTAGCAGAAGCATCAGGCATAGAAATCACATCAAATTTACTAGGATCTTTCAAATACTCCTTAACCTTCTCGGCCTGTGGGTATGTGTAATCAGTGGCAATCGTGATGGTGAGGACATTCTTATAAGTGTTGATGAACATGTGGGATGCTGCAGCAAGGGTGGGATAAGAGAAGGCCAATGAGAGAGAAGTGATCATTTAAAGGGCTACCAAAAACTTCTCGGTGAGATCATCTTTAGTGAGGTCAAGCACCTCTGGACTGAACACTGAACCATCATCATACACAGACTAGACGATAAGGCCATAAGAGGATGGCCTAGTCCACAGCTTAGCGAGGAGAGTAGCCTCTAAAGATCCCTAGAAGAAAGAGGTCTGAAGGATCCAAACCAATGCTACATGCGGGAACCACAACATCAATAGGTGCAATAAGAACAACATGGGCAGGAGCACCAACTTTGTATTTCTCAACCACTTTGCTGACTTCTTTAAGATTAACTTTCATAAAAATAAGCTCAATCGTGGTTTAGGGTTTAGGGTTTAGGCTTTTACGGTTTATGCTTTTAGGGTTTAGGGTTTAGAGTTTAAGGTTTACGAATTAGGGTTTAAGGTTTAGAGTTTTGGATTTAGGGTTTTTTAGGGTTTATGGTTTAGGGTTTCGGGTTTAGGGTTGTAGGTTTAATGTTGTCTGTTTAGAATTTAGAGTTTAGGGTTTAAGATTTATGGTTTAGGTTTTTTTATTTTTTTAAACTAAGTAAATTAGTATGTTTATGTTTATTTAGTTTAATTAATTAATTTTTTATTTATTTTAGTTTATTTTATTTTTTATTTTTATTTAAGTTTATTTTTTATATTTAGGTTAGTTTATTTATTTTTGATTTATTTATTTTTAGTTTAGAGTTTTTATTATACTTTATCTTTTAGGTTTAGGTTTAGGTTTATTTTTTAGTTGAGTTTTATTTTTATTTTATCTTTTAGGTTTAGGTTATATTTTTGACTTTTAGGTTTAGGTTTAGGTTTATATTTCATTTTTTTTCTCTTTAGATTTTAGGTTTTTATTTTAGTTTATTTTTAGATTTTAATTTTTAGTTTAGGTTTAGGTGTAATTTATTTTAGGTTTATTTTAGTTTAGGTTTAGGTTTATTTATTTTTTATTTTAGGTTTTGGTTTTTTTTTAGTTTAGGGTTTAGGTTTAATTTTAGGTTTATTATTTAAGTTTAGGTTTTTCTTTAGTTTTTACCTTTCATTTTAATTTTTATTTTTAATTTTATTTTCTTTTTAGGTTTTGTTTAAGTTTAGGTCTAGTTTTAGGTTTTAGTTTATGTTTTTATTTTATTTTATTCTATTATTTTCTTTTAGTTTAAATATTTTATTTTTTATTTTAGGTTTTATTTAGTTTAGATTTCAGTTTTTAGTTTTTGGGCTTAGTTTAAGGTTTAGGGTTTAGGGTTATGGGTTTGGAGTTTGGAGTTTAGGGTTTAGGTTTTAGGGTTTTTTTTGGTTTAGGGTTTAGGGTTTAGGGTTTAGGGTTTAGGGTTTAGAGTTTAGGATTTTAGGGTTTAAGGTTTATGGCTTAGGGTTTAGGGTTTTTAGAGTTTAGGATTTAGGGTTTAAGGTTTAGGTTTTCAGTTTAGGATTCATGTTTTAGCTTAGAGTTTAGGGTTTTCGGGTTTTAAATTTTTAAATAGAGAACAAATTAATATTCAACATTTCTTCTTTTTATTTATTTCAATTTATTTTATTTTATTTTATTTATGTTTATTTTTTATTTATATTTAATTTAGTTTATTTATTTTAGTTTAGGTTTTTTATTTTAGTTTATTTTTTAGGTTTAGGTTTAGCTTTATGTTTATTTTTTAATTGATTTTTTTTTTTCATTTTTAAGTTTATGTTTTTTTTTATTTTTAGGTTTAGGTTTAGGTTTTTATTTTATTTTTTTTGGTTTAGATTTTATTTTTTATTTTTAGGTTTAGGTTTAGGTTTTAGGTTCTTATTTTAGGTTTATTTTTAGGTTTTAAGTTTTAGTTTAGGTTTAGGTTTATTTTTAATTTATTATATTTTATTTAGTTTAGGTTAAGGTTTAGTTTATTTTTGGTTTTGGTTTTGGTTTTATTTATTTTAGTTTAATTTATTTTAGTTTAGGTTTAGGTTTATTTTATTTTCATTTTTAGGTTTATTTTTTAGGTTAAGGTTTTTTTTAGTTTGTTTTATTTTTATTTTAGGTTTACCTTTTATTTTATTAGTTTAGTTTTGGTTTTATTTTATTTTATTTTAGTTTAATTTAATTTTCATTTTATTTTCTTTTTAGGTTTAGATTTAGGTTTAGGTTTAGATTTTAGTTTATGTTTTTATTTTATGTTGGTTTAAATTTTTTATATATTTTATTTTTAGGCTTTATTTAGTTTAGTTTTAGGTTTTTAGCTTTTCAGGGTTTAGGGTTTGTTTAGTGTTTAGGGTTTAGGGTTTAGGTTGTAGGGTTTAGGGTTTGTGGTTTAGGATTTAGCATTTTTGGTTTTTTTTTGGATTTAGGGTTTAGGGTTTAGAGTTTAGGGTTTAGGGTTTAGGGTTTAGGGTTTAGAGTTTAGGATTTAGGGTTTAAGGTTCATGGTTTAGGGTTTAGGGTTTAGGGTTTTTAGGGTTTAGGGTTTAGGGTTTAGGTTATAGGTTTAAGTTTCAAGTTTTAGTTCAGTGTTTAGGGTTTTTGGGATTTTTTTCTTAATAGAGAACAAATTCATATTAAACATTTCTACTTTTGTTTATTTAGTTTATTTTTCAGGTTTTTTATTTTTAGGTTTATTTGATTTTTTTTTAGTTTAGTGTAGGTTTTTATATATTTTATTTAGTTTAATTTTATTAGTTTATTTTGTTTTATTTTTTATTTTTTGGTTTAGGTTTAGGTTTTTATTTTATTTTATTATGTTATTTTATTTTTAGGTTTTATTTAATTTAGGTTTAGGTTTTTAGGTTTTTAGGTTTTTAGGGTTTACGGTTTAGGGTTTAGGGTTTCAGGGTTTAGAGTTTAGCATTTTAGTTTAGTGTTTAGGCTTTAGTGTTTAGGGTTTTTAGGGTTTTGGGTTTAAGGTTTAGGGTTAGCTTAGGGTTTAGGGTTAGTTTAGGTTATAGGGTTTAAGGTTTAGGCTTTAGGCTTTAGGGTTTAGTGTTTTTAGTATTTAGGATTAGTTTAGGGTTTAAGGTTTATGGTTTTAGGGTTTAAGGTTTAGGGTTTAGGGTTTAAGGTTAGCATTAGGATTTAGGATTTAAGGTTTAGTGTAGCCGAGCTCTACCCTTATAGAACATGGAATTTGAAAGAATAATTATAACTGTATTAAATGCTATGGGAGTCTTCTTTCTTCATATCTCCATTTTCGATTTGGCTCCTTCTTTCGTTTGGATGGTGCTTGCTTCAAAGGCATCACAGGACACTCTAGGACAAAGCCTTTTGTCCGATGCTCATCCTAATCTCTCACATCACTATTCCTTAATCCTATTGCAAAAATTATATTTATGTGGGGAAAGAAAATCTCACTACACCTGTAAAATAGAGGTTAGCTAAATATAAATATAATCCCAAGCAGTTGTATTTATAATTTGGACTTAGCACACTACACATGGGTAACTAAGCCCACCTATCCTAACTTGGATTATGCTTAAGGATTTTAGCAACTTACAAAAAGAGCATTCACATTTATTTTTAAGTATCCCTTAAGCATAATCCCTTGCATGATATTGGCCAACATCCCACCTGTCACCTTAAAGTAATTAACTAAATAATTATGAGCCAACATGATATGCATGGAAAATAAACTTGCAATGATCCTAGGAAATAAAAGGGGCCTAATGTAATTTGCTCATGATTAATATTTAATTAGATTAAGTGACTTAATTAATTATTCTTATGGTTTTCCTATAAATGAGTACTAACCATAATTTCATTAAACTCCTTTAGGTTATTAAACACCTAAAGATCAACCCGATGATTTAATTAATTAAGGTTTGATGTGATTATGATTTCAATTTACTTATGTGATTTAAATAATTAGTTAAATCTTAATTAATTTCATTTCAAAAAAGGGTGAAATGAACTTAGGGAAAGGAGTCCCAACTCTATCCCTTAGTTCACTTACTGTTGAACAATGATTAATAAACTTAATTAACTAATTTATTACTATTCATGAGATTAATTAATCATTAATTAACATAAAAGAGTAGTTAAGGTTTAGTTTGTCAATTTTCCTAATTAAGTGAGCAATAAATCTCAAGAAAATCATGGGAGACAGAGGCCATCCCATTAAATTAACCCACAAAATTTGGGATTAATTCCTCAAGTAATTGAGGACTAATTGAGCTAGTAAATTTTGTAATTAAACTTTAATTAAACCTTAATTAATTTTCAAAATTAGTTAAGATCATTATTAATTAATTCTATTCTAAAATACCTTTAAAATGAGTATTTATTTGTTTTTTTATTTCTCTATGATTTTTTATGATTTTTAGATATTTTAGCCATTAAAAATGATTAATTAAGCCTAATTAAAGCCTAATCCTATTCGCATCAAGTGGCATGCTTTCCATGGGGCGTAGCGAGAGTGGCTACTTAAAACTTATCAGACTCAATGCCTACATGGCAGAAGCGGACGCACTTTCTTGTCCGCCATTCGATCTAAGATCAAATTGCTATGATTAATTCCATAGCTTAATAGGATTAAATCAGATCGATCTAGTGGATATAATCATGATCGTTCATTCCAATCATGCGAAACGGATTGTGTGTGATCTAACATCATGCTAGTGAGGGAGAATGGAGTTTGTCTGACATTGCTCACTTGATCCAAGCTTACATAATCCCAGATAAACTCCAAAAGGATCCCACACCTTCACGACATCGATTGGAGGGGATCTAACGATCAAGATTACATGAGATCAAGTTTTCTTCAAAATGCTCCAACCCATTTTTGTCTAAAGATCAATTTTGGAAGCAAACCTTGCTAGAGCTCAAAACCAATGGCTTGAATGATTTAGGATGCTTTATCTAGTGGAGATGAAGCCCTATTGAGCAGTAATTGGATCAATTCCTTGATGCTCACTAGAAAGTCCATGAACTGGTGATTTGGAGCTCAACTTTGATCGAAGTCCCACCTCTTGTGCTCTTGAAGCTTTGGGGATGGTTCGTTCTGGCTCAATGAGGCCTAGGGAAGGTGCGTGCAAAGTTAATTTGAGTTTGAAGGAGAAATGGGGATGTTAGGTCAAAAATTGGAGTGTCCTGCTTTGGGATAGACGGGAATGGCATTTTTTTGATCGAGGAATAAGCTTGGGTGCTTAAGTAATGGCTCTAACAACTTTCCTTGGGTAGCTAGGGCTATGAGGACTGATTTTTGTGTATGTTTGAGTGGAAATGAGAGGGTTTATACCCTTCCCCCTTCATCTTGATCGGACAGTGGGATCGGGCTTGGCTTGTAGTGGTCGTTCGGCCATCTCAATGAGTCGTGGGTGGCAGGGAGGAGGTGAGTTGGCTCGATTTGGTTCGTTGAAGGTGTGGAGGTGGCTGCCAAGGAGTCATGGGTATCTTATGGGTTTCAAATGCTACAATGGGGAGGGTGAGATGATTTCACATCCCATGGGTCATGGCCGACTCAACAACCCCTTGGGTCAGATTGGGCAGTGTCCTAGGTGCCTAGGTGGACCATTGGGAGAGTACCAAGTGACCAAAGATTGGAAAAGATCACTTACATGGGTGATTTTTCAAATGTGATGTCTTTGATCCAAGGGTAGAATGGTCATTTGGTATTGGATATGATTTGGGCAGATTTAAAATGAGCCAAAAGTGGGTTAGCCCAAACTTCAAGTCAATTAGAGTTGATTTGGTTAGTTTTGCTTAATTTGACTCATTTAGGTCAAATTATGTTAGGTTGGGTCAAGTTGACCAATTTCTCAAATTATGTCAAACCAAGGATTAGGTCAAGTTCATATGATCATTTAGGATGTTTTAGTTCAATTGGTTTGGTTTAGTTTGGCTAAGATTTGATTTTGGCTCATTTGAATTCATTTGCGTCAAATGGGTTAAGTTGACTAATTTGACCAAATTGTCAAAATTGGATTGGGTTTAGTTAACTAATTGAAGATGATTGTAGGCTTTGGTTTCAATTAATTTGGATTTGGTTTTGATTTAGGCCAACTTGAACCTTTAGGTCAATTTGGGCTAAGTAGATCAATTGGGTTCAATTGGGTCCAATCATGGCTTTGGTAAAATTCAACAATCAATTTGGAATGAACTTGAGCCAGTAGCTGTAATCAATTTGGTTTATATTTTGATTTGAATCAATTTGGTCTTTTAGGTCAATTTGGGTCAACTTGGGTCAAGAGGGCCAATTGGGTTTAGCAACCTAAATAAAATGGAAACCTATACTAAAACTTAAACCTAAACCTAAAAATAAAATAAAAAATAAAAACTAAACCAAAATAAAATAGATGAAAACCTAACCTAAACTAAAACATTAAAATAAACCTAAAAAAACCTAAATAAAATAAAAACTAAACCTAAAATAAAAATAAAATAAACCTAAAAAATAAAATAAAAACCTAAACCTAAACCTAAAAATAAAATAAAATAAAACTAAATTAGAAAATAAACCTAAACTTAAACCTAAACCTAAAAAATAAGCTAAAATAACCTAAACTAAAATTAAAAAAACTAAAAATAAATAGACTAAAATTAATAAAAAATAACCTAAATAAAAAAATAAACTAAAATAAATAAAAAATAAACTAAATAAACTTAACCGGTTTACTTGTTAAAATTCATTGAACCTTGACCTAAAATCCTAAATCCTAAATCTTAAACCCACAAACCTGAGCCCTGACCTGACCATGACCCTGATCATCCCAAGGCCCTGGGCCCAGGCCTATTCCAGGCCACAACCATGGTTCCTAGGCCTGCTGCGTCCTGAGGCCTGGGCCCGCAAGGCCCTAGTCATCCATAAACTCTAGATCATGGGCCCTACCTAGGCTGGGCTTAAAGAAAGATCATGGGCCCTGACCAAGATCAAAGGCCTGGGCCAGTGACCTGAGGCCTAAAACTGAGGCACAGGCCACTGAGCCGCTGAGGCTGAGCTGGGCTCTGAGCGCAATGCTGGAGCCCTGGGCGCTCTAGTCATGGGCCATGACCTGAGCCGGGGCTGAATCTGAGCTAAAGTAATGAGCCACTAAAAAAACTGAGTCAGTCTTGGGCCGTGGCTCAGATCCTGGGCTTAGCCCTGACCCCGGGAGCCCAGGGCCTGCGGCCTGGGCCACTGGGCCTGGGCCCTGGGCTGAGCGCTCCTGGGCTTTGGGCCATGGGCCCTGGGCATGGCCTACTGGGCCCTGGAATCACAAGATCATGGGCTTTAGGCCCCAGTCCTGGGCCCTGATCCTGGGCCACCTGAGGCCACTGGGCCAAACAGGCCAGGCTAAACTGAATCTGAACTAAATACTGGCTGACAGGCTCACAGGCCACTGACCCAGGCCAAGGCCCAGGGCCAGCCAGGCACCTGAGTCCTGGGCGCTGATAAGATCATAGATCATGGCGTGAGCCCTGAGCCCCAACCCTAAACCCTGGGCGCGGACCTTAGCCTAGTGTTATTTAAACTGGAGTCACAAACTAAATACTATAAATCTGGGCTTAAACCATAAACTGACCTCTACCCTGACCTGATCTGACATGTGCCTTGCCTGTGTCCTGGGCCACCCTAATTAACATACCTAACCACGATGACTTAAATAAAAACTAAGATAAAATGGGTTAATCTAAATAAAATTTAAATTAAAATTAATTATAAAATAAACTAAAATAAAACTAAAATAAACCTACTGTCGGTTTAATTGTGTTTTAAAATCACACTGAGCCTGAGCATAAACCCTAAATCACAACTAAAACTGAGCCACTGGTGCCTAAACTCTAAATCTGATAATAAAATCATAACCACAGATCCTAATAGGCCTTGGACCTGACACACTGGGCCAGGCCTGAGCCACTGCATACTGTCATCACTGATCACTGATCACTGACCACATCATCCTGATCTCAGGCCCTGGCGTGTGGTGCTAGGCCCTAGATCACAGGCCTAAATCATAAACCCATCATGATCAGCCCAGGCCTTAACATAGGCCCTAAATTTGGGCCCAGGCCACTACCAGGCCACTGGGCCTGGAATCCTAAGCCACTTAAAGATGGCATGAGCTGGGCCATGGGCCTACTGGCCTGGGCCCTGGGCCAGCCTTAAGTGGACTGGGCCCTGGGCCCCTGGGCGAGCCTGACTTGACCTGGCTGGGCCTCAGACCTGACCCTGGGCCAGCCAGGCCATGGGCCACTGGGCCTGAGCCCAGCCCCCAGGCCCTGACCTGGGCTTTGGAGTTAAGGCAGCCCCTGGGTTTTTAGGCCCAAATGATCCTGACCCCAGGCCTGGGCCCTGGGCCCTGGGCCTGTGCCATGGGCCCTGGGCCCTGGGCCAGGGCCCTGAGGCTCTGGGCCACAGGACCTGACTGAGTCTAAATGCTAACTGAGGCCCTGACATTCACTGGGCCCTGGGCCCTGAAATGATAAAGGCATGAAAGAGGCTTAAACATAAAGAGCTAGATAAACTTAAACTAAAGATAAATTGACCTAAGATAAAGAATAAATTAAAGATAAATGGGTTATAAAAAGATAGATACGTTAAAGGTTTAATAAATTAAATGAAACTAGATACCTAGGCGTGGGTTTGATAAAACCTGACACTAAATCCTGGGCACTAAACCCTAAATCCTGAGCCTTACATCCTGAGCCCTAAATAATAAATGCTCGACAACAGGCCCTAAACCCTGACCACCCTACCTACAAATCTAACAGGCCCTAAACCACTAAACCATAAACCTTACACTCTAAACCCTAAACCCTAAAAGCTGGCCCAAAGCTAAACATTGAGGCTGAGCCTTAAACCTAAACCCTGACATAAACCCTAAACCCTAAAGCATAAACCCAACCTAAACCCATACCACATACCTTAAACCCTAAACCCAAGACCTAAACATAAACCTAAATTAACTAAATAAAAAATAAACTAAAACAAACTAATAAACTAAACCTTTACTTAAAGCTGAATGAATGGAACACCAGATGTACATCCGGTCATTAGCTCGGGTCAAGATCTGCGGAAGGTGGAGGTGGCAGTTATCATAGTGGTGGTGGCAGATCTAGAGGTGCTGGTGGATATGGTTGTGCTGGTCAGAGTAGTGGTGGTTATGAAGGCGAGAGGAGTGATGATGGTTATAGCCATGGTGGTGGTGGAGGGAGAGATCAGGGATATCATGGTAGATCTCACAACTCGAGAGGTCGGGATGGTTCTTATGGGAACTGGAGAAACTTATGAACGACCAATCCGATTTGCTAAATATGGAACTGTATCTTTATAGTAGAGATAGATCTAGTTATCTAGGGTATTTTATTTGCTCTATGAATGCTCATTTTTTATCTATATTGTCCCTTATGTCTTAGAAAACTTGGTATGTTACTTAGTTGACAAAATTAAGAAGAAGAAATGTTTAATTTGAATTTATCCTCTGTTAAAAAAAACTAAAAACCTTAAACCCTAATCTAAAACCTAAACCCTAAACCTAGAACCTAAACCTTAAAGCCTAAACCCTAAACCCTAAACCCTAAAAAACCTAAACTATAAACCCTAAAACCTAAACCATAAATTCTAAATCCTAAAACCCTAAACCCTAAACCCCAAACCCTAAAATCTAAACCTTAAACCCTAAACCCTAAACCATAAACCCTATACCCTAAACCCTAATAATATTAAAAAATTAAATGGAAAAAACCCCTCCACTCGAGCCCTCTCCTCTTGTTCTAACAATTTTCCTTTCCCGCTCTCATTTTTGGCTTTCTGGACGCTGCTTGTCAGCTTTTTTGGGCGATTCTCAATGGATTCCTTCTATAATTGATGGCCGCAAGCCGATTTTAGGATTGGAACTTATTTTGAGGCATGTCTATGGTTATGTGCTATAATCTGATTGTGGAAAACATTGTTAAGCCTTTTGAATTCACTTTGGTTGGAAAGTTTACTCTTCGTAGGTCTAATCTAGAAAACATTCACTCTTTCTTTTATAGTCTAAAACTTTCAGGTGCTTTTATGATTAGTTTAATTGATCCCTACCACATTTTGATTTAGTTTATGAATGATTTGGATTACTCTCATGTTTTCTCTCGTCATTCTTATTTTGTTTAAAATTTCCAAATGAGGTTGCTAAAATGGACTTCACTATTTCATATTAAGGAAGAATCCCCAATTGTTTCAGTTTCGATTTCTCTCCCTAATATGCAAATTCATTTCGAGAACTATGAATTCTTTTTTACTGTGGGTGTCTTATTTGGTCAGCCATTTCAAATTGATTAAGTAACGGCTATAAAATCTCATCATTTAGTGGCTAGAATCCTTATTGAATTAGAAATTACTAAGATACACCCTAAAAAAATCTGGTTGGTATCTAAAAATTATGGTTATACGCAAAGAATTGAATTTGAAAATTTTCTTATCTTTTATTCTCACTGCAAAATCCATGGGCCCGATAATTAAGAATGTTTCATTCTTCATCCTCACCTAAAAAAGAAATCCCTGTTAAGGAAACTTCTATTCCTAACCCTAGGCAAACCATTATTAAATATCAAAAAACTAGTTTGAAAAAAAAGGATTCTTTTAATGTTCCTAATAAGGATGATTTACCTTTTACTTCTTCTGAATAATTGAAGGCTTCTAATGTAGACAATAATAACTTTTCTAAACTTTTGAATGAGGATTCTATTTCCTCTGATTCAATTCTTGCATCCTTGCTGGCTTTCATAGATGAAAAATGAAGCTTTAATGGAGAACAAAAATGAGGAATTTAATATTACACATCATTCTAATTTGATGCTGAATATGCCTTTAATACCTCATGATAATTAGGTTGATAAACCTGATTCCATATTCAAAATTTAGGATGATTTAACTTCTCAAAAAGATTTGCTTTTATCTAATAATTTAACAAATGATGAGGAAGGCTTTGGTGTTCCCACTTGCCTTCTTAATAAATCAATTTTTGCTCCCTCCCTTACTATGCTCAAAGCTCATTTATCTTTAATAAATTTGTGTCTTGGAAGAAGGAGAATTCACTTCTCATCAAGATATTTCTCCTAAATCTGTGATTAATGTTGCTAAATCCTTTTCGGATGATGATTCAAAGGGGATGGCTTCCAAACTTTCTATTAAAAAATACAAATTGTTAAACATTTTTCCCAAATTGTCTTGTGGCCTCCTCTTCTCTCAATTAACTTCTAGATCCCCCGCCCTTCTTTAGAATGTTAGGATTGGTACCTATCTCTTCTAGTTTGGATTATTAAAGGGATTGTACCCTATCTCTTCATAACTATATTAGAAATCTTTGTCGTATCCATAATATTTATTTACTTATTATTCTTGAGCTGCTTATTCATGCTAATAAAATTAACCATGTTGCTAGAATGATCGGTTTGAATAAAATTTTCTCTAATGTTAGTAATAAGATTTGGTGTTTTTGGAATAACTTTGTAGATGTTTCTATTGTTGCTAATTTTTATCAAGTTGTCAATGCTCAAATCTTTTATGGTGATTATTGTGTTTTGGCCTCTTTTATTTATGCATCTTGTAATAGATCTGGTAGAAATCTTTTTTGTGATAACTTGACTAATTTTACCACCTCTGTCAATAAACCTTGGTTTGTTGGAGGTGATTTCAACACTATTGTATTCTCTTCTCAAGGAAGTGGTGGTTGCTCTCCTAATATTTATTCCATGGAAGAATTTTTCAATATGATCCTTGATTGTAATTTGATTAATATTGGTTTTAAGGGTTCTAATTATACTTGGAAAAACTCTAGACTTTGGCAAAGGTTGGACCAGATTTTTTTAATACTCATTGGATTACTCAATGGCCTATTACTTCTATCGATCATTGAAGCAAAACCTTGTCTGATCATGCTCCTCTTTTGGTTTCTATTAAAGATAATTCTAATAGATTAAAAAATTTCTCTCCTTTTAGATTTCAAAACATGTGGATTGATATTGATTTTGTAATGTTGTGGCTAACAATTGTAAAAGTCCTTTACATCATGATAATTCTATTATGAGGATGAATAGACTTTGGTTTAAGCTTAAAAGACTTAAATAAAAATTAAGGTTGGTGGAATAAGTATTTTTTAAAAAATGTTTTTGCTAATATCAAATATATGGAAAAATTGGTTTGTGATATTAAAGTCTCTATTATGTCTAATCTTTATAAGATTAAAGACTTGACTGAGGTGAAACATAAACTTGTTAATTTTAAAAATATGGAAGAGACTTATTGGCCCCAAAAAGCTGCTAGTAAACACATTCCAGATGGTGATAGGAATACTAGCTATTTCCATGCTTTAGTCAATAAAAAGAGAGCTTTAAATAACATTAAAAAATTTAAAGATGACAATGGAGAATGGATTATAGAGAATAATGATATTAAAGATTCAATCATTAATTACTTTAGAAAAATGCTTAATAAGAGTTGTTCTTATGAAGCT
Organism: Cymbidium sinense; assembly: GCA_021442155.1. NCBI lineage: Eukaryota > Viridiplantae > Streptophyta > Magnoliopsida > Asparagales > Orchidaceae > Cymbidium > Cymbidium sinense. The sequence goes on along the minus strand of CM038214.1, from coordinate 242,385,389 downwards.
ATTTCTAAATCGCACTTAACTCCTACTATTATTACCAATGATGATAATAATTTTCTTACTATTATGCCTAATGAACATGAAAATTTTAAAGTTCTTAATAGCATGAACATAGATTATGTTGCTGGTCTGGAGGGTTTCACAACCTAATTTTTCTAAATATGTTGGTTTATTATTAAAAATGATCTGATTGAGGCTATGGTTAATTTATTTAATGGTAATCCTTTTCCTAGATATTTTTCTAGCACCTCTATTATTCTCATACCCAAGCAAGATAACCCGGACTATTGGAGTGAGTTTAGACCTATTAGTCTTTGCACCTTCTTCAATAAGTTGATTTCCAAAATTCTTGCTAACAAGCTTAGTCCTTTACTTTATAAGATTATCTCTCTCAACCAAACTCATTTTCTTAGAGGTATATATATTTTATAACATTTTACTTGCCCAGGAATTAATTCATGATTTAGATGCTAAGACTAGAGGTGGAAACATTCTTTTCAAATTAGATTTTACCAAAACTTTTGATAATTTCTTTTGGGATTTCCTTTTCTATATTCTGAATTTATTTGAGTTTTCTGCTAAATTTATTTTTTCTTATTAAAATTTGTATTAATAATATATGGCTCTCTATTTTTCTTAATGTGGAAGATTTAGGCTTCTTTCCTTCTTCCCATGGCTTAAGATAAGGGGATCCTTTATCTCCTGCTTTATTTTTTTATTGCTATTGAATACTTATCTAGAAGCATCAATGAGTTATTCTTAAATAATCATTGTATGTACTACAAAACTTATGGTGGTCTTCCTATTTCCCACTTAAGCTTTGCAGATGATTTTATTATTTTTTTGCATTTCTTTTATTCATCATATCAAGAACCTCAAGATTTTTTTAAATAAATTTGCTAGAGAAAGTGGTCTTTCTATCAAATATAACAAAAGTTGTTTTATTACATTTTCAAGTATCTCCAATAATAAAATCAATGAAATCTTGCATTTCATTAATTTTGAACATCAACACTTACCTCTTAAGTACTTGAGTGCTCATTTTTTTAAAGGTCCAAAATGATCCAACCTTTTTGATGAGTTAATTCAACAAATTTTAAATAAAGTTTTTGTTTGGGAATTCCATTTACTTTCCTTTGGTGGTAGGCTTACTATTCTTAAATGCATTCTCAATTCAATGCCTCTTTATTTGATTCAAACTATTATTCCCACTAATTATACTCTTATCAGAATTGATCGCTTGCTTAATAAATTTTTTTGGTGGTCCAATAATTCTATTAAGAGAATGAATTGGAGTTCCTAGCATAAATGCTATGGTCCTTTGGGTGAAGGTGGTCTTTGTCGCAAACCTATTCGTGAAGCTATCACTGCCTTCTCTCATAAGCCCTGGTGTAATTTTAGAAAGAATGAGATCCATTGGGTTAATTTTATGATGGAAAAATATTGCCAAGGTAAACACCCTCTTACCTGTGCTTATAAAGTTGACGACTCTCCGGTATGGAAAAGGATTTTATCCATTAAATGGGTTGTTGAATCCTTAATATCTTGGGGTATTCATTTAGGTTTTTCTTTCTTTTGGCAAGACAATTTGGTTGGCAATGGCTCTATTGACTCCCTTTTATCTACACACTCTACTACTACTATCAAAGTTAACTATTTTTGGATTAATAATAATTGGAATGAAAACAAACTTGAGAATGACATTCCTATTTATTTTTTTGACAAGTTTTGCAACATCACTATCTTTTCTAATAAATCGGATCAAATTATTTTTAGGCTCTCTTACAATGGTTATTTCATTCTTAAAGTTTTTTGGAATTTTATTACAACACCTCTAATGTTTTCATTAAACTTTGGAACAATATCATTCCCATTTCTTATTCTATTTTAGCTTGGAGGATTTTGAATAACTTCATCCCTGTTGATTCCTTGCTCTAGCTTAAAGGGTTTTATTTACCTCCTAAGTGTTATTATTGCTTTCATATTGAAAATGTTAATCATGTTTTTGTTAATGTGTCTATTACTTCCAAACTTTGGATATGATATGATGATTTATTTAACACTAACTATTATAATCGCTCTCTTTCCTTATATCAACTTCTTGAAATTTGTTTCCATAAAACTGTGAAAGGTCATATGAAAATTTTAATTGCTATTACCCTTATTTGGTTCATTTGGATGGATAGAAATTATGCTAAACATCGTGGTATCCCTATGAACCATAAAAGGTTCCTTGCTAGAACTAAAGAAAAAAATTCATGCTTTGTTTAATGCAAATTTAATTAGTAATCTTCACTTTAGAGGTTATAACTTTGTGTCTAAAAAAATTGGGTATCACTTTGCAAGATGATCCTTCCTACAAGAGTATTAGGATTATACATTAGATTAAGCCTAAAGAAAATTTTATTAAGATCAATACTGATAGTTCTATTTCCCTAAACAAATATTTTTGTGGTGGAATTCTTAGATATTCTAAAGGTACTATCATTTGTGCTTTTTCCTACCCCCTCAAAGCTTATTATGTTATTTTTGCAAAGCTCATGGATGTCAACAAAGCTATTGATATTTATTTAAGCAAAGGCCTCTTTAATATTTGGATTGAAGCTGATGCTCTTATTTTTCTTAATATTCTCAATAATAAAAAATGGGGGAATTAAATGTCCTCACTTTGTTTGGAAACCATAGCTTACCAAAGAATCTGCATGGTCTAGTCGATCTGGATAACACTGGACTACCTTACCTCAGATTTTATCCTTCTCATATTTTCTTGATTTTTTTTATTATTGTGGTTTTATTCAGACTATTTTTTGGTTGTTTATTTTGTGCTTCCCTCACCAAGAAGTGATTTTTGCTCATTTTTTTCTATGCTTAAACCACTATCTCTTAACCCCATTCTATACTTGATTGACTCTATTTTGGGTCATAGTGCTATTAATTAGTTTCCCAATCCTCTCAGACTGGTGGTTTTCTTTCTGAGGCTCATGCTTTGCTTCTTTTATCACACAGCTAGTGATATTTTGAGGGTCTCTTATTGGGTTGTGGCTGTGGCCATTTTTGGCCTACCCCTTTTATTAATGGATGTTGGGTATGCCTCTAGTTTTGGCTGGCTATGGCCTTTTTTGAATTGGTTTTTTAACTGGTATGGTTGGTTTTACTAGTTGTTGCTATTTTCTTCTTCCATCTGCTTGGTTATTTTGGGTGGTTATTTTTTCATGCCCGTTGTTGGCCTCTTCTGGCTTGGGTTAGTTTTGGGTTTTTTAGTGGTTGATGTTCTCCTTTCTTGGCTTGGCTTGGGGGCTTCTGGTGGTTGGTTTTTTCCTCAGCCTTGTGGATTAGAGATAGCTATTTTGTGGTTATTATCTTCTTATTTTCTCCTTTGTGTGATTGTTTGTTCTTTGGGATTTGGAAGGGGTTTTGTTTGCCTCTAGCCTTATTCCTTTCCTTACAGTTTTCCTGCTTGCGGTTGGGTGGTCCTCCTTGGCCTTTGTCTATCTAGGTGGTTATCATTTTTGATTCTTATTTATCTTGGAGATCTCCAGGTGAGTTATGGCTTTGTCTGCTTTTCTTATTTCCTTCTTTTTTGGGCTCTGTAATGGATTTGTCTACTGGTTGGTTTGGTTGGTTGACTGGGATGGTTGGTTATTTTGGCTGGTTGGGTTGGTTGGCTGGGTGGATGTGTTGGCTATGTTAGATGGTTGGTTAAGGTGCTTTTGGTTGGGTTCTCAGGTTGGGTTTTTGGTCTACTCTTAGGTTGGTTATCCTTTTTTGGGTGCAATTGCTTTTCCTTTATTTCTGTTCTTGGTTTGGGTGTTAATTTTTACGCTCGATTTCTCTCGCTCATCCCGATGGTCACGACTGGTTTTATTTTTTTGTTGATGGAGGATATGAGCTCATGTGGTTTTTTTGGTCATGTTTTAGGACTTATTGTTCTGGTTAGCTTGAGGGTTTTTTGGCTACTATCTTGCCTAGGATGCTTGTGTTGTATTTTGTTTTGGCATTTATGTTGGCTATTGGTATTGACTCCCTCTAGTTTATTTGGCTCTCCTTCTTTCCTAATATTTTCCTCTTGGTTAATGGTGGTGGATTTGTTGTTCTTTTGATTGCCTAGGTGGTGGTTTTTATGGTAATTTTTGGATGCCCTCTTGGCCTCTCTATGGTATGGCTTTCCTCTATCTGGTGCTACTTATCTCCTACTATTTTGTTGTTTGGGTGGAGGTTTTGCCTTTGGATTTGGATTTCTAGTGCTTTAGGGATAGTCGTGGGTTATTATTTTGCCTTTGGGACTATTTTGCTCGATTGTGTTGTTCCCCTTATTTATGCTGACTACCCCTTTTCGTGTTTCTTTTCCTTTTGGTGGTGGCTTCGGTGGAGCTACTGCTTGGTTAACTTTAGCTTGGCCATTGATCCTGGTATAACTTTTAGGATGTTGGCTTTAAGTGATTGGTTTGTTGTGGGTTTTGGTTGGTTACCATCGGTCGGTAGTGCCTATTTTTCTCTATTTGTTTGGTGCAGGAATTGGATCACTATGGACTATTTTTCCTTGGATGGTTGATTATATCAAGTATGCTGGCTATGATGGCCTTGATGTTTCCACATATCTTCTCTCTGGTTGGTAACATGCATATGATTGTAATCCTTCTCATGAAGTTTGGATGCTCATATGTATTGTTTCCCCTTGAGATGATCTTGACTGAGCCTGAGCCTTCTCTTTCTCAGCTCTTTCTAAATTATTTACTTTATCTTTTTCCCTTGAGTTATGACCATTGCCTTTGTAGTGTTTTGCAGATTTCTTTTGCAGGTTGGAACTTCACAGATAGAATGATCTTTACTCAGTTAACCCAAGTACTGTTAATGTGGATCTTGCTTATCTTGACATCTCAAAGGGATCATAAGCTACTACTGACTACTCTTTTTATTGCTTCCTTGAGTTATATTAGTCTTATTTTGGGTCTTTTCTCATTTGCTTTTAAGCGGTTGTATTTGCTTTTAAATTTTTTTTCTATTATACTTCGATGGGGGTTTAGGTCTTTAGGTTTCTTGTAGCTCTATGAGCAGTAGAACTTTAAGCTTTACCCCTTTTAAGGACATTGTACCCTTTATTTTTATTGCAATAAAATTCTAACTTTCTCAAAAAGAAAAAAACCCTAAACACTAAACACCAAACCCTAAACCCTAAAAAGCTAAAAAGCTAAACCTAAACTAAATAAAACCTAAAAATAAAATAAATAAAAATACCTAAACCAAAATAAAATAAAAGCCTAAACTAAAACCTAAACATAAACCTAAACCTAAACCTAAAAACTAAAAAAATATAATAAAATAAAAACTAAATTAAAATAAAAGAAATAAAAACCTTGATAAAATAAAAACTAAACCTAAAATAAAAATAAAATAAAACTATTATAGAATAAAATAAAAACTAAATAAAAACCTAAAACTAAAAAAATAATCCTAAAAATAAATAAAATTTAAAAGATAAACCCTAAATAAGCAAAAAAACTAAACCTAAAATAAAAATAAAATAAACCTAAACCTAAACTAAAATAAATAAAACCTAAAGCTAAACCTAAAATAAACTATACCTAAACCTAAACATAAATTAAATATAATAAAATAAACTAAAAATAAACCTAAACCTAAACTAAAAAATAAAACCCTAAAATAAATCTAAAACCTAAATCTAAAAAAATACAATAAAAACGCAAACCTAATCCTAAGAATAAAAAATAAAAGCTAAAGCTAAAAAATAAACTAAAATAAAAAACCTAAACTAAAATAAATAAACCTAAAATAAATAAATTGAACTAAATAAAAATAAAAATAAACCTAAAAAAAATAAAAAATAAAATAAAATAAACTAAATAAACTTCAACCTGCCAGTTTACTTAATTTAAAAAAACCCTAAACCTAAAATCAACCCTAAATCCTAAATCTTAAACCCTAAAAAACCCTAAACCTTAAACCCTAAATAATAAAACCCTAAACCCTAAACCCTAAACCCTAAAACCTAAACCCTAAATTGTAAATCCTAAAACCCAAACCCAAAACCATAAACCCAAAACTCTAAACAAACCCTAAACCTTAAAAACCTAAGACCGAAACCTAAACTAAATAGAACCTAAAAATAATATAAATAAAAAATCCTAAACCAAAATAAAATAACAATTAAAATAAAATAAAAACCTAAACTTAGACCTAAACCTAAACTTAAAAATAAAATAAATTAAAAATTAAAAACTAAACTAAAATTAAATAAATAAAAACCAAAACTATACTAAAAAAAATAAAAAAACATAAATAAAAATTAACTAAAATAAAAATAAAATAAAACTGAAATAAAAACTAAATAAATACCTAAACCTAAAAAATAAAACTACAAATAAATAAAAATTAAAATTAAAAACTAAACTAAAAAAAACTTAAACCTTAAATAAAAATAAAATAAACCTAAACATAAACTATAATAAACCAAACTAAGCTAAATAAAACCTAAAATAAACTAAACCTAATCCTAAACCTAAACTAAATAAAAAAGTAAACTTAACCTAAACCTAAACTGAAAAAATAAAATCTAAAAGTAAACTTTAAAAAAAAACCTAAACCCTAAACCTAAAAAAATAAAATAAAAACCTAAACCTAAAAATAAAAAATAAAGCCTAAACCTAAAAAATAAAATAAAAATAAAACTAAGCTAAAAAATAAACCTAAACTTAAACCTAAACCTAAAAAATAAACTAAAAGAAAAAAAAAAGCTAAACAAAAATAAATAAACATTAAATAATTAAATTAAATTAAATAAATATCAAAATAAACCTATATAGCAATACGTAATTGAACGAAGTAATAAAACTAAACCTACTAGTTACTTAATTTAAAAATAAATAAAATTAAAAATTTTAAAAAAACCATAACCCTAAACCATAAAATTGACCCTAAACTCAAAAGCTTAAACTAGAAACCCCAATCCCTAAACCATAAACCCTAAATCCTAGACTTTAAACCCCAAAAATTTAAAACCTAAACCTAAACTAAATAAAGCGTAAAAATAAAATAAATAAATAAACCTAAACCTAAATAAAATAAAAAAATAAAATCAAATAAAAACTTAAACTAAAGCATAAACCTAAACCTAAAAATAAAATAAAAAAATAAAAAAATTAACTAAATTAAAATAAATTTAAAACCTAAACTAAACTAAAAAAATAAAATAAACTTAAAAATAAAAAACCTAAATAAAAAAAATTAAACAAAAATAAAATAAAATAAACCTAAAATAAAATAAAATAAAACTAAACAAAAACTTAAACCTAAAAAATAAACCTAAAAATAAATAATAAATAAAACCTAAACCCTAAACTAAAAAAAACCTAAACCTAAATAAACAAAATAAAATAAACCTAAATCTAAATTAAAATAAACTAAGCTAAAATAAATAAAACCTAAACCTAAAATAAACTAAACCAAAACCTTAAACTAAATATAATAAAATAAACTAAAAATTAACCTCTACCTAAACTAAAAATAAAACCTAAAAATTAACCTAAAATAAAAACCTAAACCTAAAAAATAAAATAAAAACCTAAACCTAAACCTAATGAAAAAAAAACCTAAAGCAAAAAAATTTAAATAAAAATAAAACTAAGCGAAAAAAACATCAACCTAAACCAGAACCTAAAAAATTAACTAAAATAACAAACCTAAACAAAAAGAAATAAACCCAAAATAAATAAACTAAACTAAATAAAAATAAAAATAAACCTAAATAAAAATAAAAAATAAACTGAACTAAAAAAACAAACTAAATAAACTAAAAAAAATGAAATAAACCTAAATCTACCACTTTACATAATTTTTAAAAAAACTAAACCTAAAATAAAGCATAAAACCTAAATCCTAAAAAAACCTAAATCTTAAACCCTAAATAATAAACCCTAGAAACCAAAACCTTAAACCCTAAACCCTAAATCCTAAACCCTAAAAAATCATAAACCCTAAACCCTAAACCATAAATTAATGCTAAACCCCAAACCCCCTAACAACCTTAAACCCTAAATCCTAAAGCCTAGACACTATACCCTAAACCCTAAATACTAAACCCTAAACCCTAAGCCCTAACCCTAAACCCTAAACCATAACCCTAAACCCTAAACTTATTTTCACTTTTTGGCTTAGTTGGGTTATGTTTTTGACCTCTTTCTTTTGGGTTGGCCTGGTGGTTACTACTTAGTAGTTCTTGTCTTTTCAGCCAGGGTTGGTTGGGTTTTTTCAACCTGGTAGCTGCTATCTTTGTTGCCTTGTTACTCTAGTTGTTGGTGGATGAAATGGTTTCTACTCTAACTTTATTTAGTTTTCTGCACTAGTTGGTTTGTTGGCTCTACTCTTGAACTCAAATTACTTTTTTTCTAGTTTTTCATGGTTGGATGGGTGGCCTTCCTAGTGGGAACTACTATTGGTTGTTCCCTTTTTGGGCCTTCCTTTGAAGAATTTCCTAGCTGCTTTTTGCGGGTTGCCTCCCAGTTCTTTATTATTTGTTGTTGGATCCTTCTTTTGCCTTCATTTTGTGTTTAATTATTCTCCTTGGATTAGCCTCTACTAGGTCCTTTGTTTGAAGCACGTTTTATGTTGTTAAAAGCTTCTTGTCGGGTTAGTCTTTATTGCTGGGGAAGTTTGCTTTTTTGGCTTGTCCTAGCTAGCTACTGATGTTGCCTTTCTATAGTGGATTTTCTTCTTTTGGAACTCTATTGTGTGGTGCTTTGTTGATTTTTTCCATTTCCTTGGCTACTGGGGATGCTTCCTTTATTGGTTTCTTATGATGGGTTGTTCTCTGGTGGTTACCTTATGGCTATTTTACTAAGCTGGTTTGGTTGGAGGACTTTTAGTTATCTTTGAAATCCTGGTTGGTTGATTTTTTTCCTTTTTCTTGGTTGTTTCTCTATTAATTGGCATGGGTCTGGTGCTTGTTGATGACTGGTTCTAGTTTTCCTTAGTTTGGAGCTTGGATGGGTATTTGGACAATGATTATTGTTGGTGTTCTGACTTTGTTCTAGCCTCTCTCTAAGTTATTGTGATTAGTCTATTGTGGTTTTTCTTTGGTGGTTTGCCTTGCTAGTTCGGTGTTGCTCTTTATTTAATGGGATCTAGAACTCTGAACTCGCGGCCTTGGATGTTTGCTTGTGTAGGTATCTTTGGCTATGATGGCTTTGATGCTACTCACCTCTTCTCTCTGGTTGGTAGCATTACATATGATTTTAATGCTTCTTTATGAAGTTTGGATGCTCATATGTATTATTGCCCCTTGAGATGATCCTAACTGAGCCTGAGCCATCTCTTTCGCAGCACTCTTCTTTTCATCTCTTTATCCTTATCCATTTTAGCTATGACTTTTGCCTTTGTAGTGTTTTACATATTTCTTTTACAGGTTGGAACTTTACAAAGGGAATGGTCATTACTCAGTCAACCTAAGTGTTGTTGTTGGGGATCTTGCTTATCTTGCTTTCTCAAAGGAATAATGAATTGCTTTTGACTCATCCTTTTACTATTTTCAAGATTTGTTTTCATCTTACCCTTTGTCTTTTTCTCTTATGCTTTTCAGCTATTGTATTTGCTCTTTTGTTTTATTTTCTTTTTCTAATGTACTTAGATGTGGGCTTAGCTCTTTAGGTTTATTGCTCTCGGTGATAAGAAAGAGCTTTTACCGTTTAAAGGACATTATATCTTTTCTTTTTACGATAACAAAATTCTAACTTTCCCCCTAAAAAAATCCTAAACCCTAAACCCTAAAACCTGAACCCTAAACCCTAAACCCTAAACTTTAAAAAGCTAAAAGCTAAACCAAAACTAAATAAAATATAAAAACAAAATAAATAAAAAACTTAAACCAAAATAAAATAAAAAATAAAATAAAGTAAAACTAAAACCTAAACTTAAACCTAAACTAAACCTAAAAAAAATAAAAAAATAAAAATAAATAAAATAAATAAATAAGAACTAAACTAAACTAAAAAATAAAACTTAATAAATAAACTAAATCTGATAAAATAAATATCTAAAATAAAATAAAATCTATAAACTTGAACCTAAATGACCTATTAAGGCCCTATTAAACTAGGCTAAAGAAAGGCCTAGGCTAGCCCAGAATAAAAAGGTTGCAAAAAGCCCCAGAGCCTAGGCCCTGTACATGTGGGCTCTAGATACAAAGGCTGGTTGAGGCCATGGGCCTGGGCCTGGGCCAGGCCCTAGCCCAGGCAAAGATCTAGTACTGGGCTGGGGCCCTGGGCCTGGGCCTACTAATCTCTGGGCTCACCCTGAGCCAGAAAGGCCCTGGACTGGGCCCTGGGGCCAGCTGGGCCCACAAGGCTAGGCAATGAGTAGATAAAGGCTGAGCAACCTAGGCCTGGGCTGATCCTAGTCAAGATAAGGTTGATAAGACTAGGCTAAATAAATAGAGCTAAAGGCTAAATAGATAAAGAAAAATATCTAAAATAACCTAGATTAAAACTAGATCTAAATAGATAAAACAGGCTAGATAAGATAAAATAAAACTAAAACCTAAACCTAAATATAGATCTAAAAAATGAACCTAAATGCTAATAACCTAAAAAGAAAACCTACCTAAAAATAAAAGAGACAGATAAAATAACTACTAAGATATAATAAATCAGACTAAGCCTAAAGAAGATAAAACCTAAAAGCTACCTAAAAAAAACTAGGCACAAATAAAATAAACAAAAAATGACTAACTACTAGCTATAATAAAATAAACTTACAGATAAAAGATAAAATACTAAATAAAAGATAAACTACTTAATTTACCTAAAAAAATACTAAAGATAAAAAAAACCTACAGTGAGTTAATAAACAAAATGATAAATAAACTAAAAGAATAAACAAAGTAAAGATAAATAAATAAAGAGGTTAATAAAATAAACTAAATGATCTACCTGCTGGTTTGCTTGATTAGAACTGGGCCACAACCCTAGGCCACAAATTTTGGGCCCTGATCTAGGCCCTAGGCCACTGGGCTCAGGCCCTGAGCCCAAGATCTTGGGCCAGGCCACTGGTAGGCTGGGCCCTAGATCTGGGCTTTGGCCACAGGCCAGAGGCCACTGGCGTTAGGCCACAGTCAAGGCCTGAGCCCTGGGCCACTGGCCAGATCCTGACTCACAAATGGGCCCAGGCTGCCCAGGCTTAAATGGGCTAGACCTGACACTGATCTGAATGGTGGTGGATCTGGGCAGTGGCCTGAGCCCTGGGTGATTAGGCCCTGAACAAGCCCAAGGCCTAAAGCCCTAGGCCCAGGCCCAGCCCTGGGCCTGACCCACCACACTACTAAACTAACCACATAGAATGAGCCAGGCATAAATCTAAACTTTAAATCATAAAATAAAACCCTAACCCTAAAACTGAGCCTAAAACTAAACCTAAAGCAAGTAATTAAATAAATTAAAAAATAAACTTGATCCTAAAATGTAATAAACTGCCTAAACCATAAACCCTAAACCATAATTCTAAACCTAAAGTAACTAAATAAAAAAATAAACCTAAACATAAACTTGAACCCTAAGAATAGGCAGAACCTTCATGGTAGGAACATCACCATCAACCAAGCTCAATCTAGATATGGCGGTGGAGGTGAAGGCTCCACGGTTATCATTGGTGTGACAAAATGGTTATGGGCCGGGAGGAGGGAGTTATAGCCATTATGGTGAGAGAGAATTGAGATATGATGGTGGATCCACACTCGAGAGGCAGGGTGGTTCGATGGGAACGAGATCTTGAAAAATGATCGATCGATCTTACTTATAGAACAATGTGTCTTCTAGTTAACTTCTAGGATTTTTATTTTTATCTATTGTGCTTTTTTTTATCTATGTTGTCATACATCTTAGAAAACTTGGTGGATTACTTGGTTGATGAGTGAAATGAAGGAATGTTTAATCTGATTTCTTCCTATAAAGAAAAAACCAAAACCAGAACCCTAAAACTAAACTAAACCTACCCAATCCTAAAACTATAAACCCTAAACCATAAAATCCTAACATAAAACCTAAACAAACCTAAACCCTAAATCCTAAACTCTAAGCCCCAACCACAACCAAAAAACCTCCCTGGCCCTGAGCCCAAACCCTGCAAACCTAACACTGAAACCACTGAAACCTAAACAAAGGCCTGACCTGACTAAAATAAAGCTGACCACTGGGCTTACTAGGCCACAGACCAAAAAGGCTAGGCATTAGTCTAAACCCTGGCCCCAGACCCTAAACCCAAGAACCTAAACCTAAACTAAAATAAATCTTGAAAAATAGATAAAATATATAAACTAAACTGATTGGATAAAATAAAATAAATAAACCTAAAATAAAAACTAAAAACTAAACCTAAATAATATAAAGATAGTATAAAATAAATTAAAAGATAAATAAAATAATGGCTAAATAAAAGTAAATTCTATGGATAAAAACTAAAATAAATAAAACTAAGGGAAAATAAAATGATAATTAAATAAAAAATAGCCAAAATAAATAAAAAAATGAAATAGAGAGCCAGGCCCAGGCTCTGAGCCTAGGACCTTATCCTGGCGCTAGATCTTAATCTGGTCCTGAGTCTGATCACACAGGCCCTGAGGCCCACTGAGCCCTAGGCCTGGGCAGCAGGCCCTGGGCCAGAGCCCTAGGCCCTGCCAGGCCCTGGGCCCTGGGCCCCAGGCCAGGCCCTGAATGGGCTCACAGGCCTGGGCCCACTAGGCAGCTTAGGCTGGCTAGGCTGGCCCAGGCCCTGGGCCCTGAGCCAGATCATGGGCCATGAGCCATGGGCCAGGCCCTGACAGGCGGAGCCCTGGGCCCTATGCTGGGCCACCTGGGCCCCAGACTAGGCCTGGGCCCTGGCCACTGAAGCCCCAGGCCACTGGGCCTGGGCCAGAGATCAAGATCCTGTGAGCCCTGGGCGGGCTACCCAGCCTAGGCCCACTGGGCCACCCAAACCCTGAGTGTGAGAATGATTAAATAATTAAAACTGATCACCTAATAAAACAACATAAACTACCTTGACCCCAGACCATAAACTGAGATTAACTAAAATAAATAAAATAAACTTAAACCCATGGCTAATAATAGACCTAAACTAATCACTAAGAATGGACAGTGGTGGGGACATCAGAAGATCAGCGGCTCAGGTCTAGATAAAACTTGAAACCTAAACTGGAAAATAAAATAAACTAAACCTAAACCTAAATAAATAAAACCTAAACCTAAAATAAATTAAAACTAAACTAAAAATAAATGTAAACTAAACTAAAAATAAACTAAAATAAAACCTAAACTAAAATAAATAAACCTAAAATAAATAAACTAAACTAAATAAAATCAAAATAAAAAAATAAAATAAAATAAACTAAAATTAAATAAACTAAACCATCTTTTTTGCTTAATTTAAAATAAATAAATAATAAAAGCCAACCAAACTAAACACCTAAACAACCTAAACAAGACCCAAACCTACTGGGCCTTAGGCCTAAACCAAAAATTCTATGAGCCTTAAACCCTGGGCCCCAGAACTGAGCCACAAGGCCTAGGCTAAATAAATACAAATGAAATAATGAGCCAATAAGATAAAATAAATTCAAAAACCTAAAGCTAAACTTACATATGTAAAATATATAATATCTATAAAAATAAGCTAAGATGGTAAATAAGCCTGGGTGATTAAAAATAAAGATATACTGGAATAAAAGATCTAAATAAAGATAAAACTAGCAGATTAAAGTTAAATGAGACAGATAAGATAAATAAAACAATATTAGAGGCTGGGCCCACTGAGCCATGGAGTCCTGGGCCAGGCCTAGAGCTTTTGCCTGAGCCACTGAGCTTGCAGGCCACTGAGCCCTGATCTAGGCACCTTGTGGGCACCTTGGAGGCTATGGGCCCTAAAGGCTGCGCACTGAGCCTGCAGATCTTGACCTGGGCCCACAGGCTGGGCAGGGCAAAGATCACTGAGGCCCAGGCCTGGGCCTGGGCCACAGGCCTGGCAGGCCCAAGATCTGAGCTGACAGCCAAGGCCACAGGCTCTAGGCCCCAGACACCTCACCACAGGCCTAGTCTGATCCACTGGGCTCTGGTCATGGGCCCTGAGCCCTGAATGATGATGACCACTGGGCCTCGGCTGACCTGGACTGGAGCCATGGACTAGGCCTGAGTCAAAGGCCACTGAGCCCAGGCCTGATCCAAAGAATGTAGATCTGAGCTTGGTTAGGCCCTGGGCCACAAGGCCTAGATCTGACCAGGCCTGAGCACTGAGGCATGGGCTAGGCCCGCATGGTAAAAGATGAAAGATAAAGATAAATAAAAGATAAAATAATTAAGATAATAAGATAAATAGATAAAAGACTTGCAGGTTTGCATGGGTTTTTTTTTGAATCACTAGGCCAGAGCCAGGCCCTAGTCCTAGGCCAGGCAGGAGCCCTAGGCCTGACACAGGCCCAGGCTGACTTAGGCCCCTGATGATCCTAGGCCCAAGACCCTGAGGCGTGAGCCTGAGGCTCAGGCCACAAAGACCCTGGAATCCTGGGGTTTAGGCCCTGGGCCCTGAGCCCTGAGGCCCAGGGCCCAGGCCCTGACCAGGCAGAGCCCTGACTAGGCAGCCCAGGCCCTAAGACCCTGGAGTCTTAGTCTTGACCTGAGCCACTAGTGTTGGCCTTAGCCCACCAGGCCCAAGGCACGGACCTGGGCCAGGCCATAGGCCCTGGCTGACCCTGGGTTATAAGTGACCCTGAGCCAAGGCCCACCCAAGGCTGAAATGCTAGTAGTGGGTGACCGTTGATCAACCCCAAGTCGGCTGACCCTGAGCTTTAGGCCCTGAGCTGAGGCTTGATCCCAGTCTAGATAAAGATCTGGGATTGGGCATAATAAAATGAAATAATAAAGTGTGCACTGAGCCTAGGCCTAATAAATGATAAAGATAAGATAAATAATATGTTTTATAAAGATAAAGTATAGGCCTAAACTAAACTAAAATAAAATAAACTAAAGACTAAAGATGAGGGGTTATAAAGATAAAATGATCCTAAAGATAGATAAGATAAAAGATAAAATAAAACTAAGGCCTGCGTTAAGTGAGACAAGGCCTTGACCACTGAGCCCTGGCTGCTAAACCCTGCTCGGCTGAACCTGCACCTTACCTAGTACTAACTCCTAAACCTACACTAGGCCACTACCTGACCCTGAGCCACAAAACCCAAACCCCTGAGCCTAGCAGGTGGGCAGCCAAACCCTCATCTTTTAACCACCACCTAAACCCAAACCCTAATTCAAACCATAAAACCCTGAAGCATAAAACCTTAAACCTAAATCCTAAACCCTAAACCTTAACCTTAACCCTAAACCTAAACTAAACCTAAAGTAACTAAATAAATTAAAAAATAAACCTAAATCATAAAACCAATAAACCAAGCCTAAGAATGGGGAACCTTGATAATGGGAACATCACCATCAACTAGGCTCATTCTAGATCCAGCAATGGAGGCGAAGGTAGAGGTGGCATTTATCACAGTGGTGGTGGGGGATCTAGAGGTGTTCGTGGATATGGAGGTGGCGGTCAGAGCAGTGGTGGTTATGGAGGCAGGAGGAGCGACCAATGTTACAGTCGTGGGGTGGCAGAGTGAGAGATCTGGGATATGATGGTGGATCACTACTCAGGCCAAGGCGGCTGGATGGGAACTAGAAAGCGAAACGGCTTTATCCAGTCATTTGTTCATGGAATTGTGTCTTTATAGTAGAGATGGTTCTAGTTATCTAGGGTTTTTGATTTTCTCTATGCATGATAATTTATGATCTTTGTTATCATTTATGTCTTAGAAAACTCAGTGTGTTATTTGGTTGATGAAATCAAAAAGAAGAAATGTTGAATCTAAATTTATTCTCTATTAAAAAATGCCAAAAACCCTAAACCTTAATCCATAAACCTAAACCCTAAACCTTAATATCCTAAACTTTGAACCATAAGTCCTAAACCCTAAACCCTAAACCCTAAACCCTAAACCTCAAACCCTAATCCCTAAACCCTAAATCCAAAAAACTTAGGCCAAAAAAATTAATAATAAACAAAAAAAGTTGAATTAAAACCTAAACCTAAACCAAAACCTAAACCTAAACTTAAAAGAAAATAAAAAAAAAATAAAAACTAAACTAAAATAAAATAAATAAAAACTAAATAAAAACTAAATAAAAACCTAAACCTAAAAAATAAACCTAAAATAAATTAAAAATAAAACCTAAACCTTAAATTAAAATAAAAACCTAACCCTAAAATAAAAATAAAATAAACCTAAACTAAAACTAAATTAAACTAAACTAATAAATAAAACCTAAACCTAAACTAAATAAAATAAAATAAAATAAAATATACTTAAAACCTAAACTTAAAAATAAAACCTAAAAATAAACTTAAAATAAAAAACTTGAAACCTAAACCTAAAAAAAATAAATAAAAACCTAAACCTAAATAAAAAAATAAAAAAATAAAACTTAAACCTAAAAAATAAAATAAAAAGTCAAACTAAACTAAAAATAAAAATAAAACTAAACCAAAACCTAAAAAAATTAAAATAAAAACCTAAACTAAAAAAATAAACCTAAAATAAATAAACTAAACTAACTAAAAATAAAAATAAACCTTAATAAAAATAACAAAATAAAATAAATTAAAATAAATAAAAAATAATCTAAAAAATTAAAAAATTAAAAAATAAAATAAAACCCTCCCTTCCCATCCTAACCAACCCTAAACCCAACCAAACTCAATCCCTAAACCTAAAACCCTAAACTCTAAATCCTAAACCTAAAACCTTAAACCTTAACCCAAATCTAAACTAACCCTAACTAACTAAAACCCAAACCTAAATCCTAAACCCTAAACTTTACCCTAAACCTAAATCCTAAATCCTAACTAATAAACCACTAAACTTAAACCACGGACAGATAAACCATAAACCCTAAACCCTAAACTCTAAATTTTAAAACCCTAAATTATGAACCCTAAATCCTAAATAATAAAACCTAAACCTCATGCCCCCAGGCCCTAAACCCTAACCCTAAACCTTAAACCTAAACCACCAAACCCTAAACCCCCCTTAAAATGCTGACTAAAAGTTACACAGGCCAGAAACCCTAAACCCTAAAGCATAAACCCTAAAACCTTAAATCCTACACTAAAGTCTATAAAAACCTAAATAAAAATTAAAAATAAAAAAAAATAAAATAATAAAAAATAAACTAAATAAACTAAATAAATATAAATGTACCAATTTACTTAATTTTTTTAAGAAAAACCCTAAACCCTAAATCCTAAACCCTAAACATGAAACTTTAACCCATAAAACTATCACTAAACCCTAAACCCTAAACTTACAACCCTAAACCCTACCTGACACAAAACCCTACCCTAAATACCAAACCCTAAACCTAAACCAGAAATCCTAAGCCCAAAACCCTAACCATAAAACTAAATCAGCCCTAAACTCAACCCTAAACTGACCCAACTCTCTAAACCAACCCTAAAACCCTAAACCCTACTAAACCTTAAACTAACCCAACCCAACCTAAACCCTAAAAACCCTAAACTTTAAAGCCTAAACACTAAACCCTAAACAGTAAACCCTAACCCTAAACCCAAAACCCTAAAACCCTAAACCCTAAACCTAAAAATCTAATCTTAAACTAAATATAAAAACTTAAACTTAAATAAAATGAAAAAGGTAAACTAAAACCTAAACCTAAAACTAATACAAATAAACTATAATAAAATAAATATAAAGCTAAACTAAACTAGAAAAATAAAATAACCCTAAGAATAAAAAACCCTAAGGCAGAGGCAGTGCTTATCACAGTGGTGGTGGGGGATCTGGAGGTGCTGGTGGATATGGAGGTGGTGGTCCAAGCAGTGGTGGTTATGATGGAGGGAGGAGCGATAGAGGTTATAGTCGTGGTGATGGAAGTCAGAGAGATTAGGGATATGATGGTGGATCTTGCTACTCAAGAAGTCGGGGTGGTTCTGATGGGAACTGATGAAACTAAAGAACGATCAATCCGATCTACTGTTTATGGAACCATGCCTTTATAATAGAAATGGTTCTAGTAATCTAAGGTTTTTGATTTGCTCTATGCGTGCCCATTTTTTTATCAATGTTATCGCTTATGTTTTAAAAAACTTGGTGTGTTACTTAGCTGATGAAATCAAAAAGAAGAAATATTGAATCTGAATTTATTCTCGGTTAAACAAAAACCAAAAATCCTAAACCCTAAACTAAAACCTGAACCCTAAACCCTAAAAACCCTAAACCCGAAACCCTAAACCGTAAACCCTAAATAAAACCCTAAACCCTAAGCCCTAAACCCTAAAATCTAAACCCTAAACCCTAAACCTTAATCTTGAAACCCTAAAGTAACCTTAAACCCAAAACCCAAAAAAGCCAAAAACCAAAAGCTAAACTAAATAAAACCTAAAAATAAAATAAATTAAAAAATTAATGCAAATAATAATAATATAATAAAATTAAAACCTAAATTAAAACCTAAACCTAAACATAAACCAAAAAAGAAAATAAAATAAAAAATAAAAACTAAAATAAACTAAATAAAAACCTAGACTAAATTAAAAAATAAAAAACCTAACAAAAATAAAATGAAAGCTAAAATAAAATTAAAATAAACCTAAAATAAAATAAAATAGCAACTAAATAAAAACCTAAACCTAAAAAATAAACTTAAGTATAAATAAAAAAATAAAACTTAAACCCTAAATTAAAAAAAAATCTAAACTCAAACTAAATAAAACAAAATAAACTAAAAATAAACCTAAACCTAAACTAAAAAATAAAACCTAAACAAAACCTAAAATAAAAACTTAATGGTAAACCTAAAAATAAAAAACAAAACCTAAACCTAAAAAATCAAATAAAAATAAAACTAAAGTAAAAATTAAACCTAAACCTAAACCTAAACCTAAAAAATAAACTAAAGTTAAAAACCTAAACTAAAATAAAGAAACTTAAAATAAATAAACTAAACTAAATAAAAAAAATAAACCTAAATAAAAAATAAATAAATAAACTAAAAAAATAAAAGTTAAACAAAAAAAACCTAAACCTACTTGTTGACTTAATTTTAAAAAAAAATTTAAAAAATTAAAAATAAAATGCCCTACCCCTAAACCCTAAACCTTTAAACCATCCTTAAACCATAAACCCAAAATCCTAAAACCCAAAACCCTAAACCCTAAACCTTAAACCCTAAACCCTAAGCCAAAACCCTAAACCTTGAACCCTAAACCACAAAATCTAAACCCTAAACCCTAAACCATAAACCTTAAACCTTAAAAACCTAAAAACCTAAACCTAAACAAAATAAATCCTAAAAAAATTAATAAATCAAACCTAAACCTAAATAAAATTAAAATAATAAAAATAAATAAAAATCTAAACTTAAACCTAATCCTAAAAATAAAATATAATATAAATAAAAACTAAACTAAAATAAAATAAATAAACACCTAAATTAAACTAAAAAAATAAAATAAACCTAAAAAACCAAAATAAAATAAATACTAGATGTAAAATAAAAATAAAATGAACCTAAAATAAAATGAAATAAAGATTAAATAAAAATCTAAACTAATAAATAAACCAAAAAATAAAACCTAAAAATAAATTAAAAAAAATTAGACCTTAAACTTAAAATAAAAATAAAATAAGCCTAAATCTAAACTAAAATAAATAAACCTAAACCTAAACTTAATGAAATAAAATAAACAAAATATAAACCTAAACCTAAACTAAGAAATAAAACCTAAAAATAAACCTAAGAATAAAAGCTAAACATAAAGAATCAAATCAAAATAAAACTAAACTAAAAAATAAACCTAAATTTAAACCTAAAAAATAAAACAAGAATAAAACAAAAATAAAAACTAAACCTAAACCTAAACCTAAACCTAGAATATAAATTGAAATAAAAAATGTAAACTAAAATTAATAATTCTAAAATAAATAAACTAAAGTAAATATAATGTAAAAAAAAAACTTAAATAAAAAAATAAAATAAACTAAAATAAATCAAAAATAAACTAAATAAACCTAAACCTACTTGTTTACTTAATTTTTTTTAAAAAAAACCCTAAAACTAACCCTAAACCCTTAACCCTAAAACTAACCCTCAATTTTAGCCCTAAACCTTAAAACTAACCCTAAATCCTAAACCCAAAATCCTAAAACCCAAACCCAAACCCAAACCTACCAAATAATTAAACTTAAACCCTAAACTAGAAAAGTAAATAAATCTTAACTTAAATAAAATATATATAATTTAAAATACCTATAAAAAGAAAATATAAATAAAAGAACTCCTAAACTAAAAAAATAAAATAAAAAAAAAACCTAAATAAAATGTAAAATAAATGTAAAAAAAATAAACCTACAATAAAAACCTAAAACCTAAACCTAAAAAAATAAAATAGAAACCTAAAATTAAACATAAAATTAAAAAATAAAATAAAAATAAAAGTAAACTAAAAAAATAAACATAAACCTGAACCTAAATCTTAAAATAAACTAAAATAAAAACCTAAACTAAAGTAAATAAACCAAAAATAAATAAACTAAATGAAATAAAAATAAAAAATAAACCTAAACCCTAAATCCAAAATCGTAAACCATAAATTCTAACCCCAAACTATCCCTGAATCTACAACCCTAAACCCTAAACCTAAAAACCTTAACCTAAACCAAATAAAACCTAAATATTAAATAAATAAATAAAACCTAAACCTAAATAAAATAAAAACATAAAATGAAATAAAAACTAAAACTAAAACATGTACTTATACCTTAACCTAAACCAAACATAAACCTAAAAACTAAATAAAAACTTAATCCTAAAAATAAATAAAAAATAAAACCTAAACCCTAAACTAAAAAAAAACCTAACCCTAAAAGAAAAATAAAATAAACCTAAACTGAAATAAATAAATTCTGAACCTAAACCTAAAATAAGCTAAACTTATACCTAGACCTAAACTAAATAAAATAAAATTAACTAAAAATAAATCTAAACCTACACTAAAATATAAAACCTAAAAATAAGCATAAAACCTAAACCTAAAAAAATAATATAAAAATCTAAACTTAAAGATAAAAATAAAAAATAAAACTTAAACCATAAAAATAAAATAAAATAAATCTAAACTAAAAAGAAACCTAAATCAAAACCTAAACCTAAAAAATAAACTAAAATAATAAAACTAAACTAAAATAAATAAACCTAAAATAAATAAACTAAACTAAATAAAAATAAACAAACTAAAACAAAAATATAAAATAAAATAAAATAAAATAAACTAAATAAATCTAAACAAACTAGATTATGTAATTTAAAAAAATAATAAAATAAATAAAAAAACCCTAACCCTAAACCCCAAACCCTAAAACAAACCCTAAATCCAATACCCTAAAACCCTAAACCCTGAACTTTAAACCCTAAACCCTTAAATCTATAACCCTGAACTCTAAACCCTAAACCCTAAACCCTAAACCCTAAAAACCTAAACCTAAACTAAATAAAACCTAAAAAGAAAATAAACTAAAAAAATTTAAATCTAAATTAAAAATAAAATGAAATAAAAACCTAAACTAAAACTTAAACCTAAACCTAGAAATAAAATAAAATAAAACAAATAAAATCAAAACTAAAAGAAAATAAATAGAAATATAAACTAAACTAAATAAAATAAAATAAACCTAAAAGTAAAAAACCTAAATAAAAATTAAAACTAAATGTAAAACAAAAATAAAATAAAAATAAAATAAATACCTAAAACCTAAACCTAAAATAAAAACCTAAACCTAAAAATAAAAATTAAACCCAAAACTCTAAACCTTAAACTATAAAACTAACCCTAAACCATAGACCCTACACCTACAACACTAAAACCGAAACCCTAAACCCTTAAAAATACTAAACCTTAAACCCTAAATCCTAAAAACCTTAACCTAAATCAAACTAAATCGAAAAAATAAAATAAATAAATAAAACCTAAACCAAAATAAAATAAAATAAAAACTTAAACTAAAACCTATACATAAACCTAAAATAAACTAAACCTAAACCCTAAACTAAATAAAATAAAATAAGCTAAAAATAAACCTAAAACTAAACTAAAAAATAAAACCTAACAATAAACCTAAATTGAAAACTTAAACCTAAACTAAAACCTTAAAAATAAAATAAAAACCTAAACCAAAACCTAAAAACCTTAAATCCTAAACCCTAAACCCTAAAAACCCTAAACCCTAGATCCTAACCCACAAATCCTAAGCCCTAAACCCTAAAACCCTAAGCCCTAAATGCTAAAACCTAAACCCAAACCCTAAACAAACCATAAACCCTATGCTAACCCTAAACAAACCATAAGCCCTATGCTAAACCCAAAAAAGCCAAAAACTAAAAGCTAAACTAAATAAAACCTAAAAATAAAATAAATTAACAAATTAACCCAAATAATAATAATATAATAAAATAAAAACCTAAATTAAAACCTAAACCTAAACATAAACCGAAAAAGAAAATAAAATAAAAAATGAAAACTAAAATAAACTAAATAAAAACCTAGACTAAATTAAAAAATAAAAAACCTAAAAAAAATAAAATGAAAGCTAAAATAAAATTAAAATAAACCTAAAATATAATAAAATAACAACTAAATAAAAACCTAAGCCTAAAAAATAAACCTACGTATAAATAAAAAAATAAAACTTAAACCCTAAATTAAAAAAAATCTAAACTCAAACTAAATAAAACAAAATAAACTAAAAATAAACCTAAACCTAAAATAAAAAATAAAACCTTAAGAAAACCTAAAATAAAAACTTAAACCTAATCCTAAAAATAAAAAACAAAACCTAAACCTAAAAAATCAAATAAAAATAAAACTAAACTAAAAATTAAACCTAAACCTAGACCTAAACCTAAACAATAAACAAAAGTAAAAAACCTAAACTAAAATAAAGAAACTTAAAATAAATAAACTTAACTAAATAAACCTAAAAATAAAGCTAAATAAAAATAAAAAAATAAAATAAACTAAAATAAATAAAAGTTAAACTAAATAAACCTAAACCTACTTGTTGAATTAATTTTAAAAAAAATTTAAAAAATTAAAAATAAAAAAGACCTACCCCTAAACCCTAAACCCTTAAACCAAGCTTAAACCATAATCCCAAAATCCTAAAACCCAAAACCCAAAACCCTAAACCTTAAACCCTAAACCTTAAGCCAAAACCCTAAACCCTGAACCTTAAACCTCAAAACCTAAACCCTAAACCCTAAACCCTAAACCCTAAACCTTAAACCTTAAAAGCCTAAAAATAATAACCTAAACAAAATAAAACCTAAAAACAAAAAAAATCAAACCTAAACCTAAATAAAATTAAAATAATAAAAATAAATAAAAATCTAAACTTAAATCTAAACCTAAAAGTAAAATATAATATAAATAAAAACTAAACTAAAATAAAATAAATAAACACCTAAACTAAACCTAGAAAATAAATTTAAATACAAAACCTAAACTAAAATAAATAATCCTAAAATAAATAAACTAAAGTAAATATAATGTAAAAAAAATGTAAATAAAAAAATAAAATAAACTAAAATAAGTCAAAAATAAACTAAATAAACCTAAACCTACTTGTTTACTTAATTTTAAAAAAATCCTAAAACTAACCCTAAACCCTTAACACTAAAACTAACCCTCAATTTTAGCCCTAAACCCTAAAACTAAACCTAAATCCTAAACCAAGAATCCTAAAACCCAGAACCCAAAACCCAAAACCCTAAACCCTAAACCCTAAAACCAATATCCTTATAACCTAATGCCTAAAAAACTTTAAACCTAAACTAGAAAAAAGCTTAAAAATAAAATAAATAAATAAATCTAAACGTAAATAAAATAAAATAAATATAAAAAAATAAAAAAGTAAACCTATACCTATACCAAAACCTAAAAATAAAATAAAATACAAAAGAAAAACTTAACAAAAATAAAATAAATTAGAACTTACACTAAACTAAAAAAATGAAATAAGACTAAAAATAAAAAAAACTAAATAAAATTTAAAATAAATGTAAAAAAATAAACCTAAAATAAAAACCTAAAACCTAAACCTAAAAAAAGAAAATAAAAACCTAAAATTAAACATAAAAATAAAAAATAAAACCTAACCATAAAAAATAAAGTAAAAATAAAACTAAACTAAAAAAATAAACATAAACCTAAATCTAAATCTAAAAATAAACTAAAATAAAAACCTAAACTAAAGTAAATAAACTAAAAATAAATAAACTAAACTAAATAAAAATAAAAAATAAACCTAAACCGTAAATCCTAAATCCTAAACCATAAACTCTAAACCCCAAAACTAACCCTAAATCTACAACCCTAAACCCTAAACCTAAAAACCTTAACCAAAACTAATTAAAACCTAAAAATAAAATAAATAAATAAAACCTAAACCTAAATAAAATAAAAACATAAAATGAAATAAAAACCAAAACTAAAACATGTACCTATACCTAAACCTAAACCAAACATAAACCTAAAAACTAAATAAAAACTTAATCCTAAAAATAAAGCTAAAAATAAATAAAAAAAAACCTAAACCCTAAACTAAAAAAACCTAACCCTAAAACAAAAATAAAATAAACCTAAACTAAAATAAATAAATCTTGAACCTAAACCTAAAAAATAAATTGAAATAAAAAACATAAACTAAAATAAATAAACCTAAAATAAATAAACTAAACTAAATAAAAATAAATAAACTAAAACAAAAATCTAAAATAAAATAAACTAAATAAACCTAAACATACTAGATTATGTAATTTAAAAAAATAATAAAATAAATAAAAAAACCCTAACCCTAAACCCCAAACCCTAAAATAAACCCTAAACCCTAAACCCAAAACCCAAAACCCAAAACCCTAAATCTGAAACCCTAAAACCCTAAACCCTAAACTTTAAACCCTAAACCCTTAAATCTAAAACCTGAACTCTAAACCCTAAACCCTAAACCCTAAACCCTAAACCCTAAAAACCTAAACCTAAACTAAATAAAACCTAAAAAGAAAATAAACTAAAAAAATTTAAATCTAAATAAAAAAATAAAATGAAATAAAACCCTAAACTAAAACCTAAAATTAAACCTAGAAATAAAATAAAATAAAATAAATAAAAACAAAACTAAAAGAAAATAAGTAGAAATATAAACTAAACTAAATAAAATAAAATAAACCTAAAAATAAAAAACTTAAATAAAAATTAAAACTAAACATAAAACTAAAATAAAATAAACCTAAAATAAAAACCAAAAACCTAAACTTAAAAACATAAAATAAAAACCTAAACCTAAACCTAAAAATAAAAAATAAACCCAAAACCCTAAACCTTAAATTATAAAACTAACCCTAAACCCTAGACCCTACACCTACAACACTAAACCCGAAACCCTAAACCCTTAAAAATACTAAACCTTAAACCCTAAATCCTAAAAAACTTAACCTAAATTAAACTAAATTGAAAAAATAAAATAAATAAATAAAACCTAAACCAAAATAAAATAAAATAAAAACTTAAACTAAAACCTATACATAAACCTAAAATAAACTTAACCTAAACCATAAACTAAATAAAATAAAATAAGCTAAAAATAAACCTAAAACTAAACTAAAAAATAAAACCTAAAAATAAACCTAAATTAAAACTTAAACCTAAACCAAAACCTAAAAAATAAAATAAAAACCTAAACCAAATCCTAAAAACCTTAAACCCTAAACCCTAAATCGTAACCCATAAACCCTAAGTCCTAAACCCTAAAACCCTAAGCCCTAAATGCTAAAACCTAAACCCTAAACCCTAAACAAACCATAAACCCTATGCTAACCCTAAACATTAAACCCTAAACTATAAACCATAAACCATAAACCCTAAACCCTAAACCCTAAACCCTAAACCTTATAACCTTAAACCCTAAACCCTAAAAACTAAATCTTAAACCTTAAACCCTGAACCCTAAACCCTAAGCCCTGAATCCTAAACCCTAGACACTAAACCCAAACCCTAAACCCTTAACCCTAAATCCTAAACCCTAAACCTTAAAAAGCTAAAAACTTAAACCTAAACTAAATAAAACTTAATAATAAAATAAATAAAAGACTTAAACTAAAATAAAATAATATAAGAAATAAGATAAAAAATAAAATAAAATCATAAATTAAAACATAATCCTAAACCTAAACCTAAAAAGAAAATAAAATAAAAAACCTTGACCCTAACTCTTAAACCTAAAACCCTAAACCATAAACCCTAAATCCTAAACCCTAAATCCTAAAATACCCTAAACATGAAACCTTAATCCCTAAACTAACCCTAAACTCTAAACCCTAAATTCTAAACCCTAGCCTTAAACCCTAAACCCTAAATTTCAAAACCCTAAAACCCTTAATCATAAACCCTAAATAAACCCTAAACCTTAAACCTTAGACTATAAAAACCCTAAACCCTAAACTATAAATCCAAAACCCAAAATCCTACACCTTAAAACCCTAAAACTTAAACCTTAAACCCTAAACCCTAAAACTTACAACCTTGAACCCTAAACCCCCAAACCCTAAACCCTATACCTTAAACCCTAAACCCTAAAACCTAAATCCTAAACCCAAAAAGCTAACAACTTAAACCTAAACTAAATAAAACCTAAAAAAACCTAAACATAAATAAAATAAATAAAAAAAAACCTAAACTAAAACTTAAACCTAAACCTAAACTTAAACCTAAACCTAAACTTAAAAATAAAATAAAATAAAAAATAAACACTAAACTAAAATAAAATAAATAGAAACCTAAACTACAATAAAAATAAAATAAACCTAAAAATAAAAATCCTAACAAATAAAATAAAGACCTAAACCTAACCCTAAAAATCAAAAATAAAACCTAAATAAAATAAAAAATAATTCCTAAACCCTAAACCCTAAACCTACAATACTTAACCCTAAACCCTAAACCCTAAAACTTAAAAAACACTAAACCCGACACTCTAAACCCTAAAAACCTTAACCTAAATTAAATAAATCCTTAAAAAAAC
Source organism: Cymbidium sinense (assembly GCA_021442155.1). Taxonomy (NCBI): domain Eukaryota; kingdom Viridiplantae; phylum Streptophyta; class Magnoliopsida; order Asparagales; family Orchidaceae; genus Cymbidium; species Cymbidium sinense. Next base: position 242,358,208 of record CM038214.1, on the reverse strand, counting down.
CCAAACCTAAATAAATAAAATAAAATAAAATAAAATAAAAACCTAAACTAAAAACTAAACTTAAAAATTAAATAAAATTAAAAATAAAAATAAAACTAAAATAAAAAAAATAAAAACCTAAACTAAACTAAAAAACAAAATAAGCCTAAAAATGAAAAACCTAAATAAAATAAAAATTAAATGTAAAATAAAAATAAAATAAACATAAAATAAAATAAAAACTAAATAAAAACCTAAATCAAAAAATTAAACCTAAAAATAAAACCTTAAAAAATAAAAATAACCCTAACCCTGAATTAAAAAAAACCTAAAACTAAAATAAATAATCCTAAACTAAAATAAATAAAACCAAAACCTAAACCTAAACCCTAAACTAAATAAAATAAAATAAACTAAAAATAGACCTAAAACTTGTGTATACCTTCTAATATTTTATTATTTAGACTAATTTTATGATTTTTTATCCTAAACAATACCTTATGATGTGATATGCAATATAATATAATATAATTTGTTATAGTGTATTATAATATAGGATGCCATAACATAGTGTAGCATCATGCATTATATCATACTATTGTGTATAACTACTTATTGTTTAGCATATTTTAGTTTGTTATAGTATGAAGTAGTAGAGTTTGTACTAGTATAATTCATAGAAATACTAATTTATAGGCTGAGATGATGGGATTTAGCCAAATTGCAGGTAAGCTTTAGGGAATATCATTAGGGGTCTGCTATGTGTCATTTAATCAAAAGAATGGAATTTTTCATTCAAAATAAAAGTTCAGTTTTCAACAAAATTTTATAAAGTTTTTGCTTAAAGTGATTCAAGGTGTACTGTAAGATAATATAATATATGAAAGCATATTAAAATATAATGTACATAATAATATAACTTCACATATATATGAATGTGGTGGAGTGTTACTAAATGTTATTTTTCATTTTAGTATGTTTTACTTTCGTTATAATACATTGGTCAAAACACACAAAAACTGTTAATTTGAAGGTTGAGATGGAAGAATTTGGCCAAATTCATAGCACACACGAAGAAGCAACACCAAAATTATAATAAAAAAATAACAATTTTACATCCAAAATGAACACTATTTATATTTTGAAAAAATTTTGTTATTTGTTCATTTTAAGTGATTCTAATGAGGTGTAATGTTAGACAATCTATTATAATATAGAAAATTATAATATAACATCATATATTATAATAAAAATAGTGTGTCAATTCACACTATAATATGTTTAGCATGATATTATATTGTTAGTTTCAGCTTACACCATCATAAATCATAAAATGTTCATTATAATGTTAAGATAATGTAATCTAAACAAATACATTATTATGCATTTGGTTGAAGTATTAAAGGTGTGCATAAGAGAAGAAATAAGATTTGATGAGAATTCCATGTCAAGGACATGGAGGGAGATCCACTACGGGATCACACATGCATTGGACATGGCATGTGAGGGGTCTATGTCGAGGGCTTAGAAGAACAAAATCTGCTAGGGATAAGGTTTGAATTTCATTTGATTATATAATTTATGGAAAGAAGATCTGCTAAGGATAAGAATCTATAAACCGCTGGGGATTAAGATCAATTCGACTTTAATTTGTTTTGTTTTAATTGATGTGGAGGCATATCTGCTAGAGATATGTGCTCGAGTCCACTAGGGATTGGGTATATGAACCTTCCACAAGGGAAGCAAGCTCGGGCTATTCATTGGGGATTAGGATTTGAGTTTGAATTCATAGAATTGTTTGGGGATGTATCCGCTAGGGCTAAGAGTTTGGTTGGATTTTCTTGATTTATACTCTTCTAGGGCGTTAGTTTAATTTGGCTCCATTGGGGAGGTTAGTTTGAATTTGATTTATTTGTATGACTTATTTATATATGATTTGGGGCTCCGCTAGGGAGAAGGGTGTTATTTAACTCCACTGAAGTAAATTAGATTGGGTTTAATTTAATCTGAGTTAATGTATGGACCTTGTTGGTGTGTGATGGACCCATTGAGAAGGGGCTATATCAGCCTTGGCCTACCAAAGGTTTACAAATCCAAAGGGATAGTCTACCAATATGGGGTAGACCTAGCCAACTTAAGGGGTTATCTTTCGGTGTGCAACAGCTATGCTAGGAAGAAGGTGTAGGAGACTTACATTTTATAAAGCGAGGAACAACCACTTGGGTGAGCTATTGGATGCACAATAAATCGAACCTGACCTAGGGTGATTATTGAGTGAATGCCAATGTGGACTTATATTATCCCAAAAGTAGTCAGGATTAATTTTATCTTAAATTCATGTGATTTGATATTGTTTGTTTGGTATAGTTTAATTTTGAATTGAAGGCATATTCATTGGGGATGTGAGCTCGATCAAATTTGATAGGTTTAATTTATGAACCATATCGATGTGCGATGGGCCCACTGAGAATAAGCTATATCGGACTTGTCCTATCTCTGATTTACAAATCCAAAGGGATAGTCTACTGGCCGTGGGGTAGCATAATAAATCAAACTTGACTTAGGGGAGACTGTTGAGTAAATGTTGCTAGGGACTCGTATCAACTCAAGAGTAGTCAGGCGATTCCTATAGGAAGTTTTGCTGACACTGACCTAAAGATAGGATGCCTTCTCTGGAAAAAGTATCGCTATGGGTGTCCTCCTATTCCATAAGTGAATATATATTTTGTTTATATATTTGTGTGGACCCTATTAGTGTACGATGTACCACACTAAAAAGGTGCTATGTCAGCCTTAACGTATCTCAAGTTTACTAGGCTAAGGCAGAATCTGCACATCCATAAGATCGATTCTCCAACCACATGGGTGGTTACTAAGAAAGGGGAATTGTCTAATTTGATAGTAACCCAGGTAGTGACTAAATGGGGTTGTAAAGGATGTTATCCAAATATAGTGCCCACAGGGGAGGTGCTGCTAGGGGTGTTATCCTGAGCCCTAGAAAGGAAATAAGTGTACAGTGGCCAACTCAATAAGAAAGTATAGCAGACTTACATCTGCCATGAGTGGTTTATCCTAAGCTGTGAGAACCAACTAACCTAAGGTGTATCCATCAGCATGAGTGGTGGATCCATCAGCATAGTAAGAACTAACCAACCTAAGGTGCCCATCGGTGTGCAACAATCAATCTGGAAAGAAAGCATGTAGGCTTACAACTTTCTAAGCGGAACAGATCATCGGATAGTCTATCATCGATAGGATAGATGTTATTTGAGATAGAGCAACTACTAAGGGGGAGCTCTAAGGAAGGACTGGACCCAAAGTTGAAGTAGTAAGGAGGGAAGGAGCCGCTTGGGGACTTATCTTAAACCTCAAATATACTCAACCCAGTCAGTGTACGAAAGCTAATCCAAGAAGAAAGTGTAGTAGACTCACATCCTCTTAAATAAATCCAATTTGAGGTAGCTTACTGGCCATGTAGTAAGCCCTACCAAACTAACAAGGATCTCATCGTGAGCAATGGCCATGTAAGAAAGGAAAGCATAATAAATTACATCCTCTAAAGCAAGAAGACCACTAGGGTGATACACTAGCAGGGTGGCACGTTAGCCCGACTTTACTACTACTAAGTGAGTGTCATTGAGGGAGTTATCTCAACTGAGAGTAGCCTGAGACAAAAGATGTATGTTCATTTTATATGTCTATGTGTATTTTGTATCTGTGTTGTGTTAATGAATGATAAGATGCTGCTCTGGTTGCTTACACCTACCCTAAATACATCATGGTAGATTCACAAATATGAATACTTTCTACATGGAACATACTGAATTTGAAATGGAATTTTCATTGATGGTAACTTTTTTTAAACATAATTTATAATATTTATATAAGTAGACTGTTGATTGGAAGCATTGGCCGCTCTTCCTTATGATTAATAAGTTGATAAGATCCTTTTGGGTTGGCCTTCTCTATGGAAAAAGGGCCTTTCCAAGTGGGTTCAAACATGTCTCCCATCTTACAACGTGCGACAATTGGTCTCCTTAGAATTAAAATCTGCTCTCCTATGTGAAAAGATCTACAAAGGATATACCTATTATGAGCTTGAATCATTTTAGCTTTGTACAACTCGAGGTTTTACCATGCTCGTAAGCGTCTATCCTCCAAACCTTCAAGCTTTTTTAACCGCAACTTGGCATTCTGCTATATTGTGATCTTGTTACCCATAGCTATCTTTAGTGAAGGGAGTTGGACTTCTAATAGTAGAATGACTTAGAACCCATACACTAAGGAGAAAGGAGTAGACTAAGTTGGAGTTCTATATATGGTGTGGTAGGCCCACAAGGCTTCAACTAACTGCTCATGCCACTATCACTTGCTGTTGTCGAGTATCTTCTTCAGTATTTGGATGAGAGTTTTGTTGAAGGCTTCTACTAAGTTATTTGCCTTCGAGTAGTTAATGGTAGAATATCTCTAATCTATATTGCATCTTCGGGCAAAGTTATTGATCTCGGTGCTCTTGAATGCAATATAATTATCAGATATAATTCATCGAGGCACTCCGAACCTATATATGATATGGTTCCAAAAATATTAAAGCACATACTGAGTTGTGACCTCTTTGAGAGGAATCACCTTTGCCCATTTGTAAAAGTTATCAGTAGCAGCTAAGATGAACTAATGACCCTTAGAAGAAGGATGATCAATCAGACCCACTAAATTGGTACCCCAACACTCGAATGGCCATGAGGCTAGTGTAGAATGTAGAATGTTGGGTGGTTGATGTAGGACCACACCATGTATTTGACTTTGCTGGTATCGCATAGCTATATCCATACAATCTATGATCATCAATGGCTAGTAGTACTCTATTTTTTATATCTTGGTTTTCATCTTCGGATTAGATTGGTTGGCTCCACATTATTCTGAGTGTACCTCGATCATGATCTGATTGGCTTCATGCATGTCTAAATAATGTAACCACAAATGATCGAAAGACTGGTAGTACAAGACACTATCCATAAGAGCATAGGAAAGTGCTCTCTACTTCATCTAGTGGGCTTGGGACTTCTCTTGAGGTAGTTGTCCTTTATTTAAGTAATCCATGAATGGTTTCCTCCAATCTAACTCCTCATTCTTGGCAATGGCAACCTCCCCTTCAAGAGAGTACTTTTTGATGAGTTCAATATCAATAAGGGATAAGACTTATCTATTTTGGACCTTTATTGATATGGACTCATCCTTTGGACATGCCAACTCCTTCACAAGCTTGGCTAAAGCATATGCTACGACATTCTCTCCTCGAGGAATCTTATAAATGGTAACCTCTGGGATTTGGGCCAAGAACTCCACGGTGTACTTATGGTGGTGATGGAGCTTGGACTTTATAACCTTATAGGACTCAATGATTTGGTTGATAACTAACTGAGAATCCTTGAAGATGTTAATGTTCTGGATGCTTAGAGTAAAGGCTAACTCCAAACTAGCAATCAGAGCCTCATATTTGGCTTCATTGTTGGTGCAAGGATTGGACAGAAGGTATGAGAATCTCATCACATCATAGTTCAGAGTTAAGAGAACTATTCTTACCCCTACTTTTCTTGAAATAGTAGATTATGGTTCTTCTCCTCTTTGAGAGGAAGCCACACCATCAAAGTACATCTCGATAGTGAATTCTAGTATCCCCTAAGTTCAAGATTTGTTCATCAAAAACTACTCTCAAGTCAAATAGATGGTTTTCCTTTTCTCAACTTTTGATCGACATACTTTTCGACTTGATGATGAATGAGTTCATTGAAGATTGAGTCATAGCAATATATGTGACATTTTTATGGTTGAAAGGCATGACCTTATAGTAATAGATTCTGATTGGGGTTCTAAAAGCAATGTTTCTATCATCTTTAGGGTCCATCTCTATTTGGTTATATCCAGATGAGTCATCCATGAAAGAGAAGTCTGCATGAGATGAGGAAATGTCCACCATCAGCTTCATGATTGGTAGTAGAAATTCATCTTTTGGACATGCCTTATTTAAATCCCTAACATCGAAGCATATAAGAATTTGGCCAATCTTTTTCTTCACAAGGATGATGGTAGCTAACCATGTAGGGTATTTTTCTTTCCAAATGAAGCTAGCATCGCTCAATTTATTGACTTCATAAATGAGCTATTATTCTATGTTTAATCGCATGCATGAAGGAGCTTGCTTGATAGGGTTAGCAGTAGGCTCTATTAGTAGTTTATGGACCACTACGCCAGGAGCCAATGAAGACATATCTTCATAACTCCATGCAAAGTAGTCCTTAAACTTAGTCAATAGCCTAACTAAGTCATTGGTTTCAATTTCATTCAATAAAGAACTGATGTATGCTGGGCATGGATCTTCTTCAGTTCCAAAGTTGATTTCCTTGAGCTTGTTGATGGTTGACTTGATCACTTCTTCAAACTTTGGTGGTGCATCTTTAACTTCAAAATCATCTTGATCATCTGAAGTTTCTAAGCACATCTCCTCATATGAGTTAATATGATTTGAAAAGAACCTATTAAATTCCATATGAGCGGTGATGACTATGTAGTAATCGTCATCATTAATTGGACCCACTGTACTGAATCCTAGTCTCGATCTTGATTGCTAGCTTTTACATTTGTTCTTCTATATTCTTTCGGATTAACCAATTCTTTACTAAATTATGAACACAAGGCAAGTACCAATCAAAAGGTAATTTTGTTAAATCTTTATATGAATCATCCTCAAGTTATACATCAGCTTATTGACTTGAGGTTGATGCTCTCAGAAAAAACCTCTAAGTCTTCACACCTGTGGATGATTTAGGGGCTTCCTTAACTACCAAACCCTCAACTTTTTAAAAGAAAAGTGGGGCTAGAGCTAAGGTTCCCAACTGATGCCTAATTGTTTTACATGTAGACTTGGATACACTTATTCTTTGCTTAGGAGATTGATCTTATATTTATCAAGTGTCACCTCCAATCTACTCAGAAGAGGCAGGCGGTGCTAACCATATAAGAGTCATCATATGAACTAGATTCTAAATCTATATGGATAACAGGTGTACTCCTAGTAGCTAAGACATATCTTCTATTGGGTGGCCAACACAGAGGTTTTCCACCCCTAGGACTGCCTCTAAACTAGCCTCTTCCTTTGCCTAGTGGAGGTTAGGTCGTCCTACCCATATGTTCGAATGGAGTAACGAACTATGGGTGGAATCGATTTCCAGGCTCTACTTCCTCCTCCATGTCTATTTTCGCTCCCTTTTATTATTTTTTTCATTTTCTCTCTTCTTTTCTTTAGTGGAGCCTGAACATAAACCTAAAATAAAAAATAAAAAATGAAACTTAAACCTAAAAAATAAAATAAAAATAAAACTCAACTAAAAAATAAATCCAAACTAAAACCTAAACCTAAAAAATAAACTAAAATAAAAAAACTAACTAAAATAATAAAGTAAACTAAATATAAATAAAAAATAAACCTATATAAAAATAAAAAATAAAATAAAATAAAATAAAATAAAATAAAATAAAATAAATAATAAATAAACTAAATAAACTTAAACCTACCGATTTACTTAATTCAAGAAAAAAACCATAAATTGTAAATCCTAAACCCTAAACCATAAACGCTAAACCTAAACCCTAAACCTGCAACCCTAAACCCTAAACGCTAAACCTAAAACCCTAAAAACCCCTAAACCTTAAACCCTAAACCCTAACCCTAAACCCTAAACCCTAAATGCCAAACCCTAAACCTAAAAGTAAAGTAACTAAATAAATTTAAAAAAAAAACATAAACCTTAAAACCTAATAAACCTAAACCTACACCTTAAGAATGGGCAGAACCTTGATGGCAATAACATCACTGTCAACTAGGCTTAGTCTAGATCCGGTGGTGGACGCAGAAGCGGAGGTTGCAGTTATCATAGTGGTGGTGGGGGATCTATAAGTGCTGGTGGTTATATAGCTGGTGGATGGAGCAGTGGTGGTAATAGAGGCGGGAGGATAGATGGGGGTTACAGCCATGGTGGTGGCGAAGGGTGAGATCAGGGATATGATGGTGGATCCCGCTACTCGAAAGGCTAGGGTGGTTCTGATAGGAATTGGAGAAACTGAAGAATGACCTATCCAATCTGCTACTAATGGAACTCTGTCCTTATAGTAGAAATAGTACTAATTATCTAGGGTTTTTGATTTGATCTATGCGTGCTCATTTTTTATCTATGCTATCGCTTGTATCTTAGAAAATTTTGTGTTACTTGGTTGATGAAATCAAAAAGAAGAAATGTTGAATCTGAATTTGTTCTATCTAGAAAAAAAAATCAAAACCCTAAAACCTAAACTAAAACCTGAACCCTAAACCTATAACCTAAACCATGAACCCTAAACCATAAAACCTACAACCCAAAACCCAAAACCCTAAACCTTAAACCCCAAACTCTAAACCCTAAACCCTAAACCATAAACCCCCTAAATCCTAAAAACCTAAACCCTAAACCTACCGATTTACCTAATTTTAAAAAAACCCTTAAACACTAAATCCTAAATCCAAACCCTAAACCTAAAACTTAAATCCAAACCTACAAACTAAACCTATTAAACCCTAAACCCTAAACTATAAATAAACTTTAAACTCTGGCTAAAATCCATCTAACCATAAATGTTAAACCCTAAACCCTAAACCATAAATCTTAAAAACCCTAAAGCCTAAACTGTAAACTCTAAACCTTAAACCCTCAATCTTAAAAACCCTAAACCCTAAAAACCTAAAAACTTAAACCTAAACTAAATAAAATATAAAAATAAAATAAATAAACCCAAATTTAAATAAAATGAAAAATAAAATAAAATAAAAACCTAAACTTAAACGTAAACCTAAACCTAAACTAAAAAAGAAATTAAAATAAAAAATTAAAAAAATTAAAATATACCAGATAAAAACATAAACTAAACTAAAAAATAGAATAAACCCAAGAATAAGAAACCTAAATATAATAAAAACTAAATGTAAAATAAAATAAAATAAACCAAAATAAAATAAAATAAAACTAAATAAAAATGAAGAAAAAAATAAACCTAAAATATATTAAAAAAACCTAATCCCTAAACAAAAAAAAACCAAAACCTAAGATAAAAATAAAATGAACCTTAACCTAAACTAAAATAAATAAAACCTAAACCTAAACCTAAAATAAACTAAACCAAAACCTAAACCTAAATTAAATTAAATAAAATAAACTTAAAATAAACTTAAACCTAAACTAAAAAAATAAAACTTAAAAGTAAACTAAAATAAAAACTTGAGAACTAAACCTAAAAAAATAAAATAAAAACCTAAACCTAAACCTAAAAATAAAAAATAAAACCTAAACTTAAAAAATAAAATAAAAATTCAATTCAATTCAAAAATAAACTTAAACCTAAAAAAATAAACTAAAATAAAAACTAGACAAAAATAAATAAACTTAAAATAAATAAACTAAACTAAATAGAAATAGAAAATAAACCTAAATAAATATAAATAATAAAGTAAACTAAAATAAATAAAAAATAAACTAAATATACTAGATAAACCTAAACCTACTGGTTTAATTAATTTTTTTTTTAAAAAAACTTTAAACCCTAAATCTAAACCCTAAACCCTAAACCTACAACTTTAAACCCTAAACCCAAGAAAACCCTAAAAAACTATAAACCCTAAACCCTAAACCCTAAAAGCATAAAACCTATAACCCTAAACCTTAAACTCTAAACCATAAACCCTAAACCCTAAACCCTAAACCCTAACCCCAAACCCTAAACTTAAACATAAAGAAACTAAATAAATTAAAAAATAAACCTAAAGCCTAAAACCTAATAAACCTAAACCTAAACCATAAGAATGGGCAGAACTTTGATAGTAGGAACATCAGCATCAACCAGGATTAGTTTAGATCTGGCGGTGGAGGCGAAGGCGGACGTAGCAATTATCACACTGGTGGTGAGGGATTTGGAGGTGCTGGTGGATATGGAGGTGGTGGTTATGGAAGCAGAAGGAGCGACGGAGTTTACATCTATGGTGGTGGCGGAGGAAGAGATCAGGGATATGATGGTGGATCCTGCTACTCGAGAGGCCGAGGTGCTTCTAATGGGAACTGGAGAAACTAAAGAATGGTCAATCCGATCAACTGCTTATGGATCTGTGCTTATGGAATTGTGCCTTTATAGTAGAGACGGTTCTATTTATCTAGGGTTTTTGATTTGCTCTATTCGAGCTCATTTTTTATCTATGTCATTGCTTGTGCCTTAGAAAACTCGGTGTGTTACTTGGTTGATGATTTTGAATTTATTCTCTATTGAAAAAACTAAAAACCCTAAACCCTAAACAAAAACCTAAACCCTAAACCTAAATCCTAAACCCTAAACCCTAAAAACCCTAAACCTTAAAACCTAAACCCTAAACCCTAAACCCTAAACCCTAAAACCTAAACCCTAAACCTAAAACCTAAACCCTAACTCCAAACCCTAAACCCTAAACCCTAAATTAACCTTAAACCCTAAAAAACTATAAACCTAAATATAAACTAAATAAAACCTAAAAAAAATAAATAAAAATACCTAAACCAAAATAAAATAATAAAATAAAATAAATTAATATTAAAACTTAAACCTAAACCTAAAAAAATAAATAATATAAATAAAAACTAAAATAAAATAAAATAAATAAAAAAACCCTTAAATAAATAAAAAATTAAAAAAATAAATAAAATAAAACTAAACCTAAAATAAAATAAAATAAAATTAACTAAAACCTAAACCTAAAAGTAAACATAAAAGTAAAACATAAAATAAATAAAAAATAAAACCTAAACCCTAAACTTAGACCAAAACCTAAAATAAAATAAAATAAACCTAAACCAAACTAAAATAAACTAAACTAAAATAAATAAAACCAAACCTAAACTAAATAAATAAAATAAACTAAAAATAAATGTAAGCCTAAACAAAAAAAATAAAATAAAAATAAAACAAAACTAAAAAATAAACCTAAACCTAAAAAATAAACAAAAATAAAAAACCTAAAATAAATAAACTAAATAATATAAAAATAAAAATATACCCAAATAAAAATAAATAACTAAAAGAAGCAAAAATAAATAAAAAAATAAACTAAATGAACTAAATAACCTAAAATTACTAGTTTACTTAACTTAAAAAATAAAAAATAAAAAAATAAAAAAACTACACTAAACTAAACCCACAACCCACCAAACCCTAAACCTAAACCAAACCTTAACCACCATGATCACTTTGGACCCTAGGCCATAACTCTACCACCCAGGCTAAACTTAAACTCAAAAAAAGCTGGGCCCTAAACCTAAACATAGGCTAAACTACAACCTGACCACAAAACTGATGCTACCCTAAACCCTAAAACTAAATGGTAAAACTAACTGCACTGCACCTAAATCTTAAACCTAAACCCTGAGCACAAAACCTAAACCCTAAACAAACCACAATCACGATGCTAACTGGCGTGAGGTAAAAACTCAGGCTTAAACCTAAATCTAAAACCTAAAAATAAAATAAAATAAAAAAAAAAACTAAAATTAAATAAAACCTACTAAACTAAAAAATAAACCTAAAATAAAACCTAAATAATATGAAACTAAAGGTAATAAAATAAAATAAAATAAAAGAAAATAAATAAACTTAAACCTAAGAAATAAACCTAAAAATAAATAAAAATAACTAAAACATAAAAGAAACAAAATAAAATAAACATAAACCTAAAAAAAAACCTAAACCTAAACCTTAAATGAACTAAACCAACACCCAAAACTAAATAAAATAAAATAAACTGAAAATAAACCTTAACCTAAACTAAAAATAAAATATAAAATAAATATCTAAAACTAAAACCTAAAAAAATTAAATGAAAACCTAAATCTAAACCAAAAAATAAAAAAAATAAAACCTAAACCTAAAAAATAAAATAAAAATAAAATTAAACTGAAAAATAAACATAAACATAAACTTAAATCTAAACCTAAAAAATAAACTATAATAAAAAACCTAAACTAAAATAAAAAAACCTAAAATAAATAAATTAAACTAAATAAAAAAAATAAACCAAAATAAATAAAAAATATAAAAGTAACTAAAATAAATAAAAAATAAACTAAATAAATTTAAACGTATGAGTTTACTTAATTTATAAAAAATAACCCTAAACCTAAAATAAACCCTAAACCCTAAAAAATCATAAATATTAAACCTTAAACCTTAAACCCTAAATCCTAAACCCTAAACTGTAAACTCAAAAAATCATAAATCTTAAATCTTAAACCCTAAACCCTAAATCCTAAACCACACTACAACCCTAAACCCTAAACCCTTAACCCAAAGCCCTACAACCTTAAACCTTCAAAACCCTAATCCCTAAAGCCTAAACCTTAAACCCTAAACCCTAAACTTATTTTCACTTTTTGGTCTGAGCTGGGTTATATTTTTGACTTCTTGCCTCTAAGTTGGCCTGGTGGTTGCTACATAGTGGTTCATATATTTCTAGCCTAGGTTGGCTTAGTTTTTTCAACATCATGGCTGCTATCTTCTCTGTCATGTTACTCTTGTTGATGGTGGATGAGATGGTTTCTACTTTAGCTTTATTCTACTTTCTGCACTAGTTGGATTGTTGGCTCTCCTCTTGAAGTCGAATTACTTTTTGCTGGTTTTTCATGGTTGAATGGGTGGCCTTACTACTAAAAACTAATATTGGTTGTTGCCTTTCTAGGCCTCCTTTTGGAGAGTTTCCTGGCAACTTTTTTAGGGGTTTCCACCTAGTTCCTTATTATTTGTTTGCTAGATATTTCTTTTGCCTTAGTATTGTGTTTAGTTATTCTCTTAGGATTAGCCTTTAGTGGTTGCATTGTTTATAATAGGTTTTATGTTATTATTATGCTTCCTATCATGTTAGTCCTTATTATTGGGGAAGTTTTGTTTTTCAGTTAGTCTTGGCTAGTTGTCTTATTACCTTTCTATGGTGGTTTTGCTTCTTATGGACCTCTATTGTGTGGTGCTTTCTTGGTTTTCTACTTTTCCTTGGCAATTGGGGATGCATCCATTATTAGTTATTTATGATGGGCTATTCTCTGGTGGTTTCCTTATGGATGTTTTACTTAGTTGGTTGGTTGGAGGACTTTTAGTTATCCTTGGAGTCTTGGTTGTTTGATTTTTTCCTTGCTGGTCTTTTCCTTTTTCTTGGACAATTTGTTGGAGCCTTTTGATGTGGTGGCCAAACCTTTGCTGATACTTTTGGATTGGACTTGTTGGTTTCTAGTGGTTGGTGGCAACCTTTGGCCCCCTTTTGTGTGGTTATTTTGTCTATTAGTGATTTGCACTTACTGCAGCTTATGTTTCCTTCAGCTGATGGTTTTATTTGTGAGTTGTTTAGTCATTTGTGGTTGCTCACCCTAGTTTGGCTTGGTGACTGCTACTTGTTGGGCTTTGGCTTGAGGGCTCCCATCTTGGTTTTGTTGGCTATTTTTATGTTAATTGGCATCGGTCTAATGCTTGCTGATGGCTGGTTCAAGTTTTCCCTTGTTTGGAGCTTGGATGGGTATTTGGATAATGGCTATTATTGGTGTTCTAACTTTGTTCTAGCCTCTCTCTAGGTTATTGTGATTAGTCTATTATGGTTTTTGTCTGTTGTTTCGGCTACTAACTGGTTGCTGGTCAGTTGCTCTTTGTTTAATGGTGCGTGATCTAAAACTCTAAGGACTACTGGCCTTGGTTATTTATTTGTATCATTTATGCTGGCTATGATGGCTTTGATGTTACTCAACTTTTCTCTCTGGTTGGTAGCATTACATATGATTGTAACCCTTCTTTATGAAGTTTGGATGTTCATATGTGTTGTTTCCCCTTGAGATGATCCTAACTTAGCATGAGCCTTCTATATCTAAGCTCTCTCCTTTTCCTCTCTTTATCCTTATCCTTTTTATCTATGACTTTTTTCTTTGTTGTGATGAAAGGACAAGTGCTAGCAGATTTCTTAGTAGCACACCCACTTCCTGCTGATGCTCAACTTAGTTATGATCTCTCAGATGAACAAATCATGAACTTAGAGAATACTAGCATTCACCATTGGGAGATGTACTTTGATGGTGCTACTTCATCTAAAAGAGGAGAAGAACAATAATCTATTATTCCAGGAAAGGCAAGGGTAGGAATAGTTCTCTTAACTCTGAACCGTGATGTGATGAGATTCTCATATCATCTATCTAATCCTTGCTCCAACAATACAGTCAAATATGAGGCTCTGATTGCCGGTCTGGAGTTAGCCATTACTCTAAGCATCCATAACATCAACATCTTCAGGGATTCTCAACTAGTTATCAACCAATTCTGGGTCCTATAAGGTTATAAAGCCCAAGCTCCATTACTACCACAACTATACCATGGACTTGTTGGCCCAAATCCTAGAGGTTATCATTTATAAGATTCCTCGAGGAGAGAATGTCATAGCATATGCTTTAGCCAAGCTTGCTAAGGAGTTTGCATTTTTGGAAGATGAGTCCATATCAATAAAAGTCTAAAATAGACAAGTGTTATCTCTTATTAATATTGAACTCATCAAAAAGCACTCTCTTGAAGGGGAGATTTCCATTTCCAAGAAGGCATGGAGTTAGATTGGAGGAAACCATTCTTGGATTACCTAAATAAAGGCAATTGCCTCAACAGAAGTTCAAAGCCCATCAGATGAAGCAGAGAGCACTTTCCATGTGGATGGTGTCTTGAACCGATCTTTCAATCATATGTGGTTACGTTGTTTTACAAGCATGACTCATAAGATGCTTGGATTACCTAAATAAAGGCAAAATTGCCTCAACAGAAGTTCAAAGCCCATCAGATGAAGCAGAGAGCACTTTCCATGTGGATGGTGTCTTGAACCAGCGATCTTTCAATCATATGTGGTTACGTTGTTTACACAAGCATGAAGCTCATAAGATCTTGATCGAGGTGCACTCAGGATTATGTGGAGCTAACCAATTCTGAAGATGAAAGCCAAGATCAAAAGATTAGGATACTATTAGCCATTGATGATGAAAGATTGCTTGGATATGGCTAGGTGATGTCACCAATGTCAAATGCACGGTGTGTTCCTAGACCAACCACCCAACATTTTACATCCTACATTGGCCTCATGGCCATTCGAGTGTTGGGGTGCTGACATAATGGGTCTGATTGATCCTCATTTTTCCAAGGGTCCTCAATTCATCTTAGCTGCTACTGACTACTTTTCCAAATGGCCGAAGGAGATTCTGCTCAAAGAGGTCACAGCTTTGCATGTGCTCTATTTTTTTAGAAACCATATTGTATATAGGTTTGGAGTGCCTCGACAAATTATATTTGATAATGGTACTGCATTCAAGTGCACTGAGATCAAAAACATTGTTTAGATACACATCATAGATTAAAGATATTATACCATCGACTACCTGATGGAAAGCGGCTCAGTAGAAGCCTTCAACAAAACTTTCATCCAAATACTAAAGAAGACACTCAAAAATAATAATCAATAGTGGTATGAGTAGTTAGTTGAAACCTTGTGGGCCTACTACATAGAACTCCAACTCAATCTACTCCTTTCTCTATAGTGTATGGGCCCGAAGCTATTCTACCATAAGAAGTTCAACTCTCATCATTATTAAGGATAGTTATGGGTAGCAAGATCACAATAGAGTAGAATGGCAAGTTGCGGTTGGAAGAGCTCAAAAATTTTGAGGAGAGACGTCTATAGGCATGCCAAAATCTTGAGTTGTACAAAGTTAAAATGATTCAAGCTCACAATAAGTTGGTCTGTCTTAGAGCTTTTCAAGTAGGAGAGCTTATTTTAGTTCTAAGGAGACTAGTTGTTGCTCATCGTAAGATGGGAGGAAAGTTGGAACCTATAGAGGAAGGCCCTTTTTCCATAGATAAAGCCTACCTAGGAGGATCTTATCAGCTTATTAATCATAAAGGATGACACCCAATGCTTCTAATCAACTAGCTCTACTTAAAAAAAATATAAATCATGTTTGAAAATAATTATCATTAATGAAAATTCCATTTTGAATTCAATCTCTTCCATCTTGAAAGCATTCTTGTTTGTGAATCTGCCATGATGTGTTTAGGGTAGGTGTAAAGAACCTGAGTAGCATCGTATCCTTTGTCAACACAACTTAAACACAAACTACACATGAACATATAAAAGAAACACATATCTTTTATCTCGGGCTACTCTGAGTTGAAATAACGCCCCCAGTGACACTCACTTAGTAGCTGCTCTAGGTCGAGCTAACGTGCTACCCTTCTAGTGTGTATCCCTAGTGGTATTCTTGCTTTGGAGGATGTAAGTCTACTATGATTTCCTTCCTTACTTGGTCATCACACCGTTGAGCGCCTTATTAGTTTGGAAGGCCTTACTGCATGGTCGGTAAGCTACCTCATGTTGGCTTCATTTAAGATGATGTGAGTCTACTATGCTTTCTTCATTGATTAGCCTTTGTGCACTGACTGGTTTTAGTATATTTGAGTTTTAGGATAAGTTCCCTACTGCCTCCTTTCCTCTTGACTGCTTCAAGTCTAGGTCTAGTCCTTCCTCGAGGCTCCCTGCTTAATAGTTGCTCTAGGTCAGATAGCATCTTTCCGTTGATGATAGACTATCCAATGATAAATTTGACTTGGAAAGTTGTATACCTACAAGATTTCCTTCTAGATTGATCATCGCACATCGACAGGAACCTTTGGTTGGTTGGTTCTCACTATGCTGATAGATACACCACTCATGCTGATGGATACACCTTAGGTTGGTTGGTTCTGGCACCTTAGGATACACCACTCAAGGCAGTTGTAAGTCTGCTACACTTTCTCCTTGAGTTGGCCACTGTACACCTATAAGATTTCTTTTTCAGGGCTTAGGATAATGCCCCTAGTAGCATCACCCCTGTGGGCACTATATTTGGATCACATCCTTTGAAATCCCATTTATACACTACTTGTGCTACTATAAGATTGGATAGTTCCCCTTTCCCAACATCCACCCCATGATTGGAGAATCCATCCTGTGGATGTGTAGATTCTCCCTTGGTCTAGTAAATTTGAGAAAGGTTATGGCTGACATAGCCCATTTCATTGTTGTCCCTCACACACCAATAAGGTCCATGCAAACATATAAATAAAATATACATTCACTTGTGGATTAGGAGGACACCCTTAGTGGTACCTTTTCCTATGTAGGAATCCTATCTTTAGGGCAGTGCCAGCAAAACTCCCAATAGGAATTTCTTAACTACTCTTGAGTTGATATATGTCCCCAACAACATTCACCCAATAGTTTCCCCTAAGTCGGGTTCAATTTTTTGCGCTACCGATAGGTTACTTTAGTGATTATTCCTTGCTTTAGAAGATGAAAGTCTACTACACCTTCTTCCTAGCATAGCTGTTGCACACTAAAAGGCAACCCCTTAGGTTGGCTAGCTCTACCCCACAACCAATATACTATCCCTTTGAATTTGTAAATCTCAGATAGGACAAGTTCATTATATCCCCTTCTTAGTGGGTCCATCACACCGAAATGGTCCATAAATTAAATCTATCAAATTTGATCGAGCTCACATCCTGAACGGATATGCCCTCAATTTGAAATCAAACTAAACCAAATAAACCATATCAAATCACATGTAATTAAGATAAAATTATTCCTGACTACTTTTGAGTTTACATAAGTCCCCTGCGGCATTCACTCAGTAGTCACCATAGGTCAAGTTTGATTTGTTGTGCATCCAACAGGTCACCCTAGTGGTTGTTCCTTCCTTTGGAAGATGTAAGTCTGTTATGCCTTCTTTCAAGCATAGTCATTTACACAAAGGCAACCCCGTTGGCCACTGTAGACTCTCCTTTTGGATTTGTACACCCGAGGTATGTCAAGGCTGATATAGCCCATTCTTAGTGGGTTCATCACACACCAACAGGGTCCATACATTAACTCAGATTAAATTAAACTAAATTTAATTTTCCCCAATAGAGTTAAATCACACCCTTCTCCCCATTGGAGCCCCAAATCATATGTAAACAAGTTAAGCAAAAAAATCAAATTCAAAACCAACCTCCCTAGTGGAGCCAAATTAAACCAACTCCCCAAGTAGAGTCTAAATCAAAGAAATCTAATCAAACTCTTATTCCTAGTGGATACATCCCCAAACAAATCTATGAAATCAAACTCAAATCCCAATCCCAAGTGGATAGCCTGAACCTGCTTCCCTAGTGGAAGGTTCATATACCCGATTCTTAGAGGACTCGAGCCCATATCTCTAACAGATATGCCTCCACATCAATTGAAACAAAACAAATTAAAGTCAACTTGATCTTAATCTTTAATCAATTATAGATTCTTATCCCAAGTGAAAATTCTTTCCATAAATCATATAATCAAATCAAATTCAAAACTTATTCCCAGTAAATTTTCTCCTTCAATGCCCTCAATATAGACCCCTCATATCATGTCCAATGCATGTGTGATCCCTTAGTGAATCTCCCTCCATGTCCTTGACATGGAATTCTCATCAAATCTTATTTCTTCTCCTATGCACACCTTTAATACTTCAACCAAAACCTTAATAATGTATTCATTCAAATTACATAATCTTAACATTGTAATCAATAGTTTAGGATTTTTAATGGTGCAAGCTCAAAATAACTATACAATATCATGCTAAAACTATTATAGTGTAAATTAACACACTATTTTATGATATAATATATGATGTTATATTATAATTTTCTATAATATAATATATTGTCTAACATTACACCTCATTATAATCACTTAAAAGGAACAAATAACAAAATTTTCACAAATATGAATATTGCTCATTCTAGATGTAAAATTATTATTTTTCTATTAGAAATGGTACAAAATAGCATAATTTTGGTGTTGCTTCTTGGTGTGTGCCATGAATTTGGCCAAATTCTTCCATCTCAACCTTCAAATTAACATTTTCATGAGTTTTGACCCAATGTATTATAAAAAAAGTAAAATATACTAAAATGTACAATAACATTTAGTAACACACCACCACATTCATATATATGTGAATTGTATTGTTATGTACATTGTATTTTAATATGCTTTCATATAATATATTATCTTACATTACATCATAAAATGAATCACTTTAAACAAAAAATTTATAAATTTTGGTTGAAAATTGATCATTTATTTTGGATGCAAAATTCCATTCTTTTGATTAAATGACACACCATAGCACACCCCCAATGATGTTCCCTAAAGCTTACCTTAAATTTGGCCAAATCCCATCATCTCAGCCTATAAATTAGTACTTTTATGAATTACACTAATACAAACTCTACTACATCATACTATAATAAACTAAAATATCCTAAGCAATAAATACTAATACATAATAATATGCTATAATGCATGATGCTACACTATGTTATGGCATCTTGTATTATAATACACTATATCATATTACATTATATTACATTGCATATCACATCACAAGGGATTGCTTAAGATATAAAAATCATAAATCTAGTCTAAACAATAAAAAATAATATATTTTAATCATATCACTTACATATTTTAAATTGAAGTAATATATTATTATGCCATACTCTACCTATTATGAATTTGGCCAAAATCCACCACTTTAAAGTCTAAATCAACATTTTTATAAATAATGCTAGTGTAGGTTCAACTGCATGATTGTAAAATACTAAAAGAATTTAAAATGTGCAGAATAATATATTATGATATATGATGCTATACTATGCTACAACATATAATATTTATTTTGAACATAAAATCTTACTTTTTAAACTACAAGTGGCGTAGCACATATTTGGTACTACAACCAAATTCCCACTTCAAATTTAACAAATTTCATCATATGATTTATTAAATTAATATTTTTATGATTTATATTAATATAGACTATAAGGCACAATACCATAATATACTAAAACATTTTAAAACATCTTATAACATCAAAAAACACATCACTACATGCTCAAATATACGATGCTACATTATACTATAACATATGGTATTATAATATGATTTAGGGTTATGGTTTAAGGTATTCAAATCTCTAATAGTCAAGGGAAAGTCTTTTTATTTTCTTTAGCTTCTTTATATTGATTATCTTTATTCAGGTTTAGTTTAGGGTTTAGGTTTAGGTTTAGGGTTTAGGTTTTTTTTAGGGTTTAGGTTTAGGGTTTAGGTTTTAGGTTTAGGTTTAGGTTTAGGCTTAGGTTTAGGTTTAGGTTTAGGTTTAGTTTAGGTTTTAGGGTTTAGAATTTTTATTTTTTTTAAATTAAATAAATCAGTAGGTTTAGATTTATTTAGTTTATTTAGTTTATTTTTTATTTGTTTGAGTTTATTTTATTTTTTATTTAGGTTTATTTTTTATTTTTATTTAATTTAGATTATTTATTTTAGGATTATTTATTTTAATTTAGGTTTTTTATTTTATTTTATTTTTTTAGGTTTAGGTTTATTTTTTAGCTGAGTTTTATTTTTATTTTATAGGTTTAATTTTTAATTTTTATTTTTAGGTTTAGGTTAGGTTTTAATTTATTTTCTTAGGTTTAGGTTTTTGATTTTTTATTTTAGGTTTATTTTTTGGTTTTATTTTATTTTCTTTTATTTTATTTTATTTTAGGTTTATTTTATTTTTAGTTTTTATTTTGTTTAGGTTTTTTATTCTTAGGATTATTTTATTTTTTTGGTTTAGTTTAGCTTTTTATTTATTTTATTTTAGTTTATTTTTATTTTTAGGTTTAGGTTTTAGTTTAGGTTATTATTTTATTTTGTTTTTGAATTTTATTTAGGTTTAGGCTTTATTTAGTTTAAATGTAAGTTTTTATGTTTTTAGGGTTTAGGGCTACGATTTAGGATTTAGGGTTTTAGGGTTTATGGTAGGGTTTAGGGTTTTTAGTGTTTAGGGTTTTATAGGGAGGGTAGGGTTTAAGGTTTGGGTTTAAGGTTTAGGTTTAGGGAGGAGGTTTGGGTTTAGGAGTTTAAGGTTTAAACTTAGGCTTTAAGGTTAGTTTGGGATTTAGGGTTTAGCATTTAAGATTTAGGGTTTAGCAATTTTTAGGATTTAGGGTCTGGGGTTTAGGGTTTAGGGTTATAGGTATAGGGTTTAGGATTTAGGGTTAGTTTTAAGATTTATGGTTTTAGGGTTTAGGAATTAGGGTTTAGGGTTATTTTTAAATTAAGTAAACCAGTTGGTTTAGGTTGATTTAGTTTATTTAGTTAATTTTTTATTTATTTAAGTTTATTTTATTTTTTTCATTTTCTTTAGGTTTATTTTTTATTTTTATTTAGTTTAGTTTATTTATTTTAGTTTAGGTTTTCTATTTTAGTTTAGATTTTTTATTTTAGTTTCATTTTTATGTTTAGGTTTAGGTTTATGTTTATTTTTTAGTTATGTTTTTTTTTTTTTTTTTTTTTATAGGTTTAGGTTTAGGTTTTAATTTTATTTTTTTAGGTTTAGGTTTTATGTTTTTATTTTAGGTTTATTTTTAAGTTTTATTTTTTAGTTTTAGTTTAGGTTTATTTATTTATTTATTTTTATTTAATTAGGGTTTAGGTTTAGTTTGTTTTCTGTTTAGGTATTTTTTAGTTTAGAGTTTAGGTTTTATTTTTTATTAATTTGTACATTTTACTTTTAGGTTTATGTTTTCATTTAGTTTTTATTTTAAGTTTATTTTATTTTTATTTTACATTTAGTTTTTATGTTTAGGTTTTTAATTTTTAGGTTTATTTTATTTTTTATTTTAGTTTAGGTTTATATTTATTTTATTTTAGTTTAATTTTTAATTTTTCTTATATTTTATTTTTAAATTTAGGTTTAGGTTTAGGTTTTAATTTAGGTTTTAATTTTTTTTATTTTTTTATTTTATATAGGTTTAAGTTTTTTATTTATTTTATTTTTTGGTTTTATGTAGTTTAGGTTTAGGTTTTAGGTTTTTTTAGGGTATAGGGTTTAGTGTTTAGGGTTTGGGGTTTAGGGTTTAGGGTTTATGGTTTTAGGTTTTAAGGTTTAAGTTTTAGGGTTTAGGTTTAGGGTTTTAGAGAGTATGGCTTAGGGTTTAGGGTTTAGGGTTTTATGCTTTAGGGTTTAAGGTTTAGGGTTGTAGGTTTAGGGTTTAAGTTTACCATTTTTTATTAAATTAAACTAACTAGTAGGTTTAGGTTTATTTAGTTTATTTTTTATTTATTTTAGTTTATTTTATTTTTGTATTTTTATTTAGGTTTATTTTTATTTTTATTTAGTTTAGTTTATTTATGGAGTGTAATTTTATTTGTTAAAGATATAGTGGTGGTGTTGTGACATTAAGTGAGCAAGTCATTAAAAAGAGTGAGCGATTTAAATATTTAGGCTCTATTGTTCAAAATGATGGTGAAATAGATGGAGATGTTATTAGTAGAATTCAAGTTGGATGGTTGAAGGGGAGGAATTCATCTGGCCTGTTGTGTGATAGAAAAGTATCGCTTAAACTTAAGGAAAAATTTTACAAGATGCTGGTAAGACGAGCAATGACTTATGGTGTAGAATGTTGGCCAATAAAAGAGAAGCATGAGACTAAGTTAAGTGTTGTAGAGATAAGGATGCCTAGGTGGATGAGTGGCTTTACTCTTAGAGATAAAATGTAAAATATGTATGTCCGAGAAAAAAGTTTGAGTAGCTCCGGTGGCAGATAAAATTAGAGAGAGTGGCCTTAAATGGTTTGGCCACATAAAGGGTTGGCCATCCAATGACCCAGTTAAGAGAGTAGATGCATAAGATTTGCCTTATGTTAAGAAAAGTAGAGGTGGTCCTAAAAAGACATGGTTAAAATGTATAAAAAATGACCTTAGTATACTTGAATTGAATGAGAATTTGACACATAATAGGACACAATGGAGACGAAGGTTTCATGTAGCCGACCCCACTTAGTTGGATATTAGCTTGTTGTTGTTGTTGTCATTGTTTAGTTTATTTATTTTAGGTTTATTTATTTTAATTTTGGTTTTTTATTTTATTTTATTTTTTAGGTTTAGGTTTATTTTTTAATTTAGTTTTATTTATTTATTTATTTTTTGGTTTAGGTTTTATTTTTTATTTTTAGGTTTAGGTTTAGGTTTTTATTTTATTTTTTTAGGTTTAGGTTTTAGGTTTTTATTTTAGGTTTATTTTTAGGTTTTATTTTTTATTTAAGTTTAGGTTTATTTATAGCTTATTTTATTTTATTTAGGGTTTAGGTTTAGGTATAGGTTTTATTTATTTTACTTTAGTTTATTTTAGTTTAGGTTTTGGTTTATTTTATTTTTATTTTAGGTTTAGGTTTTTCTTTTTAGTTTAGGGTTTAGGTTTTAATGTTTATTTATTTTTAAGTTCACTTTTTAGGTTTGAGTTTTTATTTATATTTTATTTTTATTTTATTTTTGTTTTATTTTAGGTTTTATTTTTATTTAATTTTGGTTTTTTATTTTTTTTAGTTTAGTTTAGGTTTTTATTTATTTTATTTTGGCTTAGTTTTTAATTTTTATTTTGCTTTATTTTATGTTTATTTTATTCCTATTTTACATTTAGTTTTTTATTCTTATGTTTATTTTACTTTTTAATTTAGTTTATGTTTTTCTTTATTTTATTTTAGTTTATTATTATCTTTTATTTTATTTTATTTTTTGGTTTTGGCTTAGGTTTTAGTTTAAGTATTTATTTTATTATTATATTTTATTAAATTTAGGTTTTGGATTTTTTATTAATTTTATTTAGTTGTATTTAGTTTAGCTTTTTTGGGTTTAGGGTGTACGGTTTAAGATTTAGGGTTTAAGGTTTTAGGGTTTAGGATTTTAGGGTTTAGGGTTTATGGTTAGGGTTTAAGGTTTAGGGTTTAGGGTTTTTAGGGTTTACAGTTTAGGATTTCAGGTTTAGGGTTTAGGGTTTAGGGTTAGTTTATGGTTTATGGCTTAGGGTTTATGGTTTTTTAGGGTTTAATGTTAGTTTTAGCATTTAGGGTTTAGGGTTTAGGGTTTAGGATTTAGGGTTTCGGGTTTAAGGTTTAGGGTTTATGATTTTTTTTAAAAGAAATTAAGTAAACCCGTAGGTTTAATTTTATTTAGTTTATTTAGATTGTTTTTTATTTATTTTAGTTTATTATATTTCTTTTTTTTATTTTTTATTTTTATTTAGTTTTGTTTATTTAATTCAAGTTTATTTATTTTAGTTTAAGTTTTTTATTTTAGTTTATTTTTTAGGTTTAGTTTTAAGTTTAGGTTTATTTTTTAGTTTAGTTTTATTTTTATTTTATTTTTAGGTTTAAGTTTTATTTTTTATTCTTAAGTTTAGGTTAAGGTTTTTATTTTTATTTTTTATGTTTAGGTTTTAGGTTTTTATTTTAGGTTTATTTTTAGGTTTTTATTTCTAGTTAAGGTTTAGGTTTATTTTTAGTTTATTTTTTTATTTAGTTTAGGTTTAGGTTTAGGTTTAGTTTATTTTAGGTTTAAGTTTAGGTTTTACTTATTTTAGTTTAGGTATATATTTATTTTATTTTGTTTATTTTAGGTTTAGGGTTTAGGTTTTTTGTTTTAATTATTTTATGTTTACATTTTGATTTAGTTTTTATTTTATTTTATTTTATTTTTGTTTACTTTATTTTTATTTTACAATTAGTTTTGATTTTATTTAGTTTTTTATTTTTATGTTTATTTTATTTTTAGTTCAGTCTAGATTTTTATTTATTTTATTTTATTTTGGTTTTTATTTTTAAGTTTAGGCTTAGGTTTAGGTTCTAGTTTATGTTTTTATTTTACTTAGGTTTAGGTTTTTATTTATTTATTTTATTTTTAGGTTTTTTTTTATTTAGGTTTATGTTTTTAAGTTTTTAGGGTTACAATTTAGGGTTTAGGGTTGTAGGTTTTAGGGTTTAGGGATTAGGGTTTATTATTTAGGGTTTAGGTTTCAGGTTTTAGTTTAGGGTTTATGCTTTAGGGTTTTTGGTTTTTTTTAATAGAGAACAAATTTAGATTCAAGAATTCTTCTTTTTGATTTCATCAACCAAGTAACAAATGAGGAAAGTGCAGTAATCAAATGACCTCATTAGGGCTCGCTAAAGCTATGTGTTCTCAAAATGTCTAGACTATATACCTATTACCATTCAATCTTATATAACTCAACACTTGAATAGAGGAAAGAGAACTCAACATTCATACACTTAAGCTATAAGCACATGCATTTCTTATGTATTTAGAAATAGCAAAATAACACATACTATTATTCATTTATAAGCTTTTGAAAAATAAATTTGGATTTAATAGTGATAATGGCCACACATATATTAAATTAAATCAACACATGAAGAAAATCTATTTTATTTCACTTTATTTTAAAAAGATGGATGCATGAATTTAATTGACATACCAAATTTAACTTATTGAAAAGAGGACAATCAAATATAAGCATGTGTTTAATTCAACCAAACTTGTTCTTAAGGATAATCAAATCAAATAAGATAATTTAAAGCAAACCAAAGCTTCTTTATTAATTAAGTTTTGGATTTGGTCTGATTTGAGGAGGAGAAGAGAAATCATCATTTGTTGTTTTAAACTCATTCCCATATTAGTGATTTGATTTAATTTAAGGAAATATAATTAAGTTGATTTTATGGGTTTATAAGTTGAACCCTTAATTAGATGAATTAATTACCCTTACCTATGTCACCTTAAAGTAATTAACTAAATAATTATGAGCCACCATGATATGAATGGAAAATAAACTTCCAATGTTCTTAGGAAATAAAAGGGGTCTAATGCAATTAGCTCATGATTAGTAGTTAATTAGATTAAGTCACTTAATTAATTACTCTTATGCTTTTCCCACACATGTGGACTAACGATAATTTCATTAAACTCCTTTAGGTTATTAAACACCTAAAGATTTACTCCATGATTTATTTAATTAAGATCTGATTTGAATATAATTTCAATTTGATTAAGTGATTTAATTAAATAGTTTAATCTTAACTAATTTCATTATAAAAAATGGTGAAATGAACTTAGGGAAAGGGGTCCCAACCCTTTTCCTTAATACAGTTATTGTTGAACAATTATTAATAAACTTAATTAACCAATTTATTACTATTCATGGGATTAATTAATCATTAATTAACTTAAAAGAGTAGTTAAGGTTTAATTAGTTAGTTTTCCTAATTAATTGAGCAATAAATCCCAAGAAAATCATGGGAGGCAGAGGTCATCCCATTAAATTAACCCATAAAATTTGGAATTAATTGCTCAAGTAATTAAAAAGTAATTAAGCTAATTAATTTTATAATTGAACCATAATTACTGTTCAAAATTAGTTAAGATTATTTTTAATTAATTCTCCTCTAAAAGATCTTTAAAATGACTATTTATTTGCATTTTTAAATTTATCTATGATATTTTTATGATTTTTAGAAGCTTCAGTCATTAAAAATGATTAATTAAACCTAATTAAAGTTTAATCTTGTTGGTGCCATGTGGTGCACTGACTCGGTGCGCTTTCCACATATCGTTGTGGGATTGGCTACTTAAAACTTATCCTACTCAACACCTACGTGGCGGCGACTGATGCATTTTCTCATCCACCATCCGATCTATGATCGGACGGCTATGATTAATCTCACATCTTAATAGGATTAAATCAGATTGATCTAGCATATCTAATCACAACCATCTGTTCTGATCATGTAGAATGGATGGTGTGTGATCTAACATCACTCGAGTGAGTGAGAATGTAGTTTGTTTGCCATTCCTTACTTGATCTGAGCTTACCCGAGCTCGGGTCAACTCCAAAAGGATCCTACATATTCACGACATCGATCAGAGGGGATCCAATAGTCAAGATCACACGAGATGCAAGTTTTCTTCAAAAAGCTCCAACCCATTTTTGCCTAAGGATCAGTTTTGGAAGCATACCTCGTCGACCTCAAGACCGATGGCTCGAATGATCAAGGAAACTTCATCTAGTGGAGATGAAGCCTTATTGAGCAACAATTGGATCAATTCCTTGACATTCACTATGAAGGCCACAAATTGATGATTTGGAGCTTGACTTTGATTGAAGTCCCACCTCTAATACTCGAGAAGCTTGGGAGATGATTCATTCTTACTCGACGAGGCCTAAGGAAGGTGCGTGCAAAATTAATTTTAGTTTTATGGAGAAAAGGAGAAGTTAGGTCAAAAATGGGAGTGTCCTATTTTGGGATAGATGGGAATGGCATTTTCTGGTCAAAGAATGAGTTTGGGAGCTTAGGAAATGGCTCTAGCAGCTCATCTTGGGTAGCTAGGGCTCTAAAGAATGATCTGTGTGTGTTTGAGTGGAAATGAGGGGGTCTATACATCTTGATCAGATGATGGGATTAAGTTTGGCTTCTAGTGGCTGTCCGGCCATCTCAGGGAGTCGTGGGTGGTAGGGAGGCGATGAGTTGGCTCAGTTTGGTTGGTTGAAGGTGTGGAGGTGGTTGCCAAGAAGGAATCATGGGTGTGCTATGGGTTACAAATGCTCCAATGGGGAGGGTGAGGTGATTTCTCCTCCCATGGGTCATGGCCGACCCAACCACCCCTTGAGTCAGGTTGGCCAGTGTCCTAGGTGCCTAGATGGACCATTGGGTGAGTACCAAGTAGCTAATGAATGAAAATGACCACTTACATGAGTGATTTGTCTCATGTGATGCCCTTGACCCAAGGGTAGAACAATCTTTTGGCATTGGATTTCATTTGGATAGATTTGAAATGAGCCAAAAGTGGCCCAAATTTCAAGTCAATTGGAGTTGATTTGGTTAGTTTTGGCTCAATTTGACTCATTTAGGTCAAATTAGGTTAGGTTGGGTCAAGTTGACCAATTGGGCAAATTGGGTCAAACTAAGGGTTAGGTCAAGTTCATATGATCATTTGGGATGTTTTGGTTTAATTGGTTTGGTTTAGTTTGGCTTAGATTTGAATTTGGCTCATTTGAATTCATTTGGGTCAAATGGGTTAAGCTGACCAATTTGACCAAATTGGCCAAATTGGATTGGGTTGGGTGTTAGTTTGGATTTAGTTGACCAATTGAAGTTGATTATAGGCTTTAGTTTTAATTAATTTAGATTTGGTTTTGATTTTGGCCAACTTGAACCTTTAGGTCAATTTGGGCTAATTAGGTCAATTGGGTTTAATTTGGTCAAGTTCAACAATCAATTTGGAATGAACTTGAGCCATTGGTTACAAATAATTTGGCTATATTTTGATTTGACCTAATTGGTCTTTTAGGTCAATTTGGGTTAACTTGGGTCAAGAGGGCCAATTGGGTTTAGTTTGACTCAATTGAAGGTCAAGTCATATTCAAATATTGATTTTGATTTGGTATGAATCATTAGTTTCAAGGGATTTGGCATAGGTTGTAACTAGTTTGGGTTCATATGGGTTAAAGGGTTGACTTGGTCAAATGACCAAGCTGACTTTGTTTGACCCAATTTGTGACAATTGATCAACTTAGGGTGATCAACCATCATGATGGGAGGTTTTGATGGGCTTGGTTCAATCTAATTTTGGTAGGATTAGAACTTAGATCAAATAGGTGAAATTGGACACTTTCTATCAAGTTTACTAATTAGGTTTAGTTGGCTTGATTTTGGGTTGAGTTTGATTTAGTTGAGTTTATATATAGATTTGGGATTGATATATTAATTCAATTGCAACTGGCTTGGTTCAAATGAGTTTTGGTTCATTTGTACATTTCAAGTCAAAACGGTTAAGTTGGGTTTGACTTGGGTTGATTTTGGTTTGGCATGATGACTATAGATTTCATTTATATTTGTGAATATGATTGAAGGTATGATTGATTCATGAAAAAATCATTTGAATTTGGGTTTTGGAATGACAAAATTTTGCTAAGTCCATGGAGTTGGGTAGTGTGGCTTAGGTTTGGATTTTTAATTTGGTTAGATTTAAATATATATTTCATTTAAATTTATGAAGATGATTGAAAATATGATTAATTTGTGAGAAAATCTATTATGTTTGACTTGATTTGGATTAAGATTTAGCTAAGTCCATGGGATAGGTCATACGGCTTAGGAAGGGTTTTGATTTAATTTGATTTAGTTTGATTTAGTTTTGATCATTTAAATGTAGATTTTATTTATCTTCAGGAAGATGATTGAAGATATAAATCAATTATGAGAAAATCAATTAATTTTGGAATGATTTGGAATAATATTTGGCTAAGTCCATAGGATAGGTCATATGGCTTAGGAAAGGTTTCAAGTTTGGATTTGATCATGTGCTTCAATCATTTGGTTTTGGAATTTGGGTTTGGATTTAGATTTGAATTTGATGCTTGAATTGAACTTGAGGTTTAGTTTGAGAAGATAAACATGGATTGGATTTAGGTTGTAGGGTAGGTGGATTATTCTAATCCCTAATGCATAACCTAATCATATGGTTAACCCTTCTAAGTCTTTAGGCTTATGTTAAGGGTTTACCTAATTGTTAGAAGTGTCTTATTACTAGGGAAGTCTTAGTGTCTAGAAGACTCCTAAGTCTAAGATGGGAAGATTCAATCCATACTCCATAAGTGAGCTCAACAGGCCTTAGGCTCCATAGTGTTGCCCTTAGAGATAGATGATTGGAAAACTGAAGCCAAGTTTCACAATATAGACTCGGATATATCTTTCAATGATTTGCTTGGGAGACCATGGATACATAAAAACAATATAGTTCCATCCTATCTACATCAATGTATTAAGTTTGTTAAAGGTTGGATCATCTACTGTGTCAAAGGAGATCTCAAGTCATTTATAGTTCATGAGGTCAACATATATGAGGATGCAGCTTACTACCTCCCTCAAAATCAACAAGTCTATTCTCACGAACTTGACCAAAGTTTAAAAATAAAAGAAATAGAAAAAGAAAAAAAATAAAGGGAAAAAGAAAATGAAAAGAAAAGAGAAACTGAAAATAAAATAAAAGGGAGCAGAAATAGACTTGGAGGAAGTGGAGCTTGACATTAGATTCCACCCATAGGTCATTACTCCATTCAAACATATGGGTAGGATGACTTGACCTCCACGAGACAGAGGAAGAAGCCAGTTTAGAGGCTGTCCTAGTGGTGGAAAACCTCCTTATTGGCCACCTAATAGAAGATATGTCTTAGCTACCAGGAGTACACCTGTAATCCATATAGACTTAAAATCTAGTTCATAGGATGAGTCTTATATGGTCAGCACACTAGCCAACTCTTCTCAGTAGTAGATTCCCTAGGAGGTGACACTTGAGCCAAATAGCGATCAAGATCAGTCTCCAAAGCAAAGCGTAAGTTTATCCAAGTCTATATGTGAAACAGCTAGGCATCAGTTGGTAACCTTAGCTCTAACCCCACTTTCCTCTCAAAAAGCTGAGGGTTTGGTAGTTAAGGAATCCCCTAAGTCATCCACAGGTGTGAAGACTCAGAGGATCTTTAGGAGCATCATCCTCAAGTCAAGAAGTTCATCTAGAAAGGATGATTCATATAAGATTTAATAAAATTACCTTTTGATTGGTACTTGCCTTGTGTTCATAATTTAGCAAATAAAGTGTTAATCTTACATACTTAGTCAAAGCACAGGTCAGACTAGTTTGAAAGAATATGGAGAAAAAAAATATAAAAGCTCTCAATCAAGATTAGGACTCGGATTTAGTACAGTGGGTCCAATTGATAATAACGATTATTGCTTAGTCATCACCAATCATTTGGAATCTGATAGGTTCTTTTCAAATCACATTAAATTTTATAAGGAGCTATGCTTAGAAACTTTAGATGATCTAGATGATTTTGAAGTTAAAGATGCACCACCAGAGTTTAAAGAATAGATCAAGTCAGCCATCAGTGAGCTCAAGGAAATCAACTTAGGAACGAAAGAAGATCCACGCCCTATAGACATCAATTTTTGTTGAATGAAATTAAAATCAATGACTTAGTTAATTTATTGAATGAGTTTCAGGATTGCTTTGCATGGAGTTATGAAGAGATGCCTGGATTGGCTCCTGACATAGTGGCCCATAAACTAGCAATAAAGTGTACTGCTAACCCTATTAAGCAAGTTCCAAGATGTACGAGATTAGACATAGAGCAAGAGGTCATTTCTGAAGTCAGGAAACTAACCAATGCTGGCTTCATCCACGAAGAAAAATACCTTACTTGGTTAGCTAGCATCATCCCAATTAAGAAAAAGATTGTTCAAATGCATCAATTTTAGGGATTTAAATAAGGCATGTCCAAAAGACAAATTCCACTACCAATCCAGAGCTAATGGTGGACATTGCCTCATCTCATGTAGTCTTCTCTTTCATGGATGGCTTATCTGGATATAACCAAATAAAGAAGAAAAAAATACAGCTTTTAGAACCCGATCATAATCTATTGCTATAAGGTCATGCCTTTTAGCCTTAAAAAGGTCAGTGCTACATACCAGCGGGCTATGACTTGAATCTTCGATAAACTCATTCATCATCAAGTCGAGTGCTATGTCAATGAAGTCATGGTAAAAAGTAGAGAAATGGAAGACCCTCTCTTTAACTTGAGAATTATTTTCAAACAATTAAGATAATTTAACATTAAAAGGAATCCCTTGAAATGTGCATTCGGAGTAGCTTCAGGGAAATTCATTGGGTTTGTTGTCCGACACTGAGGACTCAAAATTGATCCAGAGATGATCAAGATGATATTAGAAATGCCACCCCTAAAAGTTTAACTCAACTCAAATCATTCCAAGCATGTTTGGCATATCTAAGATGCTTTATATCCAACCTATCGGGAAGATGTCGGTCATTCCCTGCACTTGTCAAAAAGGATGCCAAGTTCAAGTGGGATGACAAGTGTGAGCTTGCCCTCAAAGACATGAAGCATTACCTGATGACACCGCCAGTTATAACAGCCCCTATCCCAAGAAAGTGATGAAAGGAAGGAAAATGCACTCTACTACCTCAGCCATTGGCTAATCCCTGTTGAGGCTAATTATCTATCCATTGAAAAGCATTTCTTAGCTTTAATCTTTGCATCCCAAAAGGTACAGCACTACATGCTTCCTCTAGTAGTTTGACATTACCTCTAGGATCAATCCACTACAGTATCTCATGATACAGCCAATGCTATCTAGACGGTTGACATAATAGTCCATGATCCTCTCATAGTTTTGCATTACCTTCGTACCTCTTTGTATGATGAAAGGACAAGCGCTTGCAGATTTCTTAGTAGCACACTCACTTCTTATCGACTCTCTGCTTATTGATGATATCCTTGATGAATTAATCATGAACTTAGGGGATACTAGCATTCACCATAGGGAGATGTACTTTGATGGTGTGGCTTCCTCTCTAAGAGGAGAAGAACCACGATCTACTATTCCGAAAGCAGGGGTCAAAATTATTCTCTTAACTCTAGACCGCGATGTGATGATATTCTCATATAATCTATCCAATCTTTGTACCAACAACAAAACTGAATATGAGGCTCTAATTGTTGGTCTGGATTTATCCATTACTCTAAGCATCCAGAACATCAACATCTTTGGGGATTCTCAGCTAGTTATCAACCAAATCACTGGGTTCTATAGGATTATAAACCCCAATCTTCATCATTACCACAAGTACACCATGGAGTTGTTGGCATAAATCCTAGAGGTTACCATTTATAAGATTTCTCGAGGAGAGAATGTCATAGCATATGCTTTAGCTAAGCTTTCCAAGGAATTGGCATGTTTGAAGGATGAGTCCATATTAATAAAGGTCCAAAATAGACAAGTCTAATGTCATATTTATATTGAACTCATTAAGAAGTATTCTCTTGAAAGGGAGGTTGCCATTGCCAAGAAGGACGAGGAGTTAGATTGGAGGAAACCATTCATGGATTACCTAAATAAAGGCAAACAACCTCAAGAGAAGTCCCAAACATATTAGATGAAGTAGAGAGCACTTTCCTATGCTCTTGTGGATGGTGTCTTATACCAGCAATCTTTTGATCATATGTGGTTATGTTGTTTAGGCAAGCACAAAGCCCATAAGATTGTGATCAAGGTACACTCAGGATTATGTGGAGCTAACTATTCTGGTCTGAAGATGAAAGCCAAGATCAAGAGACTAGGATATTACTGACCATCGATGATCAAATATTGCATTGATATGGCTAGGCAATGCCACTAATGTTAAATACATGATGTGGTCCTACACCAACCACCTAACATTCTACATCCTACATTGGTCTCATGGCCATTCGAGTGTTGGGGGTACCGACATAGTGGGTTTGATTAATCCTCCTTTTTCTAAGGGTCATCGGTTCATCTTAGCTATTACTGACTAATTTTTTAAATTGGTGAAGGCGATTACATTTAGAGTGTCACAACTCAGCATGTGCTCTTATTTTATAGGAACCATATCGTATATAGGTTTGGAGTGCCTCGATGAATTATATCTGATAATTATATTGCATTCAAGAGCAGATCAACAACTTTACCCAGACACAACATAGCTTGGAGATATTCTACCATCAACTACCCAAGGGAAAACGGGTTAGCTGAAGCATTCAACAAAACTCTCATCCAAATACTGAAGAAGACACTCAACAATAATAAGAGACATTGGCAAGAGAAGTTAGTTGAAGCCTTGTGGGCCTACCGCACCATATCTAGAACTCCAACTCAGTCTACTCCTTTCTCCTTAATGTATGGGTCCAAAGCCATTCTACCATTAGAAGTCTAACTCCCATCACTAAGGATAGTTGTGGGTAGCAAGATCACAACAGAGCATAATGGCAAGTTACGATTAAAATAGCTTGAAGGTTTGGAGGAGAGACACCTGCGAGCATGCCAAAATCTTGAGTTATACAAAGCTAAAATGAATCAAGCTCACAACTAGTTGGTCTGTCCTAGAGCATTTCAAGTAGGAGAGCTTATTTTTGTTCTAAGGAGACCAATTGTTGAATGTCATAAGATGGGAGGCAAGTTTGAACCCACTTGGGATGGCCCTTTTATCATAGAGAAGGCCTACCAAGGAGGATCTTATCAGCTTATTAATCATAAGAAAGATAGCCCAATGCTACTAATCAATGGGCTCTACATAAAGAAATATTATAAATCATGTTTGAAACTAGTTATCATCAATGAAAATTCCATTTTGAATTCAACCTCTTCCATGTTGAAAGTATTCTTATTTGTGAATCTCCATGATGTCTTTAGGGTAGGTGTAAGGAACTCAAGCAGTATTCTATCCTTGATCTACACAACACAAACATAAACTACACACAAACATATAAAACAAACACATGTCTTTTATCTTGGGCTAGTCTGAGTTGAAATAACACCCCAGTGACAATCACATAAT
This sequence comes from Cymbidium sinense, assembly GCA_021442155.1. Classification (NCBI taxonomy): domain Eukaryota; kingdom Viridiplantae; phylum Streptophyta; class Magnoliopsida; order Asparagales; family Orchidaceae; genus Cymbidium; species Cymbidium sinense. Next base: position 242,323,812 of record CM038214.1, on the reverse strand, counting down.
AGCTGCTCTAGGTCGGACTGACGTGCTACCATGCTCGTGTGTCACCCCAGTGATATTCTTACTTTGGAGGATGTAAGTCTACTCTTCTTTCCTTCCTTACTTGGCCACTACACATCGATGAGTGTCTTGTTAGTTTGGTAGGCCTTACTGCGAGGCCAATAAGCTACCTCATGTTGGCTTCATTTAAGGGGATGAGAGTCTGTTATGCTTTCTTCTTGGATTAGCCCTCCTGCACTAATTGGGTTGAGTATATTTGAAGTTTAGGATAAGTCCCTAGTGGCCCTTCCCTCCTGACTACTTTAAGTCTAGGTCTAGTCCTTCCTCGAGGCTCCATGTTTAGTAGTCATTCTAGGTCAGATAACATCTATCCTGCTAACGGTATACTATCCCAATGATCAGCTCCACTTAAAAAGTTGTAAGCCTACACGCTTTCTTTCTAGATTGATTGTTGCACACCGATGGGCACCTTAGGTTGGTTAGTTCTAACTATGCTGATGGATACACCACTCATGCTGATGGATACACCTCAGGTTGGTTTATTCTCGCACATTAGGATACAGAACTCATGGCAGATGTAAGTTTGCTACACTTTCTCCTTATGTTGGCCATCGTACACCTATAAGCTTTCTATTCCAGGCTTGAAGATAACACCCCTAGCAGCATCTCCTCTATGGGCACTTTGTTTGGATCACATCCTTTGCAACCCAATTTAGACACTACCCGAGTTACTATCGGATAGTTCCCTTTCCTAGTAACCACCCCTATGGTTGAGAATTCATCCTATGGATATGCAGTTTCTCCCTTGGTCCAGTAAATCTGAGATAGGTCAAGGCTAACATAGCACCTTCTCATTATGGTCCCTCACACACCAACAGGGTCCATGCAAATATATATACACAATATATATTCACTTATGGATAAAGAAGACACTCTTAACAGTACCTTTCCTAAGCAGGCTTCCTATCTTTAAGGCAGCGTTAGCAAAACTCCATACAGGAACAACCTAATTACTCTTATGTTGATATAAGTCCCTAGTGGTATTCACTCAGTAGTCACCCTTAAGTCAAATTTTATTTGTTGTGCTACCAACAAGTCACCCCAACAGTTGTTCCCTACTTTAAAAGATGTAATTTTGCTATTCCTTGTTCCTTGCATAGCCATTGCACACCAAAAAGCAACCCCTTAGGTTGGCTAGCTTTACCCCACAGCCGAAAGACTATCCCTTTGGATTTGTAAACCTAAGGTAGGTTAAGAATGATATAGCCCCTTCTCAGTGGGTTCATCACATACTGAAAGGGTCCATACATTAACTCAGATTAAATTAAACCAAATCTAATTTTCCCCAATGGAGTTAAATCACACTCTTCTCCCTAGTGGAGCCCCAAATCATATGTAAATAAGTCAAGAAAAAAATCAAATTCAAAACCAACCTCCCTAGTGGAGCCAAATTAAACAAACTCCCCCAGTAGAGTTTAAATCAAAGAAATCTAGCCAAACTCTTATTCTCAATGGATACATCCCCAAATAAATCTATGAAATCAAACTCAAATCCTAATCCCCAATGGATAGCTTGAATTTTCTTCCTTAGTGGAAGGTTCATATACCTAATCCCTAGTGGACTCGAGCCCATATCTCTAATAGACATGCCTCTACATCAATTAAAATAAAGCAAATTAAAGTCATTTTGATCTTAATTCCCAATGGATTATAGATTCTTATCTCCAGTGGATCTTCTTTCGATAATTCATATAATCAAATCAATTCCAAACCTTATACTCAGTAGATTTTCTTCTTTTATGCCCTTGACATAGACCCCTCAAATGTCATGTGCAATGTAAGTGTGATCCCATAACGGATCTCCCTTCATGACCTTGACATGGAATTCTCATCAAATCTTATTTCTTCACTTATGCACACCTTTAATACTTCAACCAAAAGCATAACAATGTATTTGCTCAAATTACATCATCTTAACATTATAATCAACATTTTATGATTTGTGATGGTGCAAGCTCAATTAAACTATACAATATCATGCTGAACATATTATAGTGTGAATTAACGCACTATATTATATTATAATATATGATGCTATATTATTAGTTGTTATAATATAATATATTGTCTAACATTACACCTCATTGGAATCACTTAAAAGGAACAAATAATAAAAGTTTCTCAAAAATATGAATAATGTTCATTTTGGATGTAAAATTATTATTTTTCTATTAGAAATGGTACAAAATAGCATAATTTTGGTGTTGCTTCTTAGTGTGTGCTGACAATTTGGCCAAATTTATCCATCTCAACCTACAAATTAACATTTTTATGACTTTTGAACCAATGTATTATAACAAAAGTAAAAAATTCTAAAATGCAATAACATTTATTAACACACCACCACATTCATATATATGTGAAGTTATATTGTTATGTACATTATATTTTAATATGCTTTCATATAATATATTATCTTACATTACACCTTAAAATGAATCTCTTTAATAAAAAAATTTATAAAATTTGGTTGAAAAATCAATATTTATTTTGGATGCAAAATTCCATTCTTTTGATTAAATGACACACCATAGCACACCCCCAAATGATGTTCCCTAAAGCCTGCCTTGAATTTGGACAAATCCCATCATCTCAGCCTATAAATCTATATTTTTATGAATTATACTAGTATAAACACAAGTACATCATACTAAATTAAACTAAAATATGCTAAACAACAAGTAGTAATACATAATAGTTTATAGTGCATGATGATACACTATGATATGGCATCCTATATTATAATACACTATAACATATTATATTATATTATATTGCATATCACATCACAAGGGATTGCTTAAGATAAACAATCTTAAAATTAGTCTAAATAATAAAAAAATTATTTATTTTAGTCGTATCACTTACATATTTTAAATTGAAACAATATATTATGATGTCATGCTCAACTTATTATGAATTTGACCAAACTCACCATTTTAAAGTCATTGGGGCTTAGGGTTTAGGGTTTAAAGTTTTTAGGGTTTAGGGTTGAGGTTTAGGGTTTTGGTTTTAGGTTTAGGGTTTAAGGTTTTTTTTAATAGAGAACAAATTCATATTCAACATTTCTTTTTTCAATTTCATCAACCAAGTAGCACCCCAAGTTTTCTAAAACACAAGCAAAAACATAGATAAAAATGAGCACTCATAGAGCAAGTCAAAACATAGTTCCATAATCACCAGATCAGATTGGTCATTCTTCAGTTTCTCCAGTTCCCATCAGAACCACCCCCGCTTCTCGAGTTCTGGGATCCGCCATCATATCTCCAATCTCTCCCTCCACCACCACCATAGTTGCAACCTCCATTGGTCCTTCTTCCATCAAAACCACCACTACTCGGACCACGATATCTATATCCACCAGACCAGATCACCACCTGATAATTGTGACTTTTCCTTATTCCTTCCTTGATCTAGATAGTTGATTGATGTTCTTGCCATCAAGGTCCTGCCCATTCTTAGAAATTAAGGTTTAGGGTTAGTTTAGGGTTTAGAGTTTAGGGATATTTTAGGGTATAGGGTTTAGGGTTTGGGCTTTAGGGTTTAGCGTTGTTGGTTTTAGTGTTTAAGGTTTTAGGGTTTAAAGATTAAGGTTTAGGATTTAGGGTTTAGGGTTTTATGATTTAGTGTTTAGGGTTTATGGTTTAGGGTTTAGGGTTTAGGGTTTAGGGTTTAGGATTTTAGGGTTTGGGTTTAGGGTTTAGGGTTTAAGGTTAGTTTTAGAGTTTAGGGATTAGGGTTTAGGATTTATGGTTTAGGGTATTTTTTTAAATTAAGTAAACTAGTAGGTTTAGGTTTATTTAGTTTATTTTATATTTATTTGATTTTATTTTCCTTTTTATTTTTATTTAGATTTATTTAATATATTTATTTAGTTTAGTTTATTTATTTTATGTTTATTTATTTTAATTTATTTTTTAGGTTTAGGTTAATTTTTTCATTGAGTTTTATTTTTATTTTATTTTTTTAGTTTAGGTTTAATTTTTTATTTTTAGGTTTAGGTTTAGGTTTTTATTTTATTTTTTTAGGTTTAGGTTTTAGGTTTTTATTTTAGGTTTATTTTTAGGTTTTATTTTTTAGTTTAGGTTTAGGTTTATTTTGAGTTTATTATATTTTATTTAGTTAGGTTTATGTTTAGGTTTAGGTTTTGCTTATTTTAGTTTAGGTTTAGGTTTATTTTATTTTTATTTTAGGTTTAAGTTTTTTTTTAGTTTAGGGTTTAGGTTTTATTTTTTATTTATTTTTAGGTTTATTTTTATAGGTTTAGGTTTTTATTTAATTTTTATTGTATTTTACTTTAGGTTTAATTTATTTTTATTTTACATTTAGTTTTTATTTTATTAAGGTTTTTTATTCTTAGGTTTATTTTATTTTTAAGTTTAATTTAGGTTTATCTTTATTTTATTTTAGTTTATTTTTATTTTATTTTTTATTTTATTTTTAGGTTTAGGTTTAGTTTTAGTTTTAGTTTTTATTTTATTTTTTTATCTATTTAGTTTAAGTTTATTATTTATTTTATTTTAGGTTTTATTTAGTTTATAGTTTAGAGTTTAGGGTTTAAGGTTTTGTTTAGGGTTTTAGGGTTTAGGTTTAGGGTTTAGGGTTTAATGTTTTCTTTGTTTATGTCTTAGGGTTTAGGTTTAGGATTTAGGGGGGTTTAGGGTTTAGCTTTAGATTAGGGTTTAGGGTTTAGTGTTTAGGGTTTAGGCTTTAGGGTTTAGGGTTTTTAAGGTTTAGGGTTTAGGGTTAGTTTAGGGTTCAAGGGTTAGGGTTTAGGGTTTTAAGGTTTAGGGTTTATTGTTAGGGTTAGGGTTTAGGGTTAGGTTTAGGGTTTAGAGTTAGTTTAGGGTTTAGGGCTTAGGGTTTAAGTTTTAGAGTTCCTTAGGGTTTAGGGTTTAAGGTTATAGGTTTATGGGTTTCTTTAAGAAAAATCAAGTAAACTAGTAAGTTTAGGTCTAAAAAAAGCAAGTAAACTAGTAGGTTTAGGTTTATTTAGTTTATTTTATCTTTAATTTTTAATTAGGTTTATTTTTTTTATTTAGTTTGGTTTATATATTTTAGTATAGTTTTTTATTTTAGTTTATTTTTTTTAGGTTTAGGTTTTTTAGATTTATTTTTAATTTAGTTTTTTAGGTTTAGATTTTATTTTTTTATTTTAGTTATAGGCTTAGGCTTTTATTTCTTTTATGTTTTAGGTTTAGGTTTTAGGTTTTTTTAAGGATTATTTTTAGGTTATATTTTGGGTTTTAGTTTATTTATTTATTTATTATTACATTTTATTTTTAGGTTTATTTTTTAGGCTTAGGTTTTTATTTAGTTTTTATTTTATTTTATTTTAGGTTTATTTTATTTTTCTTTTAGGTTTAGTTTTTATTTTATTTAGGTTTATTTTTTTAGTTTAGTTTAGGTTTTATAAATTCTATTTTACTTTTGTTTTAAGTTTTTATTTTATTTTTTTTAGGTTTATGTTTAAGTTTAGATTAGGTTTAGGTTTTTATTTTATTTCATTTTGGTTTAGGATTTTTTATTTATTTTATTTTTAGGTTTTATTTAGTTTAGATTTATGATTTTAGCTTGTTAGGGTTTAAGGTTTAGGGTTTAAGGTTTGGGGTTTAGGGTTTAGGGTTTAGGGTTTAGGGTTTAGGGTTATAGGTTTAGCATTTGTTTTAAGGTTTGGGGTTCACGGTTTGGATTTAGGGTTCAGGGTGAACCAGTAGGTTTATGATTATTTAGTTTATTTTTTATTTATTTGACTTTTTATTTTTTATTTTTACTTAGGTTTATTTTTTATTTTTATTTAGCTAAGTTTATTTATTTTAGGTTTATTTATTTTAGTTTAGGTTTTTTATTTTTGTTTATTTTTTAGTTGAGTTTTATTATTAATTTATTTTTTAGGTTTAAGTTTAATTTTTTATTTGTAGCTTTAGGTTTAGGATTTTATTTTATTTTTTTAGGTTTAGGTTTTAGGTTTTTATTTTAGGTTTATTTTAGGTTTTATTTTTTAGTTTAGGTTTAGGTTTATTTTTAGTTTACTTTATTTTATTTAGTTAAGGTTTAGGTTTAAGTATAGTTTATTTTGGGTTTAGGTTTAGGTTATGTTATTTTAGTTTAGGTTTAGATTTATTTTATTTTATTTATTTTATTTTTATTTTAAGTTTATTTTTTTTTTTTGTTTAGGGTTTAGGATTTATTTTTTACTTATTTTTAGGTTTATTTTAGGCTTATTTTTTAGAATTAGGTTTTTATTTAGTTTTGATTTTAGGTTCATTTTATTTTTATTTTACATTTAGTTTTTTATGTTATTAAGGTTTTTTATTCTTAAGTTTATTTTATTTTTTTAGTTTAGCTTAGGTTTTTTTTAGTTTACTTTTAATTTTTATTTTATTTTATTTTTAGGTTTATGTTTAGGTTTTAGTTTAGATTTTTATTTTATTTATTATATTTAGGTTATGGTTTTATTATTTATTTTACTTTTAGGTTTTATTTAGTTTACAGTTTAGGATTTAGGGTTTAGGCTTTTAGGGTTTAGGGTTTAGGGTTATGGTTTAGGGATAGGGTTTAGGGTTTAGGGTTTAGGGTTTAATGTTTAGACTTTATGGTTTAAAGTTTTCAGGGTTTAGGGTTTAGGGTTTTTAGGGTTTAGGATTTAGGTTTAGCTTAGGATTTATGGTTAGTTTAGGGTTTAGTTTTTAGTGTTTAGGGTTTTAAGGTTTAAGGTTTAGGATTTAGCGTTAGTTTAGGGTTTAGTGTTTTAAGGATTACAGTTAGGGTTTAGGGTTAAGGGCTTATTATTAAGGTTATGGTTTAAGGTTTAGGCTTAGTTTAGGGTTTAGGATTTAGAATTCAGGGTTTAGGGTTTAGGGTTTAGGGTTTAATTTTTTGAGTTCTTTAGGTTTTAGGGTTAAGGGTTTAAGGTTTAGAGTTTTTTAAAAAAAAAATAAACTAGAGATTTAGGTTTATTTAGTTTTATTTTTTTTATTTTAGTTTATTTTATTTTATATTTTAATTTAGGTTTATTTTTTATTTTTATTTAGTTTGTTTTATTTATTTTAGTATAGGATTTTTATTTTAGTATATCATTTAGCTTTAGCTTTATTTTTTTAGTTTAGTTTTTTTTTATTTAATTTTTTAGGTTTAAGTTTTATTTTTTATTTTAAGTATAGGTATAGGTTTTATTTTTTTTATTTTTTAGATTTAGGTTTTAGGTTTTTTTTTTGAGATTATTTTAAGTTGTATTTTTTTTAGTTTAGGTTTAATTTATTTTTAGTTTATTTTCTTTTATTTAGGATTTTAGTTTAGGTTTTGATTTAGTTTATTTTACATTTAAGTTTAGGTTTTATTTATTTTAGTTTAGATTATTTTAGTTTAGGTTTAGGTTTATTTTATTTTTATTTTAGGTTTAACTTTTTTTTATTTTTATGTTAGGGTTTAAGTTATATTTTTTATTTATTTTTACATTTTATTCTTAAGTTTATTTTTTAAGTTTAAGTTTCTACTTAGTTTTTATTTTATTTTATTTTAGGTTTATTTTATTTTTATTTTAGGTTTAGTTTTATTTCATTTAGGTTTTTTATTTTTTAGTTTAGTTTAGCTTTTTATATATTTTATTTTACTTTAGTTTTTAGTTTTTATTTTATTTTCTTTTAGGTTTAGGTTTAGTTTTAGGTTAGGTTTAGGTTTCAGTTTAGGTTTTTATTTTATTTTAATTTTTATTTTATTTTGGTTTAGGTTTATTTATTTATTTTATTTTTAGGTTTTTAGTTTTTTAGGGTTTAGTGTTAGTTGAGGATTTAGGGTTTTGGGCTTAGGGTTTGGGATTTAGGGTTTGGGGTTTAGGGTTTAGGGTTAAGGGTTTAGGGTTTAGGGTTTTATGGTTTAGGGTTTATGGTTTTGGGTTTGGGGTTTTGGGTTCTAGGATTTAGGGTTTAGGGTTTTAGGTTTAGGTTTTAAGGTTAGTTTAAGGGTTTTATTTTTTAAAAAAAATTAAGTAAATTGGTAGGTTTTGGTTGATTTAGTTTACTTAGTTTATTTTTTTATTTATTTTAGTTTATTTTATTTATTTTATTTTTTTAGGTTTAGGTTTATTTTTTATTTTTATTTAATTTAGTTTATTTATGTTTATTTATTTTAGTTTATTTTTTAAGTTTTGGTTTAGGTTTATGTTTATTTATTAGTTGAGTTTTATTTTTATTTTATTTTTTAGGTTTTTAGCATTTAGGGTTTAGGGTTTAAGGTTTAGGGTTTAGGGTTTAGGGTTTAGGGTTTAGGTTTATGTGGTTTAGGTTTTAGGTTTAGGGGTTTAGGTTTAGTTTAGTTAGTTTTTAGGTTTAGGTTTATTTATAGTTTAGGTTTAGGTTTAGTGTTTAGGGTTTAGATTGTTAGGTTTAGGGTTTAGATTTTAGAGTTACTTATTTAGGGTTTAGTGTTGTAGTTTAGGGTTTAGTTTAGGTTATGTTTAGGTTTAGGTTTAAGTTAGGTTTAGCCTTTAGGTTTTAGGTTTAGGTTAGGTTTAGATTTAGTTTGGTTTTAGTATTTTAGTTTTAGGTTTAGTTAGGGTTTTTTATGATTTATATTTTAGTTTAGGGTTTAGGTTTAGTTTAGTTTAGGTTTTCTTTAAAATAAATGATATGTTTAGTTTTAGTTTACTTAATTTACTTTTTATTTAGTTTAGTTTATTTATTTTAGGTTTACTTATTTTAGTTTAGGTTTTTTTATTTTTGTTTATTTTTAGGTTAAGGTTTATTTTTCAGTTGTGTTTTCTTTTTATTTTATTTTTAAGGTTTAAGTTTTTAGGTTTTTAAGGTTTATAGTTTTAGGTTTAAGGTTTAGGGTTTAGGGTTTATTAAGGGTTTAGGATTTGGGTTTAGGGTTTAGGGTTTAGCATTTAGGCTTTAGGGTTTACAATTTTTAGGGTTTAGGGTTTAGGGTTTTGGGTTTTGGGTTTGGGGTTTAGTGTTTAGGCTTTAGGATTTAGGGTTTTTAATGTTTAGTTTAGTTTAGGGTTTTAGCATTTAGTTTTGATTAGGTTTTAGTTTAGGGTTTAGTTTAGATTTAGGGTTTTAGTTAGTTTAGGTTTATAGTTTAGGGTTTAGGGTTTAGGGTTTAGGGTTTAAGGTTTTGGGTTTGGGGTTTCAGGTTATAGGGTGTAGGGTTTAGGATTTAGGGTTGTAGGATCAGGTTTCAGGGTTTAGGGTTTAGGGTTAGTTTTAGGATTTAGTGTTTAGGGTTTAGGGTTTAGGGTTAGGGTTTTTTTATTTTTTTTAATTTTAGGGTTTCTGGTTTAAGGTTTAGGATTTAGGTTTTAGCTTTATGTTTATTTTTAAATTAAGTAACCTAGTAGGTTTATATTTTTTTAGTTTATTTTTCATGTTTAGGGTTTAAGGTTAGCTTAGGATTTAAGTTTACTTATTTTTAAATTAAGTAATCATGTAGGTTTAGGTTTATTTGGTTTATTTTTATTTATTTTAGTTTATCTTATTTTTTAGTTTTATTTATGTTTATTTTTTATTTTTATTTAGTTTAGTTTATTTATTTTAAGTTTATTTATTTTAATTTAGGTTTTTTATTTTAGTTTATTTTTTAGCTTTACGTTTCAATTTAGGTTTATTTTTTAGTTGAGTTTTATTTTCATTTTATTTTTTAAGTTTAGGATTTATTTTCTACTTTTAGGTTTAGGTTTAGGTTTATATTTTATTTTTTTAGGTTTAGATTTTAGGTTTATATTTTAAGTTTATTTTTTAGTTTAGGTTTATGTTTAATTTATTTTAGGCTTACGTTTAGGTTTTATTTATTATAGTTTAGTTTATTTTACATTACATTTTGGTTTGTTTTATTTTGTGTATATTATTTTTATTTTAGGTTTAAGTTTTTTTTTAGTTTAGGGTTTAGGTTTTATTTTTTATTTATTTTTAGGTTTTATTTTTATGTTTATTTTTTAACTTTAGATTTTTATTTTATTTTTATTTAAAGTTTGGTTTTTATTTTATTTAGGTATTTTCTTCATAGGTTTATTCTATTTTTTTAGTTTAGTTTAAGTTATTATTTATTTTATTTTAGTCTGTTTTATTTCATTTTTAGGTTTAGGTTTAGGTTTTGATTTTGGTTTATTTTTTTAGTTGAGTTTTATTTATATTTTACTTTTTATGTTTATGTATTATTTTTATTTTTAGGTTTAGGTTTAGGTTTTTATTTAATTTTTTTAGGTTTAAGTTTTAGGATTTTTTAAGGTTTATTTTTAGGTTTTATTTTTTTAGTTTAGGTTTAGGTTTATTTTTAGTTTATTTTATTTTATTTTATTTAGTTTAGGGTTTAGGTTTATGTTTAAGTTTTATTTATTTTAGTTTAGTTTATTTTAGTTTAGGTTTAGATTTATTTTATTTTATTTATTATATTTTTATTTTAGGTTTATGTTTTTCTTTTAGTTTAGGGTTTATATTTTATTTTATTATTTATTTTTAGGTTTAGTTTTAGGTTTAAGTTTTTATTTTAGTTTTTATTTATTTTATTTTTGGTTTACTTTAGGTTTATTTTATTTTTATTTTACATTTAGTTTCTATTTTATTTAGGTTTGTTATTCTTAGGTTTTTTTATTTTTAGTTTAGTTTAGATTTATTTATTTTATTTTTATTTTTTTATTAGTTTATTTTATTTTACTTTTTAGGTTTTAATTTAGGTTTATTTTATTTTATTATTTTATTTTTTTTAGGTTTATGTTTTTTTAGTTTTTTATTTTTAGGTTTTATTTAGTATAGGTTTAGGTTTTTAGGGTTTAGGGTTTAGGGTTTGGGGTTTAAGGTTTAGTGTTTTAGGATTTAGGGTTTAGGGTTTGAGTTTAGGTTTAGGGTTCAGAGTTTAGGCTTTAGGCTTTAGGGTTTATGGTTAGCTTAGGGTTTAGCTTTAGGTTTTGGTTTAGGTTTAGGTTTAGGGTTTATGTTTAGGTTTTAGGGTTTAGGTTTTAGGGTTTTAAGTTTAGGGTTTAGAGTTTAGGTTATTTTGTTTAAATTAAGGTTTAAGTTTAGGTTTAGGTTTAGGTTAGGGTTAGGAGTTTAGTTTAGTTTAGGGAGTTTAAGATTTAGGTTAGTTTAGTTTTAGTTTAGGTTTATTAGTTTTAGGGTTTAGGTTTTATTTTATTTAGTTTAGGTTAGTTTTAGGTTTAGGTTTAGGTTTATTTTTAGGATTAGGTTTAGGATTAGGGTTTAGTTTATTTTATATTTTGGGTTTATTTTATTTAGGGTTTAAGTTTATGTTTATAGTTTTAGATTTAGGTTTAGTTTAGGTTTTTTTAGTTTAGGGTTTAGGTGTAGGTTTAGTTTAGTGTTTAGGTTTTATGATTTAGTTTATGATTTAGTTAGGTTTAGGTTTTAGGGTTTAGGGTTTAGTTTAGTTTATGGGTTTAGGAAGTTTTAGTTTATTTTTATTTTTATTTTAGTAATTAGTAGTTTAGTTTATTTATTTTATTTTTTATTTTTTTTATTTTAATTTAGGTTTATTTTATTTTTATTTAGTTTGTTTATTTATTTTTTTGGTTTATTTATTTTAGTTTAGTTTTATTTTAGTTTATTTTTTAGGTTTAGGTTTATTTTTAGTTAGTTTATTTTATTTTATTTTTTAGGTTTAAGTTTTTTATTCTTAGTTTAGGTTTAGGTTTTATTTTATTTTTTAGGTTTATGAGTTTTTTTATTTTAGATTTATTTTATGTTTATTTTCAGTTTAGTTTAGGTTTATTTTAGTTTATTTTATTTTATTTAGTTTAGATTTATGTTTAGGTTAGCTTATGGTTTAGGGTTAGTTTAGGTTTAGGGTTTTTTAGTTTAGGTTTAGGTTTTGGGTTTAGGGTTTAGGTTTAGGGTAGGTTTAGGGTTTTAGGGTTTAGGGTTATTTTGGTTTAGTGTTTAGGGTTTAGGTTTAGGATTTAGGATTTAGGGTTTAGGGTTATTTTTTTAGAAAAAATTAAGTAACCAGGTTTAATATTTAGTTTATCTTTATTTTTTTATTTTTTATTTTTTAGTTTAGTTTATTATGTTAGTTTATTTTGTATTAGTTTATTTTAGGTTTAGGTTTATTTATGTTTATTTTTAATTTAGTTTTATTTTTATTTAATTTTTTAGGTTTATGTTTTATTTTTTATTTTTAGGTTTATGTTTGGGTTTTTATTTTATTTTTTTTTAAGTTTAGGTTTTAGGTTTTTATTTTAGGTTTTTTAGGTTTTTATCAGTTTAGGTTATGGTTTATTTTTAATTTATTATATTTTATTTAGTTAGGTTTTAGGTTTAGGTTTTATTTATTTTACTTTAGTTTATTTTAGTTTAGGTTTAGGTTTATTTATTTGTTTATTTTAGGTTTAGGGTTTTCCTTTTTTAGTTTAGGTTTAGGTTTTTTTTTAAGGTTTATTTTAAGTTTAGAGGTTTAGGTTTATTTAGTTTTTATTTTATTTAGGATTTGTTACCATGCTTCAAGATCTTTGATGGTAGGGAACCTACATTGCACACTTTAGAGCATTTGCAACAGGTGGCAGTCTCTTTTCTTAGATTGGTGTTGCATTTGATTGGTATGTCTGGCCTTGGTGAAGACTTTTGTTGAGTTGGAGCACTTCTTCATTAAGAGGTTTTGGAGCTCAGATAGAGGTGATTGTAGGACCTCATTGTAGAGAAACTCAACGAGTCCTGTTGATTACATTCTCGTGTCTGAGCATGAAATGCGAACCCTGGTCAAAGCATGCCATTGAGATTCTTCTCAAGAATATCGTATTGATTTCTTCATGCTTAGGGTTTTACCATCAAAACATTCAAGAAATTAATCAACAAGGCATTTCTACGAGGAAGCCAAACAAGCGCCCTTTCTCAATAAATCATTTTCAGAAGGTGTTTGAGAAAAGCCGTGACATTTGTATCAGGATGAGCAGAGTTTAATATAAGAATGAGCTCCTCCTTTTCCACCACCTCGCCATCACATAGTAGCCTGGAGATTTCCACCACCATACCCTATGGTTTATCCATCGCTAGGTAGCTACTTTCCACCAACTATTATTGATAGATTAAATAAGTCAAATTCATTCAAGAGAGAGGTAATTAGGAAAATATTTATGAATCTCTTAAAAAAAACCTAACTTTCAGTTATTAGAGCCTAAGAGGCCGGAGGAAGTGGGCAAAAATGATGATCCTAGCTATTGCCCCTACCACCACATGTTAGGCCATGTCTTAGAAGATTATATCATTTTTAGGTACTAGATTGAGAATAGCTACAAGTTTAGAGCCATAGTTATCCCCTAAGGAATAGTTATTAGAACAACCATCCAATTCTACTATAGTAATCCTTAGGGATACTTATGATCCTCTAAAAACCAAAGATGGTTAGAATATCTCCTATCTTGAACCTCAAAGATCATTTGTGAGATCAAGAAGCTTTCCTTGCAGTGTCTAAAGTAGCTCAAACCTCAACACCTAGGAAGGTTTTGAAAGGACAACTAGGAGGGTGATAGCCTAGCGGTGTGCTCTACTTGGGATAGTCCAGAGTGCCACCATCCAAATCCATACTCCTCTGTGCATCTACCACCTCTTAGCTCCTCTTCATAAGAGCATTATATCTGGATAAGGGCACTAAATCCTTACTACTTACTTGATTTTACATGTACCTTCACCAAAAAAGAAATTAATGAAGAAAGCTGATCTTACTTATATATTCTCTACTACTGATGCTCTTGATTTTATTCCTATTGAAAGCACTCTGAGTCTAAATAAAATAATAGCTCTAGTAGTTTTGATCTTTTTCTTTTTGATTTAGAGTCAGACTATCCTTCTCTGAATTAATCGAGATAACCTCTTGAGATTGACTTAGAGTTAGTGACTAGGATCATATAAGGCATGGTATGCCCAATGAAAGTAGAACTTTCCACAAGCTCATCATTCTAGAAGTCAGAAATCAACCTACATAGCAAAGTTTTACCTCCTGTGGCACCTTAGGATAAAGGTAAAAGTCATTGATTCTAGTGAGCAAATAGTCCCTATAAGATGCTCCACCAATGTATATGCTTGGAGGACCAAAGGAGTTGATTACAATGTCTAGCTCACTTTAGAAAGTTTCTAGCTAAGTTAAGCATCTACGATGCCCTTGTCTTATCTAAAGAGATGAGGAAATCTTTGATCAAGGTTTTACGTGATCTAGAGATATGCCTAGCTCAGCTGACTACTACTATCAAAGAGGCATGCCACACGAAGGAGATCTTAGGAGTTACATTCAACGATGAAGACATACCTTTAGGAATGACTGAGCATAACCGTCTCTTTACATTATAGTGGATGCTGGAAGATACAGGTTATCCAAAGTACTGGTTGACCTAAGAGTATCAGTCAATATTATGAGTCTAAGAACCCTTGCCTACTTTAGGATTGACATCTCCAAACTCCAAAAAGAAAGGATGATGTTGAGAGGATACAATGAACAAGGTGAGAAGGCCTTGTGGTGTTTATTTTTAGATGTATGGGTGGGGGTTGAGGTGGTGGCGGGCACCACACAGATCATAGAGGGGTACTTTTTGAGGTGATCGTCTATAACATTAAGGTAAAATATACTATACTGAAAGATAGAGGAATCGCTCTGCAATGGACCTAATCACGTAATAAGGACTCCTAAGGCATGATGAGTCTTCAAATATACAAAAAAAATTTCACCTACTTTACATGGATGAATAACATAGGGTTTATATTCAACCAGGTTCTTCAATTCCCTATGGAGGTAAGCTTCCATAGTTAATTACATCTTAGGAAATCAAATTTTCTAAGAATACTCTCAATTAAAATAGACAATTATCATCTCCAAAGAATTCAAGGTTAGACTATCAAAAGATTGGTTCTATTTGGAAAATCAATTGGGAAAGTTCAAGGAGAAGACTTATTTTTGGAATCTAAATAAAATAAGTAGGAAAGGCTCATGATACTAAGAAGCTTAGTGAGCATTTCAATCGATCCTATGGTTAGGCTTTATAATTTTGAAGTTGAGAAGATTTATATGTTTTGAGTTGAAGTTTAATTAGATTACTAAGGCTTATAATCCACCAACACAAGGTTGTGAGAATGCCCAAGAGGTGAGGATTTATGCTCATTTCAAGTAAATAGCTACCTTAGATCTTAAATCTATGAAGCTTTATTATACCTAAAGCACGACCTAAATCTAGCGACATGTGGAAGAAGGGTTTACCTCCATAAGAGATATGTCAGACTTATAAAATAGTCACAACTAAGTCCACCTACAATTTTAAAACCATGTAGTCCAGTCTTATGAATTGTAAGATAGCTAGGATAGTTACTTAATTAGAAAGAGACTAAAGACCTAAACACACTCCCTAAGAGACTAGAACATGAGTGATATGAGCATATGACTTAATCCAAAGATGCAAAACCTTTTCAAATTTTATTTCATTTTAGACAGATCATTTTGACAGAGGCTTTCGGATTTCTTATGTCTAAATGCATGATGAACTAGGTTATGGGTCAAATCAGATAGGAGAAGGTGTTTTACACCACAAAGGATGCCCTCACAGGTCAAGCATTTCTTTATCATGCAAGAATGGAGATCCTTCATGTTCAAGAGGGAAAAAATATGCATGCTTGATGTGAAACATACAACGATACAACTAAGGGGTTGCTAAATCTTTTAATTATCTTATTTATTTCTTAGGATTTATGATGAGGTTATGAGTTATTTAAAATTTAGTTATGAGTGATTAGTTGGGTAGAAAAGTTATTTTTATCCTAAGAGCCTAATATCCAATCCACATTAAAGCATCAATCATTTAAGAAACTATGAAAAGCATGTCATCCTAATGCTCAATGTAAACATAACATCAAATAATTATATAAATTATCATAAAATAATAAAATGTCAGTGTGGTTGGGTACCTCTATACAACTCAAAGAGAAAAAAGATGGGTAGCCAAGTTCTACCCTTATACAACCTAGAATATGAAAGAATAATTATAATTGTATTAAATGTTATGGGGGTCTTCTTTCTTCATATCTTCATTTATGATTTTGTTCCTTCTTTGATTTAGATGGTGGTTTCTTCAAAGGCATCACAGGGCACCCCAGGACAAAGCCTTTTGGCCACTGCTCATCCTAATCCCCCATAGCTCTAATCCTAATTCCTATTGCAAAAATTACATTTATGTGGGAAATGTAAATATAATTACACCTATAAAATAGAGGTTAACTAAATATACATATAATCCCAAGCAGTTGTATTTATAATTTGTACTTAGTACCCTACACATGGGTAATTAAGCCCACCTATTCCAGCTTGGATTATGCTTAAGGATTTAAGAAACTTGCAAAAAGAGTATTCACATTTTTTATTAAGAATCCCTTAAGCATAATCCCCTATAGAAAACATGATTAGGCTAATATTGGCCTATCATTAGTCTATGAAGCATACACCCTAACATCCAATCTAAAATAACTCATCATAAAAAAAACTTACATCACATCATACACCATCCTAACTTAGAGCTAGAAGTCATGACTTTATTGTAATGTGTGTATTAAGTCTTGTGTGGTAAGTCTTGTTAGGCATTAGTGTTGTATTTTCTAAGTGTAGAAGGATTCAATTTTACATTAGAGGTTGATTTCACTTGAAGTAGTTTAACTGATTTGAGAATTTTAATTTGTATTTTCTTTTGTTTCATTTGATTACACTTAGTAACTAAGTGATATAAAGAGAGGAAAATAGGATTGCCTTATTTCAACCCTACCTTAAGTCACTTTCTAAAGTACATGAATTTCTTATGTATTTATAACTAGCATCATAACACATCTTATTACTCATATATAAGCTTTTGAAAAATACATTTGGATTTAATAATGATAATAGCCACGCATATAATAAATTAAATCAACACATGCAAGCGTACATAAAGGAAATTCATTTTATTTTACTTGATTTTGGAAATATCGATGCATGAATTCAAATGACATACCAAATTTAACATGATTGAAAAGATGACAATCAAATATAAGCAAATGATTTAATCAACCAAACTAGTTCTTAAGGAAAATCAAATCAAATAAGATTATTTAAAGCAAACCAAAGCTTCTTTATTAATTAAGTTTTGGATTTGATTTAATTTAAAGAGGAGAAGAGAAATCATCACTTGTTGTTTTAAACCCATTCCCACTTTAGTGATTTGATTTAATTTAAGGAAATGTAATTAAGTTGATTTTTTGGGTTAATTAAGTTGAACCCTTAATTAGATGAATTAATTATCCTTACCTATGTCACCTTAAAGTAATTAACTAAGTAATTATGAGCCAACATAATATGCATGAAAAATAAACTTGCAGTGATCCTTGGAAATAAAAGGGGCCTAATGGAATTCGTTCATGATTAATATTTTTTAATTAAGAGACTTAATTAATTACTCTTATGGTTTTCCCACCCATGTGGACTAACCATAATTTCATTAAACTCCTTTAAGTTATTAAACACCTAAAGATCTACCCCATGATTTAATTGATTAAGGTCTGATGTGATTATGATTTCAATTTGATTAAGTGATTTAATTAATTAGTTAAATCTTAATTAATTTCCTTTTTAAAAAGGGTGAAATAAACATAGGGAAAGGGGTCTCAACCCTATTCCTTAGTTCACTTATTGTTAAACAATGATTAATAAACTTAATTAACTAATATATTACTTTTCATTGGACTAATTAATCATTAATTAACTTACAAGAGTAATTAAGGTTTAATTAGTCAATTTTTCTAATTAATTGAGCAATAAATCCCAAGAAAATCATTGGAGGTAGAGGTCATCCGATTAAATTAACTCACAAAATTTGAGATTAATTGCTCAAGTAATTTAGGAGTAATTAAGCTAATTATTTTTGTAATTAAACCTTAATTACTATTTAAAATTAGTTAAAATGCTTTTTAATTAATTCTCTTCTAAAATACCTTTAAAATGAGTATTTATTTGCATTTTTCTATTTCTCAATGCATTTTTATGATTTTTAGAAGTTTTAGCCATTAAAAATGATTAATTAAGCCTAATTAAAGCCTAATCCTATTGGGACCATGTGGCTCGCTGATGCGGCGTGCTTTCTACATGGCACCATGGGATTGCCAACTTAAAACTTATCTAACTCAGCACCTATGGTAGTGGCAGATGCGCTTTCTCCTCCACTGTCTGATCTAAGATCGGATGACTATAATTAGTTCCCTAACTTAATAGGATTAATTAGATCGATCTAGTGGATTTAATCATGATCATCCATTTCGATCATGTGGAACAGCTGGTATGTGATCTAACATCACTCGAGTGAAGGAGAATGGAGTCCGACCACCATTGCTCACTTGATCTAAGCTTACCCGAGCTTGGATAAACTCTAAAAGGTTCCCACACATTCACGACATCAGTCAGAAGTGATTCAACGATCAAGATCACATGAAATGCAAGTTTTCTTCAAAAAGCTCCAACCCATTAAAGATCGAAGCATACTCGACGGAGCTCAAGATCGGTGGCTCAAATGATTGAGGAAGCTTCATCTAATAGAGATGAAGCTCTATTGAGCAGCAATTGGATCAATTCCTCAACATTCACGAAGATCATCCACAATTTGGAGCTAATTGATTGAAGTCCCACCTGGAAGCTTAGGAGATGATTCGTTCTTGCTTGACGAGGCCTAGGAAAGGTGCATGCAAAGTTAATTTGAGTTTAATGGAGAAATGGGGGAGTTAGGTAAGAAATGAGAGTGTCCTACTTTGGGATGGATGGGAATAGTATTTTTTTATTGAGGAATGAGCTTAGGAACTTAGGGAATGGCTCTAGCAGCTCATCTTGGGAAACTAGAGCTCTAAGAAATGATTTTTATGTATGTTTGAGTGAAAACAAATGATAGTATACCCCCCTTCATCTTGATGGTATGGGATCAGTTTGGCTTCTAGGGTCCAACCATCTCAGAGAGTCATGGGTGGTAGGGAGGAGGTGAATTGGCTTGGCTTGGTTGGTTGAAGGTGTGGAGGTGGCTATTAAGTAGGAATCATGGGTGTCCTATGGGTTTCAAATGCTCCAATGGGGAGGGTGATGGGATTTCACCTCCCATGGGTCATGGGCAACCCAACCACCCCTTGGGTCAGATTGGGCAGTGTCCTAGCTACCTAGGTGGACCATTGAGAGAGTACCAAGTTGCCAAGTAATAGAAATAACCACTTACTTGGGTGATTTGTCTCATGGGATGCCCTTGACATAAGGGTAAAATGATCATTTTGCATTTAATTTGATTTGGACAAATTTGAAATGAGTCAATAGTGGGTTAGCCCAAGTTTCAAGTCAATTAAAGTTGATTTTGTTAGGTCTGGCTCAATTTGGCTCATTTAGGTCAAATTAGGTTAGGATGGGTCAAGTTGACCAATTGGTCAAATTGGGTCAAACCGAGGGTTGGGTTAAGTTTATATGATCATTTGGAATATTTTGGTTCAATTGGTTTGGTTAAGTTTGGCTTAGATTTGGTTTTGGCACATTTGAATGCATTTGGATCAAATGAATTAAATTGACCAATTTGACCAAATTGGCCAAATTGGCTTGGGTGTTGGTTTGGGTTAAGTTGACCAATTAAAGATGATTTTAGTTTTGGTTTCAATTAATTTGGATTTGGTTTTGATTTAGGCCAATTTTTAGGTCAATTTGAAGGTCAATTGGGTTCAATTGGGTCCAATCATGGCTTTCCAAGTTCAATAATCAATTTGGAATGAACTTGAGCCATTGGTTGCAATCAATTTGGTTTATATTTTGATTTGACCTAATTTGTCTTTAATGTCAATTTGGGTCAACTTGGGTCAAGAGGACCAATTGGGTTTGGTTGACTCAATTGAAGGTCAAGTCATATTCAAATATTGATTTTGATTTGGTATGAATCATTGGTTTCTAGGGATTTGGCTTAATTTTCCTAGTTTGGTTTCATATGGGTTAATTTAGGTCAAATGACTAAGTTGACTTGGTTTGACCCAATTTGTAACAATTCATCAACCCAGGGTGATCAACAATCATGATGGAGGTTTTGATGGGTAGGATTAAAACTTAGCTCAAATAGGTCAAATTGGCTACTTTGGGTTAAGTGGACCAATCGAGTTTAGTTGGCTTGATTATGGGTTGATTTTATATATGTATTTGGGATTGATATATAAATTCAATTACAATTGGCTTGGGTTAAAATGGGTTTTGGTTCATTTGAACATTTCAAGTCAAAAGTTGGGTTTGACATGGATTGATTTTGGTTTTGGCTTGATGATTGTAAATATCATTTATATTTGTGAATATGATTGAACGTATGATTGATTCATGAGAAAATCAATTGAATTTGGGTTTTTGAATGAAGGAATTTGGCTAAGTCCCATGGAGTTGAGTGTGGCTTAGGTTGGATTTTGATTTGGTTTGATTTAGTTTTGATGATTTAAATGTATATTTCATTTAAATTTATGAAGATGATTGAAAATATGATTGAATTCTGAGAAAATCAATTGATTTTGACTTGATTTGGATTAAGATTTAGCTATGTCCATGGGATAGTATGGCTTAGGAAGGGTTTTGATGTAATCTGATTTAGTTTGATTTAAGTTTGATCATTTGAATTTAGATTTGATTTATATTTAAGAAGATGATTGAAGAAACAAATTGACTATGAGAAAATCAATTGATTTTGGATTGATTTGGATTAAGATTTGGCTAAGTCCATGGGATAGGTCATATGGCTTAGGAAGGGTTTCAAGTTTGGATTTGATCATGGGCTTCAATCATTTGGTTTTGGAATTTGGATTTGGATTTGAATTTGATGTTTGAATTGAACTTGAGGTTTAGGATTGATGGATTGTAAGGGTAGGTGGATTATCCTAATCCTATTAATCATGGTTTAACCCTTAACCTTAGTTAAGTGTTTACCTAATATTAGAAGTCTTAGTGTCTAGAAAACTTGTAAGTCTAAGATGGGAAGATTGAATCCGCACACCAAAAGTGAGGTTAGTAGGCTTTAGGCTCCATTGTATTGCTCTTGGAGATAGATGATTGGAAAATTGAAGCTAAGTTTCACATTATAGACTCAGATACATCTTTGAATGCTTTGCTTGGGAGACCATGGATACATGAGAATAACATAGCTTCATCCTATCTACATCAGTGTATGAAGATTGTGAGAGGTGGAATCATTTACTATGTCAAAGAGATCTCAAGCCATTTACAGTTTGTGAGGTCTATTCTCGTAAACTTAGCCAAAGCTTGAAAATAAAAGAAAAAGAAAAATAAAAAGAAAATGAAGGAGAAACAGAAAAAGGAAAAGAAAATAGAAAATGGAAAAGAAAATAAAAGGGAGTGGAAATAGACTTGGAGGAGGAAGTGGAGTTAACATTAGATTCCACCCATATTCATTACTATTCAATATATGGGTAGATGACCCACCTCCACCGTAGAGGAAGAGGCCAGTCAGGTAGTCCTAGGGTGGAAAACCTCCTTATTGGCCACCCAATAGATATGTCCCCTACCAAGAGTACACCTGTTATCCATATAGACTTAGAATCTAGTTTATAGGATGAGTCTTATATGGTTAGCACACTAGCTAGCTATTCTCAGCAGTAGATTCCCTTGGAGGTGACACTTAAGCTGGATAGCAATGAAGATTTGACTCCAAAGCTAAGCATAAGTGTATCCAGGTCTATAGGTGAAATAGTTATGCATCCATTGGGAACTTTAGCTCTATCCCCACTTTCCTCTCAAAAAGCTAAGGGTTTGGTAGTTAAGGAAACTCCTAAGTCATCCACAAGTTTCAAGACTCAGAGGTTCTTTCTGAGAGCATCATCCTCAAGTCAAGAAGTTGATGTAGAACTTGAGAATGATTCATATAAAGATTTAATAGAATTACCTTTTGATTGGTACTTTCTTGTGTTCATAATTTAGCAAAGATAGAGTTAATCCCACATAAATGGTCAAAGCATAGGTCACTACTTCAAAATAATATGGAAGAACAAATGAAAAGCTCTCAATCAAGATTGAGACTAGGATTTGGTATAGTGGGTCCAATCAATGATGACGATTGCTGCTAAGTGATCACCAATCATTTGAAATCTGATAGGTTCTTTTCAAATCATATTAACTCATATGAGGAGCTGTGCTTAGAAATTTCAAATGATCCAAATGATTTTGAATTCAATGATGCACCGCTAGAGTTTGAAGAAGAGATCAAGTCAACCATCGACGAGCTCAAGAAAATCAACTTAGGAACTAAAGAAGATCCACACCTGACATACATCAGATCTATATTGAATGAAATTGAAACCAATGGCTTAGTTAGGCTATTGATTGAGTTTAAGGATTGCTTTGCATAGAGTTATGATGAGATGTCTGGATTGGCTCCTAACATAGGCTCCACAAACTAGTAATAGAGCCTACTACTAACCTTATCAAGAAAGCTCCTAGATGCATGCGATTAGACATAGAATAACATGTCATTTATGAAGTCAAGAAATTGATCGATGGTGGCTTCATCCAAAAATAAAAATATCATACTTGGTTGGCCAGTGTCATCCCAATTAAGAAAAAGAATGGCCAAATTCACATATGCATCATTTTGGGATTTAAATAAGGCATGTCCAAAAGTTGAATTTCCACTACCAATCCTAGAGCTGATGGTGCACATTGCCTCATCTCATGCAATCTTCTCTTTCATGGATGGCTCATCTAGATATAACCAAATAAAGATGGCCCCTGAAGATGAAAGAAACACGCTTTTAGAACCCCGATCAAAATCTATTGCTATAAGGTCATGCCATTTAGCCTTAAAAATGCTGGTGTTACATACCAGTGAGCTATGACTCAAATCTTCGATGAACTCATTCATCATCAAGTTGAGTGCTATGTAAATGATATCATGGTCAAAAGTAGAGAAAAGGAAGACCATCTCTTTGACTTGAAAGTACTTTTCAAATAGTTAAGATGATTTAACCTCAAAATGAACCCTCTGAAGTGTGCATTTGGAGTAGCTTTAGGGAAATCCTTTAGGTTTGTTGTCCGACACTACAAAATCGAAATTGATCCAGAGAAGATCAAAGAGATATTAGAAATCACACCCCCTAAAAGTTTAACTCAACTTAGATCATTCCAAGGGTAGTTGGCATATCTAAGAAGCTTTATAGCCAACCTATCGGGAAGATGTGAGCCATTCTCAATGGCTGTGAAAAAGGATGCCAAGTTCAAGAGGGTTGATAAGTGTGAGCATGCCTTCAAAGACATCAAGCATTACTTGATGACGTCGCCAGTTCTAGCAGCCCCTATTTCGGCAAGCCGCTCATACTTTACATTGCTTTATTAGATGACTCCTTGGTGCTTTGTTGCCCCAAGCCAATGATGAAGGAAAGGAAAATGCACTCTATTACCTCGCCATCTAATCCGCTAAGGCTAATTATCCACCTATTGAAAAGCATTACATAGCTTTCGCATCCCAAAAGCTACAAAGACTACATGCTTCCTTATTGGTGAACTTAATCTCTGATCAATCCACTATACTATCTCATGACACGCGATGTTATTCGGATAGTTGGCACGATGATCCTAGATTCTCTCACAGTTTGACATTACCTTCATACCCCTCTATGCGGTGAAAGGACAAGCGCTAGTGGATTTCTTAATAAATCATGAACTTAGGGGATACTAGCATTCACTGGTGGGAGATGTGCTTTGATGGTGTAGTTTCCTCTCAAAGAGGAGAAGAACCATAATCTGCTACTTTAGGTTAGGCAGGGGTAGGAATTGTTCTCTTAACTTTAGATTACAATGTGATGAGATTCTCATATCATTTATCCAATCCTTGTATGAACAATGTAGCTAAATATGAGGCTCGGATTGTCGATATGAAGTTAATCATTACTCTAAGAATCCAGACATCTTCAGGGACTCTCAGTTAATTATCAACCAAATTGCTTGATCCTATAAGGTTATAAAGCCCAAGCTCCATCACTACCATAAGTACACCATGGAGTTGTTGGCCCAAATCTTAGAGGTTATCATTCATAAGAATCCTTGAGGAGAGAACACCGAAGCAAAATGCTTTAGCCAAGCATGCCAAGGAGTTGGCATGTCCGGAAGATGAGTCCATATTAATAAAGGTCCAAAATAAACAAGTCTTATTTCTTATTGATATTGAAATCATCAAAAAAGTACTCTCTTAAAGGGGAGGTTGCCATTTACAAGATAGTTGAAGAGTTAGATTGGTGGCAACCATTCATGGATTACCTAAATAAAGGTGAACTACCTCAAGAGAAGTTTGAAGCCCATCAGATGAAGCAGAAAGCACTTTCCAATGCTCTTGTGTATGGTGGCTTGAACTAGTGGTCTTTCGATCATATGTGGTTATGTTGTTTACACAAGCATGAATCCCATAAGATCTTGATCGAGGTACACATAGGATTATGTGGAACCAACCAATCTGATCCAAAGATGAAATCCAAGATCAAGAGACTAGGATACTACTGGTCATTGATGATCAAAGATTGCATGCCTATGGCTAGGAGATGCCATTAATGTCAAATACACATTGTGGCTCTACACCAACCACCCAACATTGGTTCATCTTAGCTGCAACTAACTACTTTTCCAAATGGATGAAGGCGATTTCATATCTGATAATGGTATTACATTCAAGAGGATTGAGATCAACAACTTTGCCCAGAAATAACATAAATAAGAGATATTACACCATCAACTACCTGAGGACAAATGGCTTACCAAATGCCTTCTACAAATCTCTCACCAAATACTAAAAAAGACACTCGACAATAATAATTGATTGTGGCATGAGCAATTAGTTGATGCTTTATGGGCCTACCACACCACATATAGAACTCCAACTCAGTCAACTCCTTACTCCTAAGTGTATGGGTCTGAATCCATTCTACCATTAGAAGTTCAACTCCCATCACTAAGGATAGATGTGAGTAGCAAGATCACAACATATCAGAATGTCAGGTTGTGGTTAGAAGCGCTAGAAGGTTTGGAGGAGAGATGCTAGTAGATAAAACCTTGAGTTGTACAAAGCTAAAATGATTCAAGCTCACAACAAGTTGGTTCTTCCTAGAGCTTTTCAAGTAAGAGAGCTTATTTTAGTTCTAAGGAGACTGATTGTTGCCCATTGTAAGATGGGATGCAAGTTTTAACCCACTTAAGAAGGCCCTTTTACCATAGAGAAGGTCTACCAAGGAGGATCTCTTATTAATCATAATGGAAAGTGCCCAATGATTCCAATCAATGGGCTCTACTTATAGAAATATTATAAATCATGTTTGAAAATAATTATCATCAATGAAAATTCCATTTTGAATTGAATCTCTTCCTTGTTGAAAGTATTCATGTTTATAAATCTACCATAATGTGTTTAGGTTAGGTGTAAGAACCCGAGTGGTGTCCTATGCTTCATCTACACAACAAAAACACAAACTACACACAAACATATAAGATAAACACATGTATTTTTTCAGGCAACTATGAGTTGAGATAACACCCCGCACTCACTCAAGAGGTTGAGTCGATGGCTACCCTCGCTAGTGTCAACCTAGTCTTCTTGCTTTAGGATGTAAGTTCTCTACACTTTCCTTTTTACTTGGCCATTACACCAATGAGAGGATTCAATGAATAGGTGAGAAGGCCTTGTGGTGTTTATTTTTAGATGTATGGGTGGGGGGACACACCAGATCATAAAGGGGTACTTTTTGAGGTGATCAACTACAACATTGAGGCAAAATATACTATCTTGAAAGATAGAGGCATCACTACGATGGACCTAATCATGTAATAAAGACTCCTAAGGCATGATGGGTCTTCAAATATATCGAGATTTTTCCCTACTTTACATGGATGAATAAAGTAGGTTTTATATTTAACCGTTCTTAAATTCCCTATGGAGGTAAGCCTTCATAGAACAACATCTTAAGAAATGAAATTTCTTAAGAATCTGATTAAAGTAGATAATTATCATCTCCAAAGATTTCAAGGTTTAGACTATCAAAAGATTGATTGTATTTGGAAAATCAATTGGGAAAGTTTAAGGAGATGACTTATTTTAGAATCCAAATGAAATAAGTAGTTCTCATGATACTGAAAGCCTAGTGAGCATTTCAATCTATCCTATGGTTGGGCTTTATAATTTTGAAGTTGAGAAGATTTATATGTTTTGAGTTGAAGTTTAATTTAAGGCTTATAATCCACCAACACAAGGTTGTGGGAATGCCAAGAGGTGAGGATTTATGCTCATAGCCGGTTACCTCAAATCTTAAATCTTGGAAGCTTTAGTACAACCTAAAGCATGACCTAAATCTAAGCGATAGGTGGACATAAGGGTTTACTTCCATAAGAGAGAATAAATTGTCCGACTTCTAGACTTATAACCACTTGAAGTGGCTGCCAACTAAGTCCACCTATAATTTTAAAACCATGTAGTCCAGTCTTTTGAATTAAGATATAGCTACGGTAGTTATTTAATTAGAAAGAGACTAAAGTCCTAAACACACTCCCTAAGAGACTAGAACATGAGTGGTATGATCATATGACTTAATCTAAAGATGCCAAATCCTTTTAAATTTTATTTCATTTTAGACAGATCATTTTGATAGAGGCTTTAGGATTTCTTATGTCTAAAAACATGATGAACTAGGTTATGGGTCAAATAAGATTGGAGAAGGTGTTTTACACCACAAGGGATGCCTTCACGGGTCAAGTATTCCTTTATCGTGCAAGGATGGAGATCTTTCTTGTTCAAGAGGAAAAGAATATGCATGCATGATGTGAAACAAACAACAACACAACTAAGGGGCTACTAAATCTTTTGATTATCTTATTTATGTCTTAGGTTTTATGATGAGGATATGAGTTGTTTAAAATTTAGTTATGAGTGATTAGTTGGATAGAAAAGTTATTTTTATCCTATAAGCCTAATCATATCCAATCCACACATTAAAGTATCAATCATTTAAAAAACTATGAAAAGCATGCCATCCTAATGCTCAATGTAAACATAACATCAAACAATTATATAAATTATTGTAGAAGAATAAAAGGCTGGTGTGGTTTGGTACCGCCGTACAACCCGAAGAGAGAAAATATGGGTAGTCGAGTTCTCCCATTATACAAACTAGAATATGACAGAACAATTATAACTATATTAAATATTGTGGGGGTCTTCTTTCTTCATATCTCCATTTATGATTTTGTTCCTTCTTCGATTTAAATGGTGTTTGCTTCAAAGGCATCACAAGGCACCCTAGGACAAAGCCTTTTGGCCACTGCTCATCCTAATCCCCCATAGCTCTAATCCTAATTCCTATTACAAAAAATTACATTTATGTGAGAAATGTAAATATAACTACACATGTAAAATAGAGGTTAACTAAATATACATATAATCCCAAGCAGTTGTATTTATAATTTGGACATAGCACCCTAAACATGGGTAATTAAGCCCACCTATTTCAACTTGGATTATGCTTAAGGATTTAAGCAACCTGGAAAAAGAGTATTCACATTTATTTTTAAGAATCACTTAAGCATAATCCCTATAGAAAACATGATTAGCCTAATATTGGCTTATCATTAGTCTATGAAGCATACACCCTAACATCCAATCTGAAATAACTCATCATAAAACAAAACATACATCACATCATACACCATCTAACTTATAGAAGTGATGACTTTATTGTATTAAGGCTTGTGTGGTAAATCTTGTTAAGCATTAGTGTTGTATTTTCTAAGTGTAGAAGGATTCAATTTAACATTAGAGGTTGATTTCACTTGAAGTAGTTTAATTGATTTGAGAATTTTAATGTGTGTTTTCTTTTGTTTCATTTG
This sequence comes from Cymbidium sinense, assembly GCA_021442155.1. Classification (NCBI taxonomy): domain Eukaryota; kingdom Viridiplantae; phylum Streptophyta; class Magnoliopsida; order Asparagales; family Orchidaceae; genus Cymbidium; species Cymbidium sinense. The sequence goes on along the minus strand of CM038214.1, from coordinate 242,295,888 downwards.
ATTACACTTAACAAGTAAGTGACATAAAGAGTGGAAAGTAGGATTGCCCTCTTTCATCCCTACCTTAAGTCACTTTCTAAGGTATATTCATTTGATTTAGTTCCATTTAGTGAATGGCTTATTAAATGATTTAATTAATCCTATGTTTAGGTTCACTTTAAATAATCCTATTCAAAATGAAAGGCATCTTAAGAATAATTTAATTGAATTACTACCACATGACATAAATTAAATCATTCCTTTCCATCACACGTAACATGCATATGACTTAATCCTACGTGTATCTATAAATGCAACATATTTTAGAACACTTAAATGATGAATGTATGTGTATGTTTAGAATTTTAATTTAATTTTATTGAATTATTTAAACATATTAATTTAAAACTTTATCCAAATTCTAATAAAAAAGGACATAAGAATGAAATTAAATAGCATGTGCCATTGTTAAACGAGGTGAGGTAATCAAATTACATCCTTGGAGCTAGCTAAAGCCTCATATTCTCGAGATGTCTAGACTATATACCCATTTGCATTCATAAATATGTAAATTCATACACATGAACATAGGAAGTAAGCTCCAAATCATATGGCTAATTAATTCAACCACTTAGTCAAATATGAATGCGTGCAATGTTAATGTAAAATGGGATTTTCATTCATTAACGACATATACATATACATGTACAAAGATATAGGCAAGTACATTTCATTATTAAACTAAGGAAGTGAGGTAATCAAATGACCTCCTTAGGGCTAACTAAAGCCTCGTACTGGGATGCCCAAACTATATACTTGCTTTTCTTGGACACACATTAACATAAATGAGGGAAAGAAAATCATGCAAATACTGTATACTTTGTTTGGTTGAATCATTCATATAAATGAATTAAAGTTCTATCCAATTTCTAATGTTGAAATACATAAGAATAAAATCAAATGGATACGTGATGTTGTTAAATCAGAGAAGTGAGGTAATCAAATGACCTCCTTGGGGCCAGCTAAAGCCTCGTGTTCTCAGGATGTCCAGACTATATACCCATTACCATTCAATCTTATATAAATCAACACATGAATAGAGGAAAGAGACCTCAACATTCATACATTTAATCTATAAGTACATGAATTTCTTATGTATTTATAACTAGCATCAAAACACACATTATTCATTTATAAGCTTTTGAAAATACATTTGGATTTAATAGTGATAATAGCCACACATATATTAAATTAAATCAACACATGCAAGCATAGATAAAGGAAATTATTTTATTTTACTTGATTTTGAAAATATCGAATTCAAATGACATACAAATGACATACCAAATTTAACATGATTGAAAAGATGACAATCAAATATAAGCATGTGATTCATTCAACCAAACTAGTTCTTAAGAAAATCAAATCAAATAAGATTATTTAAAGCTAACCAAAGCTTCTTTATTAATTAAGTTTTGGATTTGATTTGATTTAAAGAGGAGAAGAGAAATCATTACTTATTGTTTTAAACTCATTCCCACATTAGTGATTTGAATTAATTTAAGGAAATGTAGTTAAGTTGATTATATGGGTTAATTATGTTGAACCCTTAATTAGATGAATTAATTACCCTTACCTATGTCACATTAAAGTATTTAACTAAGTAATTATGAGCCAACATAATATGCATGAAAAATAAACTTACAATGATCCTAGGAACTAAAAGGGGCCTAATGCAATTGGCTCATGATTAATATTTCTTTATATTAAGGACTTAATTACACTTATGGTTTTCCCACATGTGGACTAACCATAATTTCATTAAACTCCTTTAGGTTATTAAACACCTAAAGATCTACCCCATGATTTAATTAATTAAGGTATATGATTATATTTCAATTTGATTAAGTGATTTAATTAAAATCTTAATTAATTTCATTTTAAAAGGGTGAAATGAACTTAGGAAAGGGGTCCCAACCCTATTCCTTAGTTCACTTACTATTGAACAATGATTAATAAACTTAACCAATTTATTACTTTTCATGGGATTAAATTAATCATTAATTAACTTAAAAGAGTAGTTAAGGTTTAATTAGTCAATTTTCCTAATTAAGTGAGCAATAAATCCAAGAAAATCAGGTAGATCATGATTAAATTAACTCACAAAATTTGGGATTAATTGCTCAAGTAATTTAGAGTAATTAAGTTAATTACTTTTGTAATTAAACTTTAATTACATTCAAAATTAGTTAAGTTTTTAATTAATTCTCCTGAAATATCTTTAAAATGAGTATTTATTTATATTTTTATTTATGATTTTATGATTTTAGAAGTTTCAGCCATTAAAATATTAATTAATAATAAAGCCTCTATGGGACCATGTGGCTCACCGATGCGTGCTTGCCCATGTGGCAACGGGGATTGCCAACTTAAAACTTATCCAACTCAGTGTCTACATGGCAGTGGCAGATGCACTTTCTCCTCCATTATCTGATCTAAGATCGGACGGCTACGATTAATTCCACAACTTAATAGGTTTAATTAGATAAATCTAGTGGATCTAATCATGACTATCCATTCTGATCTTATGGAATGGATGGTATGTGATCTAACATCACTAGAGTTAGGGAGAATGGAGTCCATCCACCATTGCTCACTTGATAAGCTTACTTGATCACAACTCCAAAAGGGTCCCACACCTTCATGACATCATAGGGTATTCATTCAATCAAGATCACACAAAATGCAAGTTTTCTTCAAAAGCTCCAACCCATTTTGGAAGCATACCTCGACGGAGCTCAAGATCGATGGCTCAAATGATTGAGGAAGCTTCATCTAGTAGAGACGAAGCTCTGTTGAGTAGAAATTGGATCAATTCCCCGACGTTCTCTTAGAAGGCCACAAACTAACAATTTTTGAGCTTATCTTTGATTGAAGTCCCACCTCAGGTGCTCAGGAAGTTTAAGAGATGATTCATTCTTTCTCGACGCGGGTGGGAAGGTGCAAAAGTTAATTAAATTTGATGGAGAAATGGGAAGTTAGGTCAAAAAAGGACGCCTATTTTGGGATGGATGGGAATGGCATTTTTGATCAAGAACAAGCAGGAACTTAGGGAATGGCTCTAGTAGCTCATCTTGGGAAGCTAGGCTCTAAGAAATGATTTTGTGTATGTTTGAGTGGAAATGAGTGATAGTATACCCATCATCTTGATCGATGGTGGGATCGTTTGGCTTCTAGTGGCCACACCATCTCAGAGTCTGGTGTGGTGGAGGAGGTGAGTTAGCTTGGTTGGTTGAAGGTGTGGAGGTGGCTACTAAGCAGGAATCAATGGTGTCCTATGGGTTTCAAATGCTCCAATGGGGAGGTGAGGGGATTTCACCTCCCATGGGTCATGGCCAACCCAACCACCCCTTGGGTCAGGTTGGGTAGTGTCCTTAGTGCTAAGGTGGACCTTTGGGAGAGTATCATTGGCCAAGTAATGGAAATGACCACTTACTTAGGTGATTTGTATCATGGGATGCCCTTGACCTAAGTGTAAAATTATCATTTTGCATTGGATTTGATGTGGATAGATTTGAAATTAGTCAAAAGTAGGTTATCCCAAGTTTCAAGTCAATTAGAGTTTATTTGGTTAGGTTTGGCTCAATTTAACTAATTTAGGTCAAATTGGGTTAGGTTGGGTCAAGTTGACCAATTGGTCAAATTGGGTCAAACTGAGGGTTGGGTTAAGTTTATATGATCATTTGGAATGTTTTGGTTCAATTGGTTTGGTTAAGTTTGGCTTAGATTTGGTTTTGGAACATTTGAATGCATTTGGGTCAAATGAATTAAATTGACCAATTTGACCATTTGACCAAATTGGTCAAATTAGCTTGGGTTGGGTGTTGGTTTGGGTTAGGTTGACCAATTGAAGATGATTTTAGGCTTTGGTTTTAATTAATTTATTTGGTTTGATTTAGGCCAACTTAACCTTAGGTCAATTTGGGCTAAGTAGGTCAATTGGGTCCAATCATGGCTTTCACAAGTTCAATAATCAATTTGGAATGAACTTGAGCATTAGTTGCAATCAATTTGGTTTATATTTTGATTTGACCTAATTGGTCTTTAATGTCAATTTGGGTCAACTTGGGTCAAGAGGACCAATTTGGTTTGACTTAATTGAAGGTCAAGTCATATTCAAATATTGATTTTGATTTGGTATGAATCATTGGTTTCTGGATTTGGCTTAGGTTGCAATTTGGTTGGATTCATATGGGTTAAGGGGTTGACTTGGTCAAATGACTAAGTTGACTTGGTTTGACCCAATTTCAATTCATCAACCTAGGGTGATCAATCATGATTGGAGGTTTTGATGGACTTAATCCAATTTGGGTAGGATTAAAACTTGGCTCAAATAGGTTAAATTGGCCACTTTGGGTCAAGTGGACCAATCCAGTTTAGTTGGCTTGATTTTGGATTGAGTTTATATATGGATTTGGGATTAATATATAAATTAAATTGCAATTGTCTTGGGTTAAAATGGGTTATGGTTCATTGAACATTTCAAGTCAAAAGGGTTAAGTTGGGTTTGACTTGGGTTGATTTTGGTTTGGCTTGATGATTGAAGATTTTATTTATATTTGTGAATATGATTCAAGGTATGATTGATTCATGAGAAAATGAATTGAATTTGGGTTTTTGAATGAAGGAATATGGCTAAGTCCATGGAGTTGAGCCATGTGGGCTTAGGTTTGGATTTTATTTGGTTTGATTTAGTTTTGATGATTTAATGTATATTTCATTTAAATTTGTGAAGATGATTGAAAATATGATTGAATTGTGTGAAAATCAATTGAGTTTGACTTGATTTGGATTAAGATTTGGCTAAGTCCATTGGATAGGTCATATGGCTTAGGAAGGGTTTTGATGTAATCTGATTTAGTTTGATTTAAGTTTGATCATTTGAATGTAGATTTGATTTATATTTAAGAAGATGATTGAAGAAACAAATTGATTATGAGAAAATAAATTGATTTTGGATTGATTTGGATTGAGATTTGGCTAAGTCCATGGATAGTCATATGGCTTAAGGGTTTCAAGTTTGGATTTGATCATGGGCTTCAATCATTTGGTTTTGGAATTTAGGTTTGGATTTGGATTTGAATTTGATGTTTGAATTGAACTTGAAGTTTAGTTTGAGAAGTTGAACATGGATTGGATTTGGGTTATAGGTAGGTGGATTATCCTAATCCCTAAGGCATAACCTATTCATATGGTTAACCCTTCTAAGTCCTTAGCTAGGTTAAGTGTTTACCTAATTGTTAGAAGTGTCTTATGACTAGGGAAGTCTTAGTGTCTAGAAAATTCATTAGTCTAAGATGGGAAGATTGAATCCGCACTCCAAAAGTGAGGTCAATAGGCTTTAGGTTCCATAGTATTGCTCTTGGAGATAGATGATTGGAAAACTGAAGCCAAGTTTCACATTATAGACTCAGATACATCTTTGAATGCTTTGCTTGGTAGACCATGGATATATAAGAGAATAACATAATTCCATCCTCTCTACATCAGTGTATGAAGTTCATGAGAGGTGGAATCATCTACTGTGTCAAAAGAGATCTTAAGCCATTTACAGTTCATGAGGTCTATTCTCATGAACTTGGCAAAATGTTAAAATAAAAGAAAAAGAAAATAAAAATGAAAATGAAAGAGAAACAAAAAAAATGATAAGAAAATAGAAAATGAAAATGAAAATAAAAGGGATTGAAAATAGACTTGGAGGAGGAAGTGGAGTCTGACATTTGATTCCACCCACAGTTCAGAGGTCACCGGGTAGAGGAAGAGGCCAGTTCAGAGGTAGTCCTAGGGGTGGAAAACCTCATTATTGGCCACCCAATAGAAAATATGTCCTAGCTACCAAGAGTACACCTACTATCCATATAGACTTAGAATCTAGTTCATAGGATGAGTCTTATATGGTTAGCACACTGGCCATCTATTCTCAACAGTAGATTCCCTTGGAGGTGACACTTAAGACAGATAGTGATGAAGACTAGACTCCAAAGAAAAGCATAAGTCTATCCAAGTCTATAGGTGAAATAGTTAGGCATCAGTTGGGAACCTTTAGCTCTAACCCCACATTCCTCTCAAAAAGTTGAGGGTTTGGTAGTTTAGGAAGCCCCTAAGTCATCCACAAGTGTGAAGACTTAGAGTTTCTTTTCAGAGAGCATCATTCTCAAGTCAAGAAGTTGATGTAGAACTTGAGAATAATTTATATAAAAATTTAATTGAATTACCTTTTGATTGGTACTTTCCTTGTGTTCATAATTTAGCAAAGAATGGGTTAATCCCATATACATGGTCAAAGCATAGTCGACTTCAAAAGAATATGGAAAACAAAAAAGCTCTCAATCATGACCGGACTAGATTTGTATAGTGGGTCTAGTCAATGATGATGATTGCTGCTAAGTGATCACCAATCATTTGAAATCTGATGGATTTTTTCAAATCATATTAACTCATATGAGGAGTTGTGCTTAAAAATTTTAGATGATCTAAATGATTTTAAAGTCAATGATGCACCACCAGAGTTCGAAGAAGAGATCAAGTCAACCATCGATGAGCTCAAGGAAATCAACTTAGAACTAAAGAAGATCCATGCCCACATACATCGATTTATTGAATGAAATTGAAACCAATGACTTAGTTAGGCTATTGACTGAGTTTAAGGACTACTTTACATGGTGTTATGAAGAGATGCCTGGATTGGCTCATAACGTAGGATCCATAAACTAGCAATAAAGCCTACTACTAACCTTATCAAGCAAGCTCCTAGACACATGATTAGACATAGAACAACATGTCATTTGTGAAGTCAAGAAATTGATCTATGGTGGCTTCATCTAGAAAGAAAAATACCCTACTAGGTTAGCCAATGTCATCCAAGTTAAGAAAAAGAATGACCAAATTCACATATGCATCAATTTTAGGGATTTAAATAGGGCATGTCCAAAAGACGAATTTCCACTACTCATCCCAGAGCTGATGCTGCACATTGCCTCATCTCATGCAATATTCTCTTTCGTGGATGACTCAACTGGATATAACTAAATAAAGATGGCCCCTAAAGATGAAAGAAACACTACTTTTAGAACCCCGATCGAAATCTTTTGCTATAAGGTCATGCCATTCAGCCTTAAAAATTTTTGTGCTACATACAAGCGAGCTATGACTCGAATCTTTGATGAACCCATTCATCATCAAGTTGAGTGTCGATGATCTCATGGTCAAAAGTAAAGAAAAAGGAAGACCATCTCTTTGACTTAAAAGTAGTTTTGAATAGTTAAGATGATTTAACCTCAAAATAAACCCCCTGAAGTGTGCATTTGGAGAAGCTTCAAGGAAATACCTTGGGTTTATTGTCCAACACCACGTAATCAAAATTAATCTGAAGAAGATCACAATAATATTAGAAATCACACCCCCTAAAAGTTTAACTCAACTTAAATCATTCCAATGGCGGTTGGCATATCTAAGATGTTTTATATCCAACTTATCGGGAAGATATCAACCATTCTCAATGGTTGTGAAAAAGGATGCCATGTTCAAGTGGGATGACAAGTGTGAGCATGCCTTCAAAGACATCAAGTTACTTGATGACATCACCAATTCTAGTAGCCTATTCAGCAAGCCTCATACTTTACATTGCTTTATGATGACACCCTTGGTGCTTTGTTTCCCCAAGCCAATGATGAAGGAAAGGAAAATGCACTCTATTACCTCAGTCATCATCTAATCCATGCTGAAGCTAATTATCCACCTATTGAGAAGCATTGCATAGCTTTAATCTTTGCATCCCAAAAGCTAAGCACTACATACTTCTTCATAAGGTAAACTTAATCTCTAGGATCAATCCTCTATACTATCTCATGACACACTATTATCCGATTGGCATGATGATCTAAGATTCTCTCACAGTTTGACATTACCTTCATACCCCTTCGTGCGAAGAAAGGACAAGTGCTAGTGGATTTCTTAGTAGCACACTCACTTCTTGTTGACTCTCCATTTATTGATGATCTCCCTGATGAACAAATCATGAACGTAGGGGATACTCGCATTCACTGGTGGGAGATGTACTTTGATGGTGTAGTTTCCTCTCAAAGAGGAGAAGAACCATCTATTCTGTTAAAAGAATAGTTCTCTTAACTCTATACTACAATGTGATGAGAGTCTCATATCATCTATCCAATCCTTGTACCAACAACGAAGCTGAATATGATGCTCTGATTATCGATCTGGAGTTAGTAATTACTCTAAGCATCCAGAACATTAACATATTTAGGGACTCTCAGTTAATTATCAACCAAATTGTTGGATCCTATAAGGTTATAAAGCCCAAGATCCATCACTACCACAAGTACACCATGGAGTTATTGGCCCAAATCTTAGAGGTTACCATTCATAAGATTCCTTAAGGAGAGAACACTGCCGAAGCATATGTTTTAGCCAAGCATGCCAAGGAGTTGGCATGACCGGAGGATGAGTCCATAAGAATAAAGGTCCAAAATAAACAAGTCTTATTTCTTATTGATATTAAAATCATCAAAAAGTACTCTCTTAAAGGGGAGGTTGCCCAACCAAGAAGGATGAAGAGTTAGATTGGAGGTAACCATTCATGGATTACCTAAATAAAGGTGAACTACCTCAAGAGAAGTCTGAAGCCCATCAGATGAAGCAGAGAGCACTTTCCAATGCTCTTGTGGATGGTGTCTTGAACTAATGGTCTTTCGATCATATGTGGTTACGTTATTTATACAAGCATGAACCCCATAAGATCTTGATCGAGGTGCACTCATGATTATGTGGAGCCAACCAATCTGATCTGAAGATGAAATCCAAGATCAAGATACTAGGATACTTTCGGTCATTGATGGTCAAATATTGCATGCATATGGCTAGGAGATGCCACCAATGTCAAATACACAATGTGGTCCTACACCAACTACCCAACATTCAACATCCTATATTGGCCTCATGGCCATTCGATTGTTGGGGTACTGACATAGTGGGTGTGATGGATCCTCCTTCTTCCATGGGTCATCAATTCATCTTAGCTGCAACTAACTACTTTTCCAAATGGGCAAAGGCAATTTTGCTCAGAGAGGTCATAGCTCAGCATGTGCTCCAATTTTTTAGAAACCATATCATATATAGGTTCGGAGTGCCTCAATGAATTATATCTGATAATGGTATTGCATTCAAGAGCATCGAGATCAACAACTTTGCCTAGAAACAACATAGATAAGAGATATTATACCATCAACTACCTGAGGGAAAATGGCTTACCAGATGCCTTCAACAAATCTCTCATCAAAATACTAAAAAAGACACTCGATAATAATAAGTGATAGTGGCATAAGCAGTTAGTTGAAGCTTTGTGGTCCTACCGCACCACATATAGAACTCCAACTCAATCTACTCCTTTCTCCTTAGTGTATGGGTCTGAAGCTATTCTACCATTAGAAGTCTAACTCCCATCACTAAGGATAGCTGTGGGTAGCAAGATCATAAAGAGTTAGAATGCTTATGGTTAGAAGATCTAGAAGGTTTGGAGGATAAGAGGCATGCTAAAATTTGAGACAAAAAAGCTAAAATGATTCAAGGTCACAACAAGTTGGTTCATCCTAGAGCTTTTCAAGTAAGAGAACTTATTTTATTTCTAAAGAGATCAATCAATGTCTATCAAATCATGTTTTAACTCACTTAGAAGGCCCTTTTACTTTCCATGTTGAAAGGCCTACCAAGTGTATAAGAACCCAAGTGGCATCCTATTCTTCATCGACACAACATAAACACAAACTACACACAAACTTATAAAAAAATACATTTATTTTTTGTTGGGATACTATGAGTTGAGATAACACCGGCACTCTCTCATGCTCACGCTGATGGGCTACCCCGCTAATGTGTCAACCCCTGGTCTTCTTACTTTTGGAGGATGTAAGTTTGCTACACTTTCCTTGCACACTAATGATGAGCCTTGTTAATTTGATAGGCCTTAGTCCATGGCTGGTAAGCTACCTTATGTTGGCTTCGCTTAAGAGGATGTGAGTCTGCTATTCTTTCTTCTTAGATTAGCCTTTGTGCACTAACTGGATCATGTATATTTTAGGTTTATGATAAGTCCTCTAGCAGCTCCTTCCCTCCAAACTACTTTTCTGGTCCATTCCTCGGGCTCCTCGCTAGTCGCTAGGTCGAGATAGCATCTGTCCCACCGATGATAGACTATCCCGATGATCTATTCCTCTTTGAAAGTTGTAAGCCTACATGCTTTCTTTCTAGATTGATCATTGCACACTGACGGGCACCATAAGTTGGTTGGTTCTCACTATGCTGATAGATACACCACTCATGCTAATGGATACACCATAGGTTGGTTAGTTCTCACACCTTAAGATACACCACTCATGGCAAATTTAAGTCATTATGGTTTCTCCTTGAGTTGTCCACTGTACACCTATAGGCTTTCTTTTCCAGGGCTCAAGACAATGCCCCTAGCATCACCTCCCTTATGGGCACTATATTTGGACCACATCCTTTGCGACCCCATTTAGACACTTCCTAGGTTATTATCAGATTGGAAAGTTCCCTTTTTTTAATTACCACCCCTATAGTTGGAGAATCAATCCTATGGATGATTCTCCTTTGGTCTAGAATCTAATATTGGTCAAGGATACATAGCTCCTTCAGTGGTCCACACCAACAGCCACACAAACATATAAATAAAATTTATATTCATTTGTTTATTAGGAGAACACTCCTTTCAATACCTTTTTCCAAGCAATCATCTTATCTATAGGTTAGTATCTGCAAAACTCCCTGTAGGAATTTCCTGACTACTCTTGAGTTGATATAAGTCCCTAGCGGCATTCAATTAGTAGTCGCCCATAAGTCAGGTTTGATTTTTTATGCTACCAACAGGTCACCCTAGCGGTTGTTCCCTACTTTAGAAGATATAAGTCTACTATGCCTTCTTCCTAGCATAACCATTAACAAAGGCAACCCCTTAGGTTGGCTAGTTCACCCATGGCCTAGACTATCCCTTTGGATTTGTAAATTTGAGATAGATAAGTCCAATATAGCCCCTTCTGGGTCCATCGACATAATCGATATGGTCCATAAATTAAATCTATCAAATTTGATCAAGCTCACATCCCCAGCAAGCGGATATGCCCTCAATTTGAAACCAAACTAAACCAAACAAACCATATCAAATCACATAAAATTAAGATAAAATTAATCCTAACTACTTTTGAGTTGACATAAGTCCCAAGTGGAATTCACTCAGAATGCCCTAGGTTATGTTCGATTTGTTGTGCATCCAATAGGTTACCCCAGTGATTATTCCTCACTTTGGAAGGTGTAAGTCTGTTATGCCTTCTTCCTAGCATAGTCAGTATACACTAAAAGGAAACCCCTTAGGTTGGCTAGCTCTACCCTACAGTCGATAGACTATGCCTTTGAATTTGTAAACCTGAGGTAGGTCAAGAATGATATAGTCCCTTCTCAGTGGGTTCATTACACACCGACAGGGTCTATACATTAACTCAAACTAAATTAAATCCAATATGATTTTCCCTAGTGGAGTTAAATCAAACCCTTCTCCTAATGGAGCCCCAAATAATATATAAATAAGTCAAGCAAAGAAATCAAATCCAAAACCAACCTCCCTAGTGAGCCAAATTAAACCAACTCCCCAAGAGAGTCTAAATCAAAGAAATCCAACCACTCTTATTCTAGTGGATACATTCCCAAAAAAATTTAAAATCAAACTCAAATCCCAATCCCATGGATAGCCCAAACGCTACCTAGTAGATGGTTCATTTTCCCGATCCCCAGTAGACTCAAGCCCATATCTCTAGCAGATATTTCTCCATATCAATTAAAATAAAATAAATTAAAGTCTATTCGATCTTAATATTTAGTGGATTATAGATTCTTATCCCTAGTGAATCTTCTTTCCACAAATCATATAATCAAATCAAATTCAAACCTTATCCACAGGATTTTCTTCTTCTATGCCCTCGACATAGACCCTCACATATCATGTCCAATGCATGTGTGATCCCCTGGATCTTCTCCATGTCTTTGACATGGAATTCTCATCAAATTTATTTCTTCTTATGCACACCTTTAATACTTCAACCAAAAGCCTAACAATGTATTCATTCAAATTACATAATCTTAACATTGTAATCAACATTTTATGATTTGTGATGGTGCAATCTCTTTTGATACAATATCATGCTAAACATATTATAATGTGAATTAACACATTATATTATATTATAAATTATGATGTTATATTATAATTTTCTATAATATAATATATTGTCTAACATTACACCTCATTAAAATCACTTAAAAGGAACAAATAAGACAATTATCTCAAAATATGAATAATGTTTGTTTTTTATGTAAAATGGTTATTTTTCTATTAGAAATGGTACAAAATAGCATAAATTTGGTGTTGCTTCTTGGTGTGTGTCATGAATTTGGCAAAATTCTTCCAACTCAACCTTCAAATTAACATTTTTTTTGAGTTTTGACCAATGGATTGTAAATAAAAGTAAAATATACTAAAATGTACAATAACATTTAGTAACACACCACATTATATATATGAAGTTATATAATTTTGTACATTGTAATTTAATATGCTTTCATATAATATATTATGTTACAATACACCTTAAAATGAATCACTTTAAGTAAAAAAATTATAAAATTTGGTTGAAAAATGAACATTTATTTTGGATGCAATATCCCATTCTTTTGATTAAATGACACACCATATCACACCCCCAATGATGTTCCCTTAAGCTTGCCTTAAATTTGGTCAAATCCCATCATCTCAGCCTATAAATCAATATTTTTTTGAATAATGCTAATACAAACTCTACTTCATCATGCTATAACAAACTAAAATATTCTAAAAAACAAGTAGTGATACACAATAGTTTGCTATAATGCATGATGCTACACTACATTAAGGCATCCTATATTATAATACACTATAACATATTATATTATATTATATTGCATATAAAATCACAAGGGATTATTTAAGATTAAAAAACATTCTAAAATTGGTCTAAACAATATAAAAATTATATATTTTCGTCATATCACTTACATATTTTAAATTGAAATAATATATTATGATGCCATGCTCTACCTAGTATGAATTTGGAAAAATTCCACCATTTTAAAGTCTAAATGATCATTATTATAAATAATGCTAGTGTAGGTTCGACTACATGATTGTAAAATACTAAAAGAATTTAAAATGCACAAAATAATATATTATGATATATGATGCTATACTATGCTACAATAAATAATATTTATGTTGACCATAAAATCTTACTTTTAAGACTACAAGTGGCATAGCACACCTTTGGTACTACAACCTAATTCCCACTTCAAATTTAATAAATTTCATCATCTGATTTATTAAATCAATATTTTTATGATTTATGTTCATATAAACTATATGGCACAATACCATAATATACTAAAACTTTTCAAAAAATCTTATAACATCCAAAAACACATCACTATATGCTCAAATATACGATGCTACATTATACTATAATATATGATAATATAATATAATTTAGGGTTAGGGTTTAGGGTATTCAAATCTCTAACAGTCAAGAGCAAGTCACTTGAAGACATTTTCTTTAGCTACCATAACTATGTTTAGTTAGGATTTAGTGTTTAGGGTTTAGGGTTTAGGGTTTAAGGTTTAGGATTTTGGGTTTAGGGTTTAGGGTTTAGGGTTATAGGTTTTATGCTTTAGGGTTTATGGTTTTAGGGATTAGGGTTTAGGTTTAGGGTTTAGGGTTTTAGGGTTTAAGGTTTAGGGTTTAGGGTTTAGGGTTTAGGAATTAGGTTTTAGGGTTTAGGGTTTATGGTTTAGGGTTTAGAGTTTAGTTTTAGGTTGTAAGGTTTATAGAGTTTATGGTTTAGGGTTTTAGGTTTTTTTTAATAGAGAACAAATTCAGATTCAACATTTACTCTTTTCGATTTCATCAACCAAGTATCACCCCAAGTTTTCTAAGACATAAGTAATGGCATATATCAAAAAAGAGCACCCATAGAGCAAATCAAAAACCTCATGATAAGTTGAACCATCTCTACTGTGAAGACATAGTTCTATAAGCAAAAAATCAGATCAATCATTCTTCAGTTTCTCTAGTTCCCATCAGAACCACCCCTGCCTCTCGAGTAGCGAGATTCACCATTATATCCTCGATCTCTCTCTCCACCACCACCATGGCTGTAACCTTCATCGCTCCTCCCACCTCCATAACCACCACTACTCTGACCACCACCTCCATATCCACCAACACTTCCAGATCCCCCACCACCATTGCAATAATCGCTGCCTCCACCTTTGTCTACACCACCAGATCTAGATTGAGCTTAGTTGATGGTGATGTTCATGCCATCAAGGTTCTACCCATTCTTAGGATTTAGGATTACTTTAAGGTTAGTTTAGGGTTTAGGGTTTATGATTTAGGGTTTTTGATTTGGGGTTTAGTGTTTAGGGTTGTAGGTTTTAGGGTTTAGAGTTTAAGGTTTAGGGTTTAGGGCTTTAGGTTTTAGGGTTTAGGGTTTAAGGTTTAGGGTTTTAGGGTTAGAGTTTAGGGTTTAGGGTTTAGTGTTATAGGTTAATGGTTGTAAGATTAGGGTTTAGGGTTTAGGGATCAGGGTTTAGGGTTTAGGGTTTAGTGTTTTAGGGTTTAGAGTTTAGGGTTTAGGGTTAAGGGTTTAGGATTTTAGATTTATGATTGTATGCTTATTGTTTAAGGTTTAGGGTTTAGGGTTTAAATCTATATTTTTATGAATTATACCAATACAAACTCTACTACATCATACTAAAAAAAACTAAAATATGTTAAACAACAAGTAGTAATACATAATAGTATGCTATAGTGCATGATGCTACACTATGATATAGCATCATATATTATAGTACACTATAAAATATTATATTATATTATATTTCATATCACATCATAAGGGATTGCTTAAAATAAAAAATCATAAAATTAGTCTATATAATAAAAATAAACTATGTATTTTAGTCGTATCACTTACATATTTTAAATTGAAATAATATATTATGATGCCATCCTCAACTTATTATGATTTTTGCCAAATTCCACCATTTTAAAGTCTAAATCAATATTTTTAAAAATAATGCTAGTGTAGGCTCGACTGCATGATTGTAAAATATTAAAAGAATTTAAAATGTGCAGAATAATATATTATGATATATGATGCTATACTATGCTACAACATATAATATTTATTTAGAACATAAAATCTTATTTTTAGACTATAAGTGGCATAGCACACCTTGGTACTACAACCTAATTCCCACTTCAAATCTACCAAATTTCATAATATGATTTATTAAGTCAATATTTTTATGATTTATATTTATACAGACTATATGGCACAATACCATAATATACTAAAACATTTCAAAACATCTTATATCATCCAAAAACACATCACTACATGCTCAAATATATGATGCTACATTATACTCTAATATATGGTAATATAATTTGATTTAGGGTTAAGGATTAGGGTATTCAAATCTCTAATAGTCAAGGGAAAGTCTCTTGAAGGCATTTTCTATAGCTACCTTAACTATGTTAGGAATAGGACATTTTTTAGATCTACTCCTAATGACATCTTTATTCAAGGTTTAAAGTTTAGTGTTTAGGGTTAGTTTAGGGTTTAGGGTTACTTTAGAGTTTAGGGTTTAACATTTAGGGTTTGGGGTTTAGGGTTTAGGGTTGTAGGTTTTAGGGTTTAGGGTTTACAATTTTAAGTTTTAGGTTTAGGGTTTTGGGTTTAGGGTTTTAGGGTCTAGGGTTTAGGGTTTAGGGTTTAGGGTTTAAAGTTCTTAGGGTTTAGGGTTTAGGATTTAGGATTTAAAGGTTTTCTTAATGGAAAACATATTCAGATTTAACATTTTTTTTTTGATTTCATCAACCAAGTAGCACCCAAAGTTTTCTAAGACACAAGCGACGTCATAGAAAAAAATGAGCACTCATAGACAAAATCAATAACCCTAGACAAGTAGAACCATCTTTACTATAAAAACATTATTCCATAATCACCAGATCATATCAGTCATTCTTCAATTTTTCTAGTTCCCATCAGAACCACCCCCGCCTCTCAAGTTCTAGGATCCACCATCATATCCCCAATCTTTCCCTCTGCCACCACCATGGTCAGAACTCCACGATCTTTCTTTACCATCAAAACCACCACTGCTCCGACCACCACGTCTATATCCACCAACACCTCTAGATACCCCACCACCACTGTGATAACTATGACTTTGCCTTCAGATCCATCGATCTTGAGATTTGGGTTGATGGTGATGTTTGTCAGGTTCCCCATTCTTGGGGTTTAAGGTTTACTGTTAATTTAGGGGTTAGAGTTTAGGGTTAGTTTAGGGTATAGGGTATAGGGTTTAGGGTTTTATAGTTTAGTGTTTAGGGTTTATAGTTTAGAGTATAGGGTATAGGGTTTAAGGTTTAGGGTTTAAGGTTAGTTTTAGTGTTTAAGGATTAGGGTTTAAGATTTATGGTTTAGGATTTTTATTAAAATTAAGTAAACTGGTAGGATTAGGTTTATTTAGTTTATTTTATATTTATTTAAGTTTATTTTCCTTTTATTTTTTATTTATATTTTATATTTTATTTAGTTTAGTTTATTTATTTTAGGTTTATTTATTTTAGTTTAAGTTTTTATTTTAGTTTATTTTTAGGTTTAGATTTATTTTTTGGTTGAGTTTTTTATTTTATTTTATTTTTAGTTTATTTTTTATTTATTTAGGTTTAGGTTATTTTATTTTATTTTTTATGGTTTAATTTTAGGCTTTAGTCTTAAAGGTTTAAGAGGTTTTGAGGGTTTAGGATTTAGGTTTAGCTTTAGTGGTTGAGGTTAGGGTTGGGTTTAGGTGTTTAGTAGTTTAGTTAGTGTGGTATAGTTTAGGGTTATAGGATTTAGAGTTTAGGGTTTAGGGTTTATTATTATGATTAGGGTTTAGGGTTTAGGGTTAGTTTATGGTTTGAGTTTTAGAGTTCCTTAGGGTTTAGGATTTTTTTTAAGAAAAAAATTAGGTAAACTAGTAGGTTTAGGTTTATTTAGTTTATTTTTTATTTATTATATATTTAATTTTTTATTTTTATTTAAGTTTATATTTTGATTTTATTTAGTTTAGTTTATTTATTTTAGTTTAGGTTTTATTTTAGTTTACTTTTATAGGTTTAGGTTTAGATTAATATTTTGATTTAGTTTTTTTATTTTAATTTTTAGGTTTATGTTTTATTTTTTTATTTTTAGGTATATGTATAGGTTTTTATTTTTCCTATTTTTTAGGTTTAGGTTTTAGGTTTTTTTAAGGATTATTTTTAGGTTATATTTTCTTAGTTTAGGTTTAGGTTTAATTTTAGTTTATTTATTTTATTTAGGGTTTGGATTAGGTTTCAATTTAGTATTTTTTTAGGTTTATTTAGTTTAGTTTAGCATTTTTGGGTTTGGGTTATTTTATTTTAAGGCTTAAGTTTAGGGTTTAAGTTTACTTATTTTATACACATTATATTTTTAGGTTTATTTTTAGGTTTGGTTTTATTTAGTTTTATTTTATTTTATTTTAGGTTTATTTTATTTTATTTTAGGTTTATATTTTATTTTTAGGTTTTATTTTTTAGTTTAGTTTAGGTTTTATATTTTATTTTACTTTAGCTTTTAGTTTTATTTTTTATTTTAGGTTTAGGTTTAATTTTATGAGTTTAGCTTTAGTTTAGGTTTTATTTTATTTTATTTTGGTTTATGTTTTATTTAGTTTGATTTATGCTTTTACTAGGGTTTAGGGTTTAGTGTTAGTTGAGGGTTTAGGGTTTGGGGTTTAGAGTTTAGAGTTTAGAGTTTTAGGCTTTATGGTTTAGGATTATAGGTTTAGGGAAGTTTTAGGGTTTGGGGTTCACGATTTAGGGTATTTATTTTTTAAATTAAGTGAACTGGTAGATTTAGGTTTATTTAGTTAATATTTTTATTTGAGTTTATTTTTTTATTTTTATTTAGGTTTATTTTTTTATTTTTTAGCTAAGTTTATTTATTTTAGTTTAGGTTTTTTATTTTAGTTTATTTTTAGTTGAGTTTTATTTTTATTTTATTTTTTAGGTTTAGGTTTAATTTTTTATTTGTAACTTTAGGTTTAAGTTTTTATTTTATTTTCTTAGGTTTAGGTTTTACGTTTTATTTTAGGTTTATTTTTAGGTTTTATTTTTTTAGTTTAGGTTTAAGTTTATTTTATTTTATTTTAATTTAATTAAGGTTAGTTTAGGTATAGTTTATTTAGGTTTAGGTTAAGTTATGTATTTTAGGTTTAAGTTTATTTTATTTTGTTTATTATTTTTTTATTTTAGCTAGGTTTTAAGTTTAGGGTTTAGGTTTTATTTTTACTTATTTTTAGGTTTATTTTTAGGTTTAGGTTTTATTTAGTTTTATTTTAGGTTTATTTTATTTTATTTTACATTTAGTTTTTATGTTATTGGTTTTTTTATTCTAGTTTATTTTATTTTTTTAGTTTATCTTAGGTTTTTCTTTTTTTATTTCAGTTTACTTTTATTTTATATTTTATTTTATTTTTAGGTTTAGGTTTAAGTTTTTGTTTAAGTTTTTATTTTATTTTATTTTATTTATTCTATTTAGGTTTAGGTTTTATTATTTATTTTACTTTTAGGTTTTATTTATTTTACGAAATAGGTTGGGTTTAGGCTTTTAGGGCTTAGGGTTTAGGATTATGGTTTAGGCTTTGGGGTATGGTAAGTTTAGGGTTAGGGTTTTAGGTTTATGGTAGGTAGTTTAGTGTTAGAGTTTTAATGTCCAGTGGTTTAGGGTTTAGGGTTAATTTAGGTAGGTTTAGGTTTAGTTTAGGCTTTTAGAGGTAGAGTGGTCAGTGGGTTATTAGGGTGTGGTTGGCTTGTTTATTTATGATCTTTTAGGGTATAGAGTTTAGATTTAGGGTTTAGGGTTAAGGTTTAGAGTTTTAATTAAAACTAGATTTAGTTTTATTTAGTTTATTTTTATTTATTTTAGTTTATTATTTTATTTTTTATTTAGTTTTATTTTTTTATTTTTATTTAGTTTGGTTTATTTATTTTAGTTTAAGATTTTTATTTTAGTTTATTTTTTAGGTTTAGGTTTATTTATTAGTTTAGTTTTATTTTTATTTAAATTTTTAGGTTTAAATTTTATTTTTTATTTTTAGGTTTTTATTTTTTTTATTTTTCAGATTTAGTTTTTAGGTTTTTTTTTGGGATTAGTTTTAAGTTTTATTTTTTAGTTTAACTTTAGGTTTATTTTTAGTTTATTTTATTTTAATTAGGATTTTAGTTTAGGTTTTGATTTAGTTTATTATAGGTTAAGGTTTAGGTTTTATTTATTTTATTTTATTTTATTTTATTTTAGGTTTAGGTTTATATTATTTTTATTTTATGTTTAAGTTTTTTTTGTTTAAGGTTTAAGATTTATTTTTAATTTATTTTTACATTTTATTTTTTGGTTTATTTTTAATGTTTAGGTTTTAACTTAGTTTTTATTTTATTTTATTTTAGGTTTATTTTATTTTTATTTTAGGTTTAGTTTTTATTTTATTTAGGTTTTTTATTTTTAAGTTTAGTTTTGCTTTTTATATATTTTATTTTACTTTAGTTTTTAGTATTTATTTTATTTTCTTTTAGGTTAAGTTTAGGTTTTAGTTTTAGTTTTTATTTTATTTTAATTTTTTATTTTATTTTGGTTTATGTTTATTTATTTATTTTATTTTTAAGTTTTATTTAGTTTAGGTTTAAGTTTTAGCTTGAGGTTTAAGGTAGCTTGATGGTTTTGGGGCTTAGGTTTGGGATAGTTTAGGGTTTGGGTTGGCTCTGGTTTGGGTTTAAGGTGAGTTGGGTCTGAGGTTGGGGTCAGGGGTTTAGGGTTTAGGGTTTAGGATTTAGGGAGGTAGGTCTTATGGATGGTCAGTGGTAGGGCCTTGGTATTTTTATAAAAAAACCAAGCAAATAGCTCATTCTATTTATCTTTATTTATTTAATTTATTTTATTTATTTTATTTTGTAGGTTTACTTTTTATTTAGTTTATTTATTTATCTTTATCTAGTTTTAGGATGTATTTTTAGTGAATTTTATTTATTATTTAGGTTGGATCTTAGGTTTTAGGGAGAGGGAAGCCCAGGGTTTAGTTTAGTCCATGGTTTTGGTTTTATCTAGTTTAGGTTTAGGTAGAAGGCTCAGGTTAGGTTTTAGTGTTTAGGTTTAGGGTTTAGGTTTGGGTTGAGGGCTTTAGGTAGGGCTTATGGTTTTAAGACCCAGAGTTGGTCCTATGGCTCAGTTTATGGTAAGTTTGTTTAGAGTTGGGTTTAGCTTATCTTTTAGGGTTTAGGGTTTAGTTTAGTTTGAGGTTTAGGGTTTAGGGATCTTTTTTATTTATGTTTTAGTGTTTGGGTATAGGGTAGTGTTTTTTCTTTAAAAAAAATCAAGCAACCCTATTTAGTTTATTTACTTTAGTTTTATTTATTTTTTTATTTTTTATTTTGTTTAGGTTTATTTTATTTTGTTTAATTTATTTATTTTGGTTTAACTTATTTTAGTTTAGATTTTGTTTAGTTTATTTTAGTTAAAGTCATTTTAGTTAAGTTATTTTTTTATTTTTTTTTAAGGTTTAACTTTTAGGTTTTGGTATAGTTTTTAAGGGTTTAAGGTTGGATTAAGGTTTAGGATTTAGGGTACATAGATTTTGAGCTCGGGTTTAGTAGCATTTAGTTTTAGTATGAGTTGGTAAGGGTTTAGGTAGGATTTGGGTAGGGTTTAGGGTTTAGGGTTTTGGTGGTTAGGTTTTATAGGGTTTAAGGTGGTGGGGGTTAGATTGGGATTTGTGGTTGAGTGGGTTTGGTTTTTAGGTTTAGGTTTAGGGTCAGGTTATGTTTTTTCCAATTTTAATTTAGGGTTTAGGGCTTAGGGTTTAGGTTTTAGGTTTTTAGGTTTAGAGTTCAAGTTTTAGTTTAGGTTTATTTTAAATTCAAAAGGTTTATGTTTTTTTTATTTTTTTTGGGTTTAGGGTTTGGGTTTAGGATTTAAGTTTATTTAGTTTTGTTAAATTGTAATTTTTATTTTAGTTTAGTTTATTTATTTATTTTAGTTTATCATATTTATTTATTTATTTTAGTTTATCTTATTTTATTTATTTATATTTATTTGTTATTTTATTTAGTTTAGTTTATTTATTTTAGGTTTATTTATTTAAGTTTAAATTTTATTTTTATTTTTATTTTAGGTTTAGGTTTGATTTAAGTTTATTTTAGGTTTATTTTTACTTAGGTTTAAGTTTATTTTAGACATTTTCTTTTTTAAGTTTAGGTTTAGGTATATGTTAGTTTAGGTTATTTTAGGTTTTATTTATTATAGTTTAGTTGATTTCACTTTTGGTTTAGGTTTATTTTATTTTGTGTAGTTTATTTTATTTTAGGTTTATATTTTTTTTTATCAGGTTTAGTTTTATTTTATTTATTTTAGATTTTATTTTTAGTTTTATTTTTTAAGTTTAAGTTTTATTTAGTATTTAATTTAATTTATTTTAGGTTAATTTTAGGTTAATTTTATTTTATTTTATTTAGTTTTTTATTTTTTTTTTTAAGTTTTTTATTCATAGGTTTATTCTATTTTTTTTAGTTTAGTTTAGGTTATTATTTATTTTATTTTAGTTATTTTATTTTGTTTTTAGGTTTAGGTTTAGGTTTAGGTTTAGGTTTAGGTTTATTTCTTTAGTTGAGTTTTATTTATATTTTATTTTTTATGTTTGGGGTTTATTTTTATTTTTAGGTTTAGTTTCTTTATTTTATTTTTTTTTTAGGTTTAGGTTTTATGATTATTTGGTTTAATAGGTTTTATTTTTTTAGTTTAGGTTTAGGTTTATTTTTAGTTTATTTTATTTTATTTAGTTTAGGGTTTAGGTTTACTTTATTTTAGGTTTATGTTTACATTTTATTTATTTTAGTTTAGGTTTAGGTTTATTTTATTTTATTTATTTTATTTTTATTTTTGGTTTTATTTTTATTTTAGTTTAGGGTTTATATTTTATATTTTATTTATTTTTAGGTTTATTTTTAGGTTTAGGGTTTTATTTAGTTTTTATTTAGTTTTTGGTTTCTGTTTACATTTTATTTAGTTTATATTTAGTTTTTATTTAGGTTTTTATGTTTTTTATTTAGTTTTTATTTAATTTTAGGTTTAGTTTTTATTTTATTTTATTTTATTTAGTGTAGAGTTTAGGTTTACTTTATTTTAGGTTTATGTTTACGTTTTATTTATTTTAGTTTAGTTAATTTATTTTAGGTTTAGGTTTATTTTATTTTATTTATTTTATATTTATTTTTAGTGTTGTTTTTATTTTAGTTTAGCGTTTATATTTTATATTTTATTTATTTTTAGGTTTATTTTTAGGTTTAGGGTTTTATTTAGTTTTTATTTAGTTCTTATTTTTATTTTTGGTTTTTTTTTATTTTAGTTTAGGGTTTATATTTTATATTTTATTTATTTTTAAGTTTATTTTTAGGTTTAGGTTTTATTTAGTTTTATTTTATTTTATTTTAGGTTTACTAAGTTTATTTTGTTTTATTTTACATTTAGTTTTTTTTATTTTATTTAGGTTTTTTTATCTTAGGTTTATTTTATTTTATAGTTTAGTTTAGGTATCATTTTATGTTATTTAGTTTTATTAGTATTTATTTTATTTTTAGGTTTAATTTATTTTATTTTATTTATTATTTTATTTTATTTTAGGTTTATTTTTTTTATTTATTTTGTTTATTTTTAAGGTTAAGTTAGGTTTTAGGTAGGGTTTAGGTCTTAGGGTTTTGGATTAGGGTTTAGCAGAGCTGGGTAGTGAGCTTTAGGCATTAGAGTTTGGATTTTTTAAAGTCAAGGTTTAGGTTTAAAGTTAGCTTTAGCATTGGTTAGAGTTTAGGGTTTAGGTTATTTAGTTTTTTATTTAGTTTTATTTTTATTTTGGTTTTTTTTTTATTTAGTTTAGGGTTTATATTTTATATTTTTATTTTATTTTAAGTTTATTTAGGTTTAGGTTTTATTTTAGTTTGTTTTATTTTATTTAGGTTTATTTAAGTTTATTTTGTTTTTATTTTACATTTAGTTTTATTTTATTTAGGTTTTATTTTAGGTTTATATTTTATATAGTTTAGTATTTATTTGTTACTCTTTTATTAGTTTATTTTTTATTTTATTTTTAGGTTTTAATTTAGCTTTATTTTATTTTATTATTTTATTTTATTTAGGTTTATGTTTTTATTATTTTGTTTTGTTTTATTTAGATTATTTAAGTTTTTTTTTTTTTTTTGGTCTGGGTTTTAGGATTTAGGGTTTAGATAGAGTATGGGTTTTATTTAAGCTTTAGGCATTGAGTTTAGGATTTTTAAAGTTGGTTTTTTAAAGTTATTTAGGGTAGCATTTTAGGTATTTAAGTTTTTTATTTAGTTTTATTTAGTTTTATTTTTATTTTTGGTTTTTTTTTATCTTTAGGTTTTATATTTATATTTATTTATTTTTAAGTTTATTTTAGGTTTAGGTTTTATTTAGTTTGTTTTATTTTATTTAGGTTTTTAAGTTTATTTATTTTATTTTACATTTAGTTTTATTTTATTTTAGGTTTTATTAGGTTTATTTTATTTTATAGTAGTTTAGGTTTATATTTAGTTTATTTTCTTTATTAGTTTATTATTTTATTTTTTAGGTTTAATTTAGCTTTATTTATTTTATTATTTATTTTATAGTGTTTTATTATTTTGTTTTGTTTTTATCTAGCTTTTTTAGTTTTTTATTTTGGTTTTAGGCTCAGTATTTTAGGTCATTTAGCACAGGGTTAGGCTCAGTTTGCTTTAGCATCAGAGTTGGATCTTTAAAAGTTCAAGGGTTAGTCATTTCAGCATAGTTTTAGAGTTAGTTTAGGGTTTCTTGGTTTAGGCCTAGGGCTTATGGTTTAGTAGGGCTCAGGGTTAGGTTGCTAGTTTAGGGCCTGTGGTTTTGGTTTAATAGGGTTTCTCTGGTTCAGTGGCCTAGGTAGGGCCCAGGATTTAAGATTGAGGGTTTAGTGTAGGGTCTTTTTAGGTTTTTTTGGGTTATTTAGGTTTAGTTCGTGGTTTATTTTAAGTTAGTTTTGGTTTAGTTTGTGGTTTATGGTTATGGTTTTTTTTCATTTTTTTTAATTTTAGGGTTTAGGTTTAGGGTTTAGGGTTTAGGTTTTAGGTTTTAGGTTTAGAGTTCAAGTTTTAGTTTAGGTTTATTTTTAAATTAAGTAAACTGGTAGGTTTATCTTTTTTTTTAGTTTATTTTTTGGGTTTAGGGTTTAGGGTTAGCTTAGGATTTAAGTTTATTTACTTTTTGTTAAATTAAGTAATCATGTAGGTTTAAGTTTATTTAGTTTATTTTTATTTATTTTAGTTTATCATATTTATTTATTTATTTTAGTTTATCTTATTTTTATTTCTATTTATATTTATTTGTTATTTTTATTTAGTTTAGTTTATTTATTTTAGGTTTATTTATTTAAGTTTAAATTTTTTATTTTAGTTTATTTTGTAGGTTTAGGTTTTGATTTAGGTTTATTTTTAGGTTTTATTTTTTACTTAGGTTTAAGTTTATTTTTAGTACATTTTATTTTTTTTAAGTTTAGTCATGTTATATTTAGGTTTAGGTTTATTTATTATAGTTTAGTTGATTTCACTTTTAGGTTTATTTTATTTTGTGCATTTTATTTTATTTTAGATTTATATTTTTTTTGGTTCTGGGTTTAGTTTTTATTTTTTATTTATTTTTAGATTTTATTTTTAGTTTTATTTTTTAACTTTAGGTTTTTATTTAGTATTTAATTTAATTTATTTTAGATTAATTTTAGGTTAATTTTATTTTTATTTTGTGTTTAGTTTTTATTTTATTTAGGTTTTTTATTCATAGGTTTATTCTATTTTTTTAATTTAGTTTAGGTTATTATTTATTTTATTTTAGTTATTTTATTTTATTTTTAGGTTTAGGTTTAGGTTTAGATTTTGGTTTTGGTTTATTTCTTTAGTTGAGTTTTATTTATATTTTATTTTTTATGTTTGGGGTTTATTTTTATTTTTAGGTTTAGGTTTGTAGTTATTTTTTTTAGGTTTAGGTTTTAGGATTTTATTTTAGGTTTAATTTTAGGTTTTATTTTTTTAGTTTATGTTTAGGTTTATTTTTAGTTTATTTTATTTTATTTAGTTTAGAGTTTAGGTTTACTTTATTTTAGGTTTATGTTTACATTTCATTTATTTTAGTTTAGGTTTAGGTTTATTTTATTTTATTTATTTTATTTTATTTTTTAGTTTTATTTTATTTATTTTATTTTAATTTATTTTTAGGTTTATTTTAGGTTTTAGGGTTTATTTATTTTTATTTAGTTTTAGGTTTATGTTTACACCATTTAGTTTATATTTAGTTTTATTTTAGGTTTTATGTTTTTATTTACTTTTATTTAATTTAGGTTTAGTTTTATTTTATTTTATTTTATTTTAGTTTTGGTTTAGGTTTATTTAGTTTTACATTTTATTTATTTTAGTTTAGTTAATTTATTTTTTTTATTTTATTTTATATTTATATATTTTTTTAGTGTTGTTTTTTATTTTATAGTTTATATTTTATATTTTATTTATTTTAAGTTTATTTTAGGTTTAGGTTTATTTAGTTTTATTTTATTTTTTGTTTTATTTAGTTTTATATTTATATTTAATTTTAAGTTTATTTTTAGGTTTAGTTTTTATTTAGTTTTGTTTATTTTATTAGGTTTACTAGTTTTTTTGTTTTATTTTACATTTTAATTTTATTTTATTTAGGTTTTTCAGGATTATTTTATTTTAGTTTATGGTTTATTTATGTTAGTTTAGTTTATTTTATTAGTTTTATTTTATTTTATAAGTTTAATAGCTTTATTTTATCTTTATTTTATTATTTTATTTTCATTTATTTGTTTATTTTATTTTAGTGCTCAGGTTTAATTTAGGTTTATCAGGAGTGGCCCAGGGTTTATCTAGGGAGCATTAGAGCCAGTTAGGGTCTTCTTAGCATCAGTAGGATTTTAGTTTAAGGTGTCATTTAACATTTGGTAGAGCCTAGTTTAGTTTTAAGGCCTGGTCAGTTTAAGGTCATGTGGCCTAGGCCCAAGATGGCTCAGCTAGTTAGGGTCATGGTTTAGCTCAGGGAGTTTTGGGTGGGTTTGAGGGTCAGGCTCAGGCCAGGGTGAGTAGGCCCAGCCTAGAATAGGGTTAGTTTAGGGCCTAGTATAAGATCTGGCTCATGTGCTGGTTTGGGCTCAGGGTTTAGGTTTAGTTTTAGGGTTGGTTTAGGTAGAGTTAGGATTTAGGTTTAGTTTTCAGAGTTTTTAGGGTTTAGGCCTAGGGCTCAGGGTTGTGGTTAGTTAGGTTTAGTCAGAGTTTTTTAGAGTTTATTTTTAAATCAAGCAAACCCTAGGTTTATCTTTTTAGTTTATTTTTGGGTTTAGGGTTATTTTAGGATTTAAGTTTATTTACTTTTGTTAAATTAAGTAATCATGTAGGTTTAGTTTATTTATTTATTTTTTATTTTAGTTTATCATATTTATTTATTTATTTTAGTTTATCTTATTTTATTATTTATATTTATTTGTTATTTTATTTATTAGTTTATTTATTTTAGGTTTATTTATTTAAGTTTAAATTTTTTATTTTAGTTTATTTTGTAGGTTTAGGTTTTGATTTAGGTTTATTTTTAGGTTTTATTTTTTACTTAGGTTTAAGTTTATTTTTAGTACATTTTATTTTTTTTTAAGTTTAGGTTTAGGTCTATGTTCAGTTAATTTTAGGTTTAGGTTTAGGTTTTATTTATTATAGTTTAGTTGATTTCACTTTTGGTTTAGGTTTATTTTATTTTGTGCATTTTATTTTATTTTAGATTTATATTTTTTTTTGTTCTGGGTTTAGTTTTTATTTTTTATTTATTTTTAGATTTTATTTTTAGTTTTATTTTTTAACTTTAGGTTTTTATTTAGTATTTAATTTAATTTAATTTTAGGTTAATTTTATTTTATTTTGTGTTAGTTTTTATTTTATTTAGGTTTTTATTCAGGTTTATTCTTTTTTTTAATTTAGTTTAGGTTATTATTTATTTTATTTTAGTTATTTTATTTTATTTTAAGGTTTAGTTTAGGTTTAGATTTTGGTTTTGGTTTATTTCTTTAGTTGAGTTTTATTTATATTTTATTTTTTATGTTTGGGGTTTATTTTTATTTTTAGGTTTAGGTTTGTAGTTATTTTTTTTAGGTTTAGGTTTTAGGATTTTATTTTAGGTTTAATTTGTGTTTTATTTTAGTTTATGTTTAGGTTTATTTTAGTATTTTATTTTATTTAGTTTAGAGTTTAGTTTACTTTATTTTAGGTTTATGTTTACATTTCATTTATTTAGTTTAGGTTTATTTTATTTTATTTATTTTATTTTTATTTTTAGTTTTGTTTTTATTTTAGTTTAGGGTTTATATTTTATATTTAATTTATTTTTAGGTTTATTTTTAGGTTTAGGGTTTTATTTATTTTTTATTTAGTTTTAGGTTTATGTTTACAATTTATTTAGTTTATATTTAGTTTTTATTTAGGTTTTTATGTTTTTATTTACTTTTTATTTAATTTTAGGTTTAGTTTTTATTTTATTTTATTTTATTTAGTTTTTTTACTTTTATTTTAGGTTTATGTTTACATTTTATTTATTTTAGTTTAGTTAATTTATTTTAGGTTTAGGTTTATTTTATTTTATATATTTTATATTTATTTTTAGTGTTGTTTTTATTTTAGTTTAGGGTTTATATTTTATATTTTATTTATTTTTAAGTTTATTTTTAGGTTTAGGTTTTTATTTAGTTTTTATTTTTATTTTTGGTTTTGTTTTTATTTTAGTTTAGGGTTTTATATTTTATTTATTTTAAGTTTATTTTTTTAGGTTTGGTTTTATTTAGTTTTTGTTTTATTTTATTTTAGGTTTATTTTAGGTTTTTTTTATTTTATTTTACATTTTTTTTATTTTATTTTAGGTTTTTTATTCTTAGGATTATTTTTTTTTTTTTATTTTTATATTTATTTATTTATGTTATTTAGTTTATTTTTTTATAGTTATTTTATTTTAAGTTTAATTTTACTTTTATTTATTATTATTTTATTAGGTGTTTCTTATTTATTTGTTTATTTATATTATTTATAGGTAGAGGGTCAGGGCAGGGTTTATAGGTTTATCTAATTTCAGGCTTTTAGCACCAGAGGATTTTAGTTTAGAAGTTTTAACATTAAGAAGAGCCCAGTTGTGGTTTAAGCCCAGATAGTAGTATTAGCCCAGTGGCCTTAAAGTTTAGGGCCCAGGGTTTTTAGTAGGGTCAGTTGGGGGGAGTGGAGAGAGGTTTAAGAATTTAGAAAGTTGAGTTTAGGGTGGTAAGATTTAGTAGGTCAGTAGGTCAGTTTTAGGCCCAGTTGTTAAATTTAGTTAGAGATTAGTTTAGTTTTAGGTTTAGAGTATTTATTTAGGGTTTTATTTAGGGTTTAGTTTAGGGTTTAGGTCAGGTTTAGGGTTTTATCTTGGGCTTAAAGTTTAGGATTAGGGTTT
Organism: Cymbidium sinense; assembly: GCA_021442155.1. Classification (NCBI taxonomy): domain Eukaryota; kingdom Viridiplantae; phylum Streptophyta; class Magnoliopsida; order Asparagales; family Orchidaceae; genus Cymbidium; species Cymbidium sinense. Next base: position 242,267,118 of record CM038214.1, on the reverse strand, counting down.
TTAGTTTAGGTATTTACAATTTAGTAGGTAGTTTTATTTATTTTTTAAAAAGTCATGGTAGGTTTAGGTTTATTTAATTATTTTATACATTTTATTTTATTTATTTTTATTTTGATTTAGGTTTATTTTATTTTATTTGATTTTGTTTTATTTTATTATTTATTTATTTTAGTTTAGGTTTTATTTTAGTTTATTTTAGGTTTAGTTTAGGTTTAGGTTTATTTTATTTAGTTTATTTTATTTTATTTAGGTAGGTTTATTTTTTATTCTTTATTTAGGTTTTTTTTTATTTAGGTTTTAAGTTTTATTTTTATATTTTAGATCTTATTTTTTTGTTAGTTTAGGTTTATTTTTAGTATATTTATTTTATTTAGTTTAGATTATATAGGCTAGTTTATGGTTTAAGTTGGTTTTAGGGTAGGGTTTTATTAGTCTTTAGGGTTTAGGGTTTAGGGCCTGTGGGTAGGGTTTAGCATTTTAAGATTTTGGGTTTATTAGTTTAGGTTTAGGTTTAGGGTTTAGGGTTTGGGTAGGGTTCACAATAGGGTTTAGGTTTAAGGTTGTTTTTAAACTTGCAAGTTTAGGTCTATTTAGTTTATCTTTTATTTATTTTAGTTTAGTTTATTTTATTTCATATTTTTATTTAGTTTAGTTTATTTATATGACTTTAGGTTTTTGTATTTTAGTTTATTTTCTCGGTTTAGGTTTATGTTTATGTTTTTTTTAGTTTTGTTTTCTTTTTATTTTATTTTTTAGGTTTAGGTTTTATTTTTTTATTTTTAGGTTTATGTTTGGGTTTTTATTTTATTTTTAGGCTAGGTTTATTATTTTAGGTTTTTTAGGTTTTATTTCAGTTTAGGTTTAGGTTTATTTTTTTAATTTATTATATTATTTAGTTTAGGGTTTAGGTTTTATTTATTTACTTTTGTTTATTTTAGTTTAGGTTTATGTTTATTTTGTTTTATTTATTTTAGGTTTAGGGTTTTTTTTAGTTTAGGGTTTAGGTTTTTTTTAAGGTTTTATTTTTAGGTTTATTTTTTTGGTTTAGGTTTTTATTTAGTTTTTATTTTATTTAGGGTTTTGTGCTACCATCCTTCAAGATCTTTGATGGTAGTGGGAACGTACGATAACACATTGCACACTTTAAAGATGGTTTAACACCTATAACATAAGACTCTTCTCGACCTTTCATTAGCAATCTGTCAGCTGTTGCATTTGATTGGTATGCCAAACTGCCCAGCAATTTAGTGAAGACTTTTGTTGAGTTGGAGCACTTCTTCATTAGGAGGTTTACTGGAGCTCAGTAGAGAGTGATTGTAGGCGACCTCATTGTAGAGAAACAAAAACTCAACGAGTCCCTTATTTATTACATTCTCAGGTCACACAACCTGAGCATGAAATGTGAACCACAACTATCCGAATAGCATGCCATTGAGATTCTTCTCAAGGATATATGTGGCTCGATCACCTTCATGCTAGCCTATAAGAGGAAGCCAAACAGTTGCCCTTTCCCGATAAATCATATAGGCTCAAGCCGTAGAAGTTGTTTGAGAAGAAGCCAGGGATAGTTGTGTTAGTGGACAGAGGGAAGCAGCTAGCCAGAGTTTAGTATAAGAGACTATGAGCTCAGCAACCTCCTTTTCCACCTTCTCTTCCACCACCTCGGCCATCATACTGGCCACCATAGCCACCACAATGACCATTTCCACCACCTCAGCAGCCTACCCAGCCGTGGTATTCATATTCATCACTAGGTAGCTACTTTCCACCTACTCTTGCCAATAGATTAAATAAGTCATATTCATTCAAGAGGGAGGTAGTTAGAAATATATTTAAGAATCTCTTAAAAAAACTTGACTTTTAGTTACTATAGCCTAAGAGGCCGGAGAAAGTGGGCAAAAATGATGATCCTAGTTATTGCCACTACCATCGCGTGTTAGGTCATGTCTTAGAGGATTGTATCATTTTTAGGGACTAGCTTGAGCATACCTACAAGTTGAGAGCCATAATTATCCCTAAGGAATAGTTATTAGAACAACCATCTAATTCTGTTAGAGTAATCCTTAGGGATACTTACGATCCTCTTAAAACCAAAGATGGTTAGGATATCTCCCTATCCTAAACCTCTAAGAAGTTCATTTCTAAGATAAAGAAGCTTTCCTTGCAAGTGCCTGAAGTAGCTCAAACCTCTAACACCAAGGAAGGGTTTCAAAGGACAACCTGGGAGGGTGATATCCAAAAGTAGCTCACCATACTTGCTGAAAGTCCAAGTAATCATCAAAGTCTTCTCCACTCATCTACCACCTCTTCTAAGCTCCACTCTCTACCGAAGAATTATATCTATGGATAAGGGCACTAAATCCCTTACTCTGCTTACATTACTTTATTTTGATGATGTACCTTTACCAAGAAAGAAATTAATGAAGAAAGCTGATTCTACTTATATATTGTCTACTTCTAATGCTCTTGATTTTATTCCTATTGAAAGCTCTCCGAGTCTAAATAAAATAATAGCTCTAGTAGTTTCGATCCTTTCCTTTTTGATTCAGAGTCAGACTATCCTTCTCTAAATTAATCGAGATAACCTCTTGAGATTGACTTAGAGTCAGCTTACTCTGAGGATCTCATAAGAAAAGCTGTAGGTATTCCCGATGAGAAGGTAGAACTTTCCACAAGCTCATCATTCCAAGAAGTCACAAATCAACCCACGTAGAGTAAAAGTTTTACCTCCTGTAAGCACCTCAGATAAGCAATTCATTGGTTCTAGTGAGTAGATAGCCCCTCCGTAAGATGCTCCACCTATGGATATGTGTGTGGAGGACCAAGATAGAGTTTATTATAATGTCCTAGCTCACCATAGAATGTTTCTAGCTAAGTTAAGCATATACGATGCCCTTGTCATATCCAAAGAGATGAGGGAATCTCTAATCAATGTTTTACTTGATCTAGAGATATGCTTAGCTCAGCTGACTATTACTAAAGAGGTGGCATGCCACCCGAAGGACATCTTAGAAGTTACATTCAATAATGAAGACTTACTTTTAGGGATGATCGAGCATAACCGCCTCTTTACATTATAGTGGATGTTGGCAGATACAGGCTATCTAGAGTTCTAGTTGACCCAGGAGTATCAATCAACATTATGAGTCTAAGAACCCTTGCCTATTTGAGGATTTACTTCTCAAAACTCCAAATACAAAGGATGATGTTGAGAGGATTCAATAAATATGGTGAGAAGGCCTTGTGGTGTTTATTTTTATGTATGGATGGGGGACCACAGATCAGAGGGGTACTTTTGATTGTACACATTGAGGTAAATATACTATCTTGAAAGAAAGAGGCATTGCCCTACAATGGACCTAATCACGTAATAAGGACTCCTAAGGCATAATGGGTGTTCAAATATACCAAAGATTTTTCCCCTACTTTACATGGATGAATAAAGCAGGGTTTATATTAAACTAGGTTCTTAAATTTCCTATAGAGGCAAGCCTCCATAGTTAATTACATCTTAAGATATGAAATTTCCTAAGAATACACTCGATTAAAGTAGACAATTATCATCTCCAAAGATTTCAGGGTTAGACTATCAAAAGATTGGTTGTATTTATAAAATCAATCAGGAAAGTTCAAGGAGAAGTCTTATTTTTGGAATCAAAATGAAATAAGTAGGAAATGCTCATGATACTAGGAAGCTTAGTGAGCATTTCAATATATCCTATGGTTGGGATTTATAATTTTGAAGTTGAAAAGATTTATATGTTTTGAGTTGAAGTTTAATTAGATTACTAAGGCTTATAATCTACCAACATAATGGGAATGCCCAAGAGGTGATGATTTATGCTCATAGCCCAAAGTAAATAGCTACCTCAAATCTTAAATCTAGAAAGCTTTAGTACAACCTAAAGCACGACCTAAATCTAAGAGATAGGTGGACATAAGGGTTTACCTCCATAAGTGAGAATATTGTCTGACTTCTAGACTTATAATCGCTTGGAGTGGCCACTAACTAAGTCCACCTACGATTTTAAAACCATGTAGTTTGGTTTTATGAATTGCAAGATATCTAGGCTAGTTATTTAATTATAAAGAGACTAAAGTCCTAAACACATTCCCTAAGAGGCTAGAACATGGGTGGTATGAGCATATGACTTAATCTAAAGATGCAAAATCTTTTCAGATTTTATTTCATTTTTGATAGATTATTTTGGCAGAGGCTTTAGGATTTCTTATGTCTAAATGCATGCTGAACTAGGTTATGGGTCAAATCAGATAAGAGAAGGTGTTTTACACCAAAAGGGATGCCCTCACAGGTCAAGCATTCTTTTATCGTGCAAGGATGGAGATCATTCATGTTCAAGAGGGAACGAATATGCATGCATGATGTAAAATAAGCAACAATACAACTAAGGGGTTGCTAAATCTATTAATTGCCTTATTTATTTCTTAGGCTTTATGATGAGGTTATGTGTTATTTAAAATTTAGTTATGAGTGATTAGTTGGGTAGAAAATTTTTTTTATCCTAAGAGCTTAATTGTATCCAATCCACACATTAAAGCATCAATCATTTAAGAAACTATGAAAAGCATTTAATCTGAATGCTCAATGTAGACATAACATCAAATATTTATATAAATTATCGTAAAAGAATAAAAGGCTGGTGTTGTTGGGTACCGCCGTACAACCCGAAGAGAGAAAAGATTGGTAATCGAGTTTTACCCTTTTACAACCTAGAATATGAAAGAATAATTATAATTGTATTAAATGTTATGAGGGTCTTCTTTCTTCATATCTCCATTTATGACTTTATTCCTTCTATGATTTAGATGGTGCTTGCTTCAAAGGCATCACAGGGCACCCTAGGACAAAGCCTTTTGGCCACTGCTCATCCTAATCCCCCATAACTCTAATCTTAATTCCTATTGTAAAAATTACATTTATGTGGGAAAAGTAAATATAATTACACCTATAAAATAGAGGTTAGCTAAATATACATATGATCCCAAGCATTTGTATTTATAATTTGAACTTTGAACCCTACACATGGGTAATTAAGCCCACCTATTCCAACTTCGATTATGCTTAAGGATTTAAGCAACCTACAAAAAGAGTATTCACATTTATTTTTAAGAATCCCTCAAGCATAATCCCCTATAGAAAACATGATTAGGCTAATATTGGCCTATCATTAGTCTATGAAGCATACACCCTAACATCCAATCTGAAATAACACATCATAAAATAAAACATACATCACATCTTATACCGTCCTAACTTAGAGCTAGAAGTGGTGACTTTATTCTAATGTGTGTATTAAGGCTTGGTAAGTCTTGTCGCATTAGTGTTATATTTTCTAAGTGCAGAAGGATTCAATTTAACATTAGAGGTTGATTTCATTTGAAGTATTTTAATTGATTTGATAATTTTAATTTGTGTTTTATTTTGTTTCATTTGATCACACTTAACAACAAAGTGATATAAAGAGAGGAAAATAGTATTGCCCTCTTTCATCCGTACCTTAAGTCACTTTCTAAAGTATATTAATTTGATTTAGTTTCTTTTATTTAAAGGGTTATTAAATGATTTAATTAATCCTAAGTTTAGGTTCACTTTATGTAATCCTATTAAAAATGAAATGCATCTTAATATTAATATAATTGAATTACTACCACATGACAAATATTAAATTCTTCCTTTCCATCACACGTAACATGCAAATGATTTAATCTTATGTGTATCTATACACACAACATATTTTAGAACACTTAAATGATGAATGCATGTGAATGTTTAGAATTTAAATTTTATTTGATTGAATAATTTAAACATATTAAATTAAAACTCTATCCAAATTCTAATACAAAAAGGATATAAGAATGAAATTAAATAAGCATGTACCATTGTTAAACTAGGGAAGTGAGGTAATCAAATTACATCCTTGGAGCTAGCTAAAGCCTCATATTCTCAAGTTGTCTAGACTATATACCCATTTTCATTCAAAAAATGTAAATTCATACACATGAGCATAGGAAGTAAGCTCCAAATCATATGGCTAATTAATTCAACCACTTAGTCAATTATGAATGCATGTAATGTTAATATAAAATGGGATTTTCATTCACTAATCGCATATACATATACATGTACAAAGATATAGGAAAGTATGTTTCATTGTTAAACTAAGGAAGTGAAGTTAAAAGACATCCTTAGGGCTAACTAAAGCCTCATATTCTCGAGATGTCCAGACTATATATTTGATTTTCTTGGACACACATTGATGTATACATAAATGAGGGAAAGAAAATCATAAAAATATTGTATATTTTGTTTGATTGAATCATTTATATCTATCAATTAAAGTTCTATCCAAATTCTAATGTTGAAATAGATAAGAATAAAATCAAATGGGTACGTGCCATTGTTAAACCAGAGAAGTGTCAAATGACCTCCTTGGGGCTAGCTAAAGCCTCATGTTCCCAGGATGTCCAGACTATATACCCATTACCATTCAATCTTACATAAATCAACACATGAATAGAGGAAAGAGACCTCAACATTCATACATTTAAGCTTTAAGTACATGAATTTATTATGTATTTAAAACTAGCAACATAACACATATTATTATTCATTTATAAGCTTTTGAAAAATACATTTGGATTTAATAGTGATAATAGCCACACATATATTAAATTAAATCAACACATGAAAGCATACATAAAGGAAATTCATTTTATTTTACTTGATTTTGAAAATATCGATGCATGAATTCAAATGACATACCAAATTTAACATGATTGAAAAGATGACAATCAAATATAAGCATGTGATTCATTCAACCAAACTAGTTCTTAAGGAAAATCAAATCAAATAAGATTATTTAAAGCAAACCAAAGCTTCTTTATTAATTAATTTTTGGATTTGATTTGATTTAAATAGGAGAAGAGAAATCATCACTTGTTGTTTTAAACCCATTCCCACATTAATTATTTGATTTAATTTAAGGAAATTTAATTAAGTTGATTTTATGGTTTAATTAAGTTGAACCCTTAATTAGATGAATTAATTACCCTTATATATGTCACGTTAAAGCAATTAACTAAGTAATTATGAGCCAACATATATGCATGAAAAATAAACTTTCAATGATCCTAGGAAATAAAAGGCCTAATGCAATTGGCTCATGATTAATATTTTAATTAGATTAAGGGACTTAATTAATTACTCTTATGGTTTTCCACATATGTGGACTAACCATAATTTCATTAAACTCTTTTAGGTTATTAAACACCTAAAGATCTACCCCATGATTTAATTAATTAAGGTCTGATGTGATTATGATTTCAATTTGATTAAGTGATTTAATTAATTAGTTAAATCTTAATTAATTTCATTTTAAAAAAGGGTGAAATGAACTTAGGGAAAGGGGTCCCAACCCTATTCCTTAGTTCACTTATTGTTGAACAATGATTAATAAACTTAATTAACTAATTTATTAATTTTCATAGGATTAATTAATCATTAATTAACTTAAAAGAGTTGTTACATTTAATTTGTCATTTTCCTAATTAAGTGAGCAATAAATCCCAAGAAAATCATTGGAGGTAGAGGTCATCCGATTAAATTAACTCACAAAATTTGGGATTAATTGCTCAAGTAATTAGAGTAGTTGCTAATTACAAAAGTAATTAAACCTTAATTACTATTCAAAATTAGTTATGCTTTTAATTAATTCTCCTAAAATACCTTTAAAATGAGTATTTATTTACATTTGTTTATTTATCTATGATTATTTATGATTTTTAGAAGTTTCAGCCATTAAAAATGATTAATTAAGCCTAATTAAAGCCTAATCCTATTAGGACCATGTGGCTCGCTGATGCGACGCACTTTCCATGTGGCACCATTTGATTGCCAACTTAAAACTTATCTGACTCAGTGTCTACATGGTAATTGTAGATGCACTTTCTCCTCTGCCATCTGATCTAAGATAGAACGATTATGATTAATTCCACAGCTTAACAGGATTAATTAGATTGATCTAGTGGATCTAATCATAACCGTCCATTTTAATCTTGTTGAATGGATGGTACATGATCTAACGTCACTTGAGTGAGGGAGAATGGAGTCCATCCACCATTGCTCACTTGATCCGAGCTTACTCGAGCTTGGATCAACTCCAAAATGGTCCCACACCTTCACGACATCAACAAGGGGATTAAATCAAGATCACATAAATGCAAAGTTTTCTTCAAAAGCTCCAACCCATTTTACTAAGATCGTTTGGAAGCATACCTATGAGCTCAAGATCGGTGGCTCAAATGATTGAGGAAGCTTCATCTAGTGGAGATGAAGCTCTATTGAGCAACAATTGGATCAATTCCTTGACCTTCGCTCAGAAGGCCACAGACTAACAATTTGGAGCTCAGCTTTAATTGAAGGCCCACCTCAGATGCTCAAAAAGCTTGGGAGATGATTCGTTCTTGCTTGACGAGGCCTAGGGAAGGTGCATGCAAAGATAATTTGAGTTTGATGAAAAAATTAGGTCAGAAATAGGAGTGTCTTGTTTCAGGATGGAAGGGAATGGCATTTTTTGATCAAGGAATGAGCTTAGGAACTTAGGGAATGGCTCTAGCAGCTCATCTTGGGTAGCTAGGGCTCTAAGAAATTATTTTTGTGTATGTTTGAGTGGAAAAGAGTGACAGTATGCCCCCCTTCATCTTGATCGGATGGTGGGATTAGATTTGGCTTCTAGAGGTCGTCTGACCTTCTCAGAGAGTTGTGGGTGGCAGAGAGGAGGTGAGTTGGCTTGGCTTGGTTGGTTGAAGGTGTGGAGGTGGATATTAAGCAGGAATCATGGGTGTCCTATGGGTTTCAAATGATCCAATGGGGAGGGTGAGGGGATTTCACCTCCCATGGGTGATGGCCAACCCAACCACCCTTGAGTCAGGTTTGGCAGTGTTCTAGATGCCTAGGTGGACCATTGGGAGAGTACCAAGTGGCCTGGTAATGGAAATGACCACTTACTTGGGTGATTTGTCTCATGGGATGCTCTTGACCTTAGGGTAGAATGATCATTTTGCATTGACTTTGATTTGGGAAAATTTGAAATCAGTGAAAAGTAGGTTAGCCCAAGTTTCAAGTCAATTAGAGTTGATTTGTTAGTTGGCTCAATTTGACTCATTTAGGTCAAATTGGGTTAGGTTCAAATTGACCAATTGGTCAAATTGGGTCAAATTAAATTTATATGATCATTTGGAATGTTTTGGTTCAATTGGTTAGTTTGGCTTAGATTTGGTTTTGGCACATTTGAATGCATTTGGGTCAAATGGATTAAATTGACCAATTTGACCAAACTAGCCAAATTGGCTTAGGTTGGGTGTTGGTTTGGGTTAAGTTGACTAATTGAAGATGACTTTAGGCCTTAGTTTCAAGTAATTTGGATTTGGTTTTGATTTTGGCCAACTAGAACCTTTAGGTCAATTTGGGCTAAGCAGGTCAATTGGGTTCAATTGGGTCCAATCATGGCTTTCGTCAAATTCAATAATCAATTTGTAATGAACTTGAGCCATTGGCTAAAATCAATTTGGGTCAACTTGGGTCAAGAAGACCAATTGGGTTTGGTTTGACTCAATTGAAGGTCAAGTCATATTAAAATATTGATTTTAATTTGGTATGAATCATTGGTTTCTAGGGATTTGGTTTAGGTTACAATTTTGCTAGTTTAGATTCATATGAGTTAAGGGGTTAACTTGTTCAAATGACTAACTTGACTTGGTTTGACCCAATTTATAACAATTCATCAACCTAGGGTGATCAATAATCATGATGGGAGATTTTGATGGGCTTCGTTCAATCCAATTTGGGTAGGATTAAAACTTGGCTCAAATAAAATTGGGTCAAGTGGACCAATTGAGTTTAGTTGGCTTGATTTTGGTTGAGTTTAATTTAGTTGAGTTTATATATGGATTTGGGATTAATATATAAATTCAATTGCAATTGGCTTGGGTTAAAATGGATTTGGTATGAAACATTTCAAGTCGAAAGGGTTAAGTTGGGTTTGGCTTGGGCTGATTTTGGTTAGGATTTATGATTGTAGATTTCATTTCTATTTGTAAACATGATTGAAGCTATGATTGATTCATGAGTAAATCAATTGAATTTGGGTTTTTGAATGAAGGAATTTGGCTATGGAGGAGTCATGTGGCGTTTGGATTTTGATTTAGTTTGATTTAATTTTGATGATTTAAATGTATATTTCATTTAAATTTGTGAAGATGATTGAAAATATGATTGAATTGTAAGAAAATCAATTGAGTTGACTTGATTTGGATTTAGATTTGGCTAAGTCCATGGGATAGGTCATATGGATTAGGAAGGGTTTTGATGTAATCTGATTTAGTTTGATTTGAGTTTGATCATTTGAATGTAGATTTGATTTATTTTAAGAAGATGATTGAAGAAACAAATTATGAGAAAATCAATTGACATTGGATTGATTTAGATTAAGATATGGCTAAGTCCATGGGATAGGTCATATGGCTTAGGAAGGGTTTCAAGTTTGGATTTGATCATGGGCTTCAATCATTTGGTTTTGGAATTTAGGTTGAACATGGATTGGATTTGGGTTGTAGGGAAGGTGGATTATCCTAATCCCTAAGGCATAACCTAATCATGTGGTTAACCCTTCCAAGTCCTTAGGCTTAGGTTAAGTGTTTACCTAATTGTTAGAAGTGTCTTATGATTAGGAAAGTTTTAGTGTCTAGAAAACTCATAAGTACAAGATGGGAAGATTGAATCTGCACTCCAAAAGTGAGGTCAATAGGCTTTAGGCTCCATAGTATTGCTCTTGGAGATTGATGATTGGAAAACTAAAGCCAAGTTTCACATTGTAGACTTAAATACATCTTTGAATGCTTTGCTTGGGAGACCATGGATACATGAGAATAACATAGTTCCATCTTCTCTACATTAGTGTATGAAGTTTGTGAGAGGTAGAACCATCTACTGTGTCAAAAGAGATCTTAAGCCATTTACAATTCACGAGGTCTATTCTCGTGAAATTGGCCAAAACATAAAAATAAAAGAACAAAAACAAAAAGAAAATGAAAGAGAAATAGAAAAATGAAAAGAAAATAAAAATTGATAAAGAAAATAAACGGGAGTGGAAATAGACTTGGAGGAGGAAGTGGAGCTTAACATTAGATTCCATCCATGTTTCATTACTCCATTCTATTATATGGGTATGATGACCTGACCTCCACTAGGTAGAGGAAGAGGCCAGTTCAGAGGTAGTCCTAGGGTGGAAAACCTCCTTATTGGCCACCCAATAGAAGATATGTCCCAACTACCAGAGTACACTCGCTATCCATAGACTTAGAATCTAGTTCATAGGATGAGTCTTATATGGTTACACTCAACTAGATGAGGTGACACTTGAGCCGAGAATATGACTGAAGAAGCAAAGCATAAGTGTATCTCTATAGGTGAAATAGTTAGGCATCGCTTGGGAACCTTAGCTCTAACCCCACTTTCTCTCAAAAAGTTGAGGGTGGTAGTTATGAGGTCCTCAAGTCTTCCACAAGTGAAGACCGAGCAATAATGCAACCGAAAGCATCATCCTCAAGTCAAGAAGTTAATGTAGAACTTGAGAATGATTCATATAAAGATTTAATAGAATTACCTTTTAATTGGTACTTTCCTTGTGTTCATAATTTAGCAAAGAAAGGGTTAATCCCACATACATGGTTAAAATAGAGGTCATACTGCATCAAAAGATTATGGAAGAACAAATGCAAAAGCTTTCAATCAAGATGAGGACTAGGATTCGGTATAGTGGGTCCAATCAATGATGACGACTTATGCTAAGTCATCACCAATCATTTGGAATCTGATAGGTCCTTTTCAAATCATATTAATTCATATGAGGAGTTGTGCTTAAAAATTTTAGATGATCCAAATGATTTTGAAGTCAATGATGCACCACCAAAGTTTGAAGAAGAGATCAAGTCAACCATCGATGATCTCAAGGAAATCAACCTAGGAACTAAAGAAGTTCCACGCTCGACATACATCAAATCCCAGAGCTAATGGTGCACATTTCCTCATCTCATGCAATCTTCTCTTTCATGGATGGCTCATCCAGATATAACTAAATAAAGATGGCCTCTGAAGATGAAAGAAACACCACTTTTAGAACTCCAATCAGAATCTATTGCTATAAGGTCATTCCATTCAGCCTTAAAAATGCTGGTGCTACATACTAGCGAGCTATGACTCGAATCTTCGATGAACTCATTCATCATTAAGTTGAATGCTATGTTGATGATCTCATGATCAAAAGATGAGAAAAGGAAGACCGTCTCTTTGACTTGAAAGTAGTTTTTGAATAGTTAAGATGATTTAACCTCAAAATGAACCCCCTGAAGTGTGCATTTGGAGTAGTTTCAGGGAAATCCCATGGGTTTGTTGTCCAACACCACAGAATAAAAATTGATCCAGAGAAGATCAAGCTGATATTAGAAATCACACTCTCTAAAAGTTTAACTTAACTTAGATCATTCTAAGGGCAGATGGCATATCTAAGATGCTTTATATCCAACCTATCAGGAAGTTGTCAGCCATTCTCAGTGGTTATGAAAAAAGATGGCAGGTTCAAGTGGAATGATAAGTGTGAGCATGCCTTCAATGACATCAAGCATTACTTAATGACGTCGCCAGTTCTAGCAGCCCCTATTCCGGCCAAACTGCTCATACTTAATATTACTTTATTAGATGTCTCCCTTAGTTCTTTGTTGCTCCAATCCAATGATGAATGAAAGGAAAACACACTTTATTACCTCAGCCATCATCTAATCCCTATTGAGGCTAATTATTCACTTATTGAGAAGCATTGCATAGCTTTAATCTTTGCATCCCAAAAGCTATAGCACTACATGCTTCCTCATAAGGTGAACTTAATCTCTAGGATCAATCCACTATACTATCTCATGACATGACTATCGCTATCTGGACAGTTGGCATGATGATCTAAGATTCTCTTGCAGTTTGACATTACCTTCATACTCCTCCATATGGTGAAAGGACAAGGGATAGTGGATTTCTTAGTAGCACACTCATTTCCTGCTGACTTTCCATTTAGTGATGATCTCCCTGATGAACAAATCATGAACTTAGGGGATACTGGCATTCACTGGTGGGAGATGTACTTTGATGGTGTAGTTTCCTCTCAAAGAGGAGAAGAACCACAATCTACTATTCTAGATTAGGCAGGGGTAGGAATAGTTCTCTTAACTCTAGACTATAATGTGATGAGATTCTCATATCATCTATCCAATCCTTGCACCAATGATGAAGCTGAATATGAGGCTTTGATTGTCAATCTGGATTTAGTCATTACTCACAGCATCATCATCAACATCTTGATTCTAATTATCAACCAAATTCGGATCCTATAAGGTTATAAAGCCCAAGCTCCATCACTACCATAAGTACACCATGGAGTTGTTGGCCCAAATCGTAGAGGTTACCATTCATAAGATTCTATGAGGAGAGAATGCCGAAGGATATGCTTTAGCCAAGCATGCCAAGGAGTTGGCATGTTCGAAGGATCAGTCCATATCAATAAAGATCCAAAATAAATAAGTCTTATCTCTTATTGATATTGAAATCATCAAAAAGTACTCTCTTAAAGGGGAGGTTGCCATTGCCAAGAAGGATGAAGAGTTAGATTGGAGGTAATCATTCATGGATCACCTAAATAAAGGAAACTACCTCAAGAGAAGTAAGCCCATCGATGAAGCAGAGCACATTTCCAATGCTCTTGTGGATGGTGTCTTGAACTAGTGTCTTGATCATATGTGGTTATGTTGTTTACATAAGCATGAAGCCCTTAAGATCATGATGGGGTACACGGATTATGTGGAGCCAAAACCGATCCAAGATGAAAGCCAAGATCAAGAGACTAGGATACTACCGTCATCGATGATCAAAGATTGCATGGATATGGCTAGAGATGCCACCAATGTCAAATACACGATGTGGTCCTACACCAACCACCCAACATTCAACATCCTACATTGGCCTCATGGCCATTTGAGTGTTGGGTAACATAGTGGGTGATTGATCCTCTTCTTCCAAGGGTCATTGGCTCATCTTAACAACTAACTACTTTTCCAAATACATGAAGGTGATTCTGAGAGGTCACAACAAAGATGTGCTCCAATTTTTAGAAACCATATCATATATAGGTTTGGAGTGCCTCAATGAATTATATCTGATAATGGTATTGCATTTAAGAGCACGGAGATCAACAACTTTATCCAGAAACAATATAGATAAGAGATATTATACCATTAACTACTTGAGGGAAAATGGCTTACCAAATGCCTTCAACAAATCTTTCATCCAAATACTAAAAAAGACACTCAATAATAATAAGACAAGTGGTAATGAGAAGCTAGTTGAAGCTTTTGGGCCTACCACACCACATATAGAACTCCAACTCATACTACTTTCTCCTTAGTGTATGGGTCCAATTCTACCATTAGAAGTCCAACTCCATCACTAAGGATATGTGGGTAGCAAGATCACAAAATAGCAAAAATGTTAAAGAGCTAGAAGGTTTGGAGGAGAGACCTAGGCATGCTAAAAACCTTGAGTTGTATAAAGCTAAAATGATTCAAGCTCACAACAAGTTGGTTCATCCTAGAGCTTTTCAAGAGAGCTTATTTTAGTTCTAAGGAGACCGATTGTTCATCGTAAGATGGGAGCAAGTTTGAACCCACTTGGAAGGCCCTTTTCCAGAGAAGGCCTACAAGGAGGATCTTATCGCCTTATTAATCATAAGGAAAGTGCCCAATGCTTCCAATCAATGGGATCTACTTATAGAAATATTATAAATCAAGTTTAAAAATAATTATCATCAATGAAAATTGCATTTTGAATTGAATCTCTTCCATGTTAAAAGTATTCTTATTTATGAATCTACCATGATGTGTTTAGGGTAGGTTTAAGAACCCGAGTGGAGTCCTATCTTTCATCGACACAACACAACATAAACTACACACAAACATATAAAATAAACACATGTATTTTTTGTCAGCCTAACATGAGTTGAGATAACACCCCAAGACACTCACTCAAGAACTACTTTAGGTCGAACTACTGCAGTGTGTCACCCCAGTGGTCTTCCTACTTTGGAGGATGTAAGTTTTCTACACTTTCCTTCCTTACATAGCCATTACACACCGATAAGTGCCTTGTTAGTTTGATAGGCCTCAATGCGTGGCCAATAAGCTATCTTATGTTGGCTTCACTTAAGAGGATGTGAGTCTGTTATGCTTTCTTCTTGGATTATCCTTTGTGCTAACTGGGTCGAGTATAATTTAGGTTTACGATAAGTCCTCTATTCCTTCCCTCGAAGTCTGGGTCTAGTCCTTCCTTGGGGCTCCCCACTTAGTAGTCGCTCTAGGTCAGATAGCATCATATGTCCTACTGATGACAGACTATCCCGATGATCTATTCCTCTTGGAAAGTTGTAAGCCTACATGCTTTCTTTCTAGATTGATCATTGAACACTGACGGGCACCTTAGGTTGGTTGTTTTTCACTATGCTGATGGATACACCACTCATGCTAATGGATACACCTTAGGTTGGTTGGTTCTCGCACCTTAAGATACACCACTCATGGCGATGTAAGTTTGCTATTTCTCGAGTTGCCACCATACCTATAGGCTTTGTTTTCCAAGGCTCAGGATAATGCCCCTAGCATCACCTCCCTTATGGGCACTATATTTGGACCACATCCTTTTCGACCCCATTTAGACACTACCTAGGTTACTATTGGATTGGACAGTTCTCCTATTTTAATAACCACCCTATAGTTGGAGAATCGATCATATGGATGTGTAGATCTCCCTTGGTCTAGTAAATCTAAGATAGGTCAAGGCAGACATAGCCCCTTCTCAATGTGGTCCCTCACACACCAACAAGGTCCAATATAATATATATATATATATATATATATATATATATATATATATATATATATATATATATATATATATATATATATATATATATTCATTTGTTGATGGATGACACCCCTAACAAGATCTCCCAAGCACATATCTATAGAGTATCCTCAAAACTAGAGGAATCGACTACTGAGTTGATAAGTCCCCGCATTCTAGCCTCATAAGTCAGGTTCAATTTGTTGTGCTACCAATAGGTCACCCAAATGATTATTCCCTGCTTTAGAAGATGTAAGTCTACTACGCCTTCTTCCTAGCACAACCATTGCACACTGAAAAGAAAGCCCTTAGGTTGGCTAGTTCTACCCCATGGCTAGTAGACTATCCCTTTGGATTTGTAAATCTGAGATATGACAAGTCTAATATAGCCCCTTCTCAGTGGGTCCATCTCACACCGATATGGTCCATAAATTAAATCTTTCAAATTTGATCAAGCTCACATCCCCAACTAATATGCCCTCAATTGGAAACCAAATTAAACCAAACAAACCATACCAAATCACATAAAATTAAGATAACATTAATCTTGATTACTTTTGAGTTGACATAAGTCCCAAGTGGAATTCACTCAAGTGCTCTGAGGTTCGATTTTGTGCATCCAATGTGTCACCCCTGTTGTTCCTCACTTTGGAAGATGTACATTCTTCCCAAGATACATTACACAAAAGGCAACCCCTTAGGTTGGCTAGCTCACCTCATAGACTATCCCTTTGGATTTGTAAACTGAGGTAGTCATATAGCCTTCTGGGTTCAAATCCATGGTCCATACATTAACTCAAATTAAATTAAACCCACTATGATTTCCCGGAGTTAAATCACACCCTTCTCCCAATGGAGCCCCAAATCATATATAAATAAGTCAAGCAAATAAATCAAATTCAAAACCAACCTCCCTAGTGGAGCCAAATTAAACCAACTCCCCCAGAGAGTCTAAATCAAAGAAATCCAACCAAACTCTTATTCCTAGATACATCCCCAAATAAATCTATGAAATCAAACTCAAATCCCAACTTGCTTCCTAGTGGAAGGTTCATCCCATCCCCAGACTCTCAAGCCCATATCTCTAAGATATGCCTCCACATCAATTAAAATAAAATAAATTAAAGTCATTCGATCTTAATCTGTGGATTATAGATTCTTATCCCTGGATCTTCTTTCCACAATCATATAATCAAATCAAATTCAAACCTTATTCACAGATTTTCTTCTTCTATGCCCTCAACATAGACCCTCACATGTCATGTCCAATGCATGTGTGATCCCTAGATCTCCTCCATGTCCTTGACATGGAATTCTCATCAAATCTTATTTCTTCTCTTATGCACACCTTTAATACTTCAACCAAAAGCCTAACAATGTATTCATTCAAATTACATCATCTTAACATTGTAATCAACATTTTATGATTTGTGATGGTGCAAGCTCAAACTAACTATACAATATCATGCTAAACATATTATAGTGTGAATTAACACACTATATTATATTATAATATATGATGTTATATTATAATTTGCTATAATATAATATATTGTCTAACATTACACCTCATTAGAATCACTTAAAAGGAACAAATAACAATTTTCTCAAAATATGAATAATGTTCATTTTGATGTAAAATTATTATTTTTCTATTAGAAATGGTACAAAATAGCAATTTTTTGGTGTTGCTTGGTGTGTGAATTTGGCCAAATTCTTCCATCTCAACCTTCAAATTAACATTTTTGTGAGTTTTGACCCAATGTATTATAACAAAAGTAAAACATACTAAAATGTACAATAACATTTAGTAACACACCACCACATTCATATATATGTGAAGTTATATTATGTACATTATATTTTAATATGCTTTCATATAATATATTATCTTACATTACACCTTAAAATGAATCACTTTAAGCAAAAAAATTTATAAAATTTGGTTGAAAAATGAACATTTATTTTGGATGCAAAATTCCATTCTTTTGATTAAATGACACACCATAGCACACCCCCAATGATGTTCCCTAAAGCTTAACTTAAATTTGGCCAAATCCCATCATCTCACCTATAAATCAGTATTTTTATGAATTATACCTAGTACAAACTCTACTACATCATACTATAACAAACTAAAATATGCTAAACAACAAGTAGTAATACACAATAGTATGCTATAATGCATGATGCTACACTATGTTATGGCATCCTATATTATAATACACTATAACATATTATATTATATTATATTGCATATCACATCACAAGGGATTGCTTAAGATAAAAAATCATAAAATTAGTCTAAATAATACTATATATTTTAGTCATATCACTTATATTTTAAATTGAAATAATATATTATGATGCCATGCTCTACCTATTATGAATTTGGCCAAATTCCACCATTTTAAAGTCTAAATCAACATTTTATAAATAATGCTAGTGTATCGATTGCATGATTGTAAAATACTAAAAGAATTTAAAATGCAAAATAATATATTATGATATATGATGCTATACTATGCTACAACATATAATATTTATTTTGAACATAAAATCTTATATTACAAGTTGTAGCACACCTTTGGTACTACAACTAATTCCCACTTCAAATTTAACAAATTTCATCATCTGATTTATTAAATCAATATTTTATGATTTATATTAATATAAACTATAGTACAATACCATAATATACTAAAACATTTCAAAACATCTTATAACATCCAAAACACATCACTATATGCTCAAATATATGATGCTACATTATTATAATATATCATAATATAATATGATTTAGGTTAGGGTTTAGGTATTCAAATCTCTAATAGTCAAGAGAAAGTCTCTTGAAGACATTTTCTTTAGCTACCATAACTATATTAGATTAGGTCATTCTTAGATCTACTCCTAATGACATTTTATCTTTTTTTTCAAGGTTTGTGGTTTAGGGTTTGGGTTAGGTTTTATGGTTTAGGGTTTATTTTAGGTTTAGGTTTAGGTTCAGGGTTTTAGGGTTTTAGGTTTAGGTTTAGGTTTTAGGTTTAGGGTTTAGGTTTAGGTTTAGGGTTTGTGGTTTAGGGTTTAGGTTTAAGTTTAGATTTGTGGTTTAGGTTTAAGTTTTTTTAATAGAACAAATTCAGATTCAACATTTATTCTTTTTTTGATTTCATCAACCAAGTATCACCCAAGTTTTCTAAGACACAAACAATGGCAAAGATCAAAAATGAGCACCCATAGAGCAAATCAAAAACCCCATGATAAGTAGAACCGTCTCTACTGTGAAGACATAGTTTTATAAGTAGTAGATCGGATAGGTCATTCTTCTATTTCTCTAATTCCCATCTAACCACCCGCCTCTAGTAGTGATTCACCATCATATCCCCGATCTCTCACCACCACCACTGTATAACCTCATCGCTCCTCCCACTCCATAACCACCACTACTCACCACCACCTCCATATCCACCAGACTTCAACCACCACTCTGATAACCACCTCCACCTTCACCACCATATCTAGAATAGCCTAGTTGATGTGATGTTCCCATCAAGGTTTTATGCATTCTTAGGGTTTATTAGTTTAGGGTTTAGTTTATGGTTGGGGTTTGTGGTTTTGGGGTTTGGGGTTTGTGTTTAGGGTTTGTGGTTTTGTGGTTTATGTTTAGGGTTTAGGTTTGGTTTAGGGTTTAGGGTTTATGGTTTAGGGTTTATGAATTAGGCTGTGGTTTAGGCTTGTGGTTTGGGGTTTTAGTTGTGGTTTGTGGCTTAGTTGCTGGTTTAGGGTTTGTGGATTAGGTTTTAGTTGGAGTTTGGGTTTAGGTTTTATTTAGTAGGGCTCATAGGTATGGTTTTTTTTTATTTAGAGGGTTTATTTTTTATTTTATTAGCATTTATTTATTAGTTTATTTTTATTTAATTTATTTAATTTTATTTTATTTTAGGTTTATTTTTAATTTAGTTTATTTTATTTAGGTTTATTTATTTGGTTTATATTTTATTTAGTTTATTTTTTTTTGTTATATTTATAGTAGTTTTATTTTATTTTTTATTTTTAGTTTTATTTTAGGTTTATTTTTTATATTTATTTTTTAGGTTTATGTCTTTAGGTTATTTTAGTTTATTTGTTTTTATTTAGTTTAAGTTTAGGTTTAGGTTTATTTATTTGGTGTTTTATTTTATTTAGGTTTAGGTTTTATTTTTTTTATTTATTTATTTTAGGTTTATTTTTTTAGTTTAGGTTAGGTTTATTTTTTATTTATTTTAGGTTTTATTTTAAGTTTATTTTTTTAGGTTTTTATTTATTTTTTTATTTTGTTTTTATTTTATTTAGTTTTATTTTTATTTATTTATATTTTATTTTATTATTTTATTTATTATTTATTTATTTAGGATTAGTTTAGTTTTATATTTTATTTATTTTATTTTATTTTGGTTTTATTTTTATTATTTTATTTTTAGTTTTATTTTGTTTAGGTTTATTTTATTTTTGTGGTTTTATTGTGGTTTAGGTTTAGGTTATTTGGGTTTAGGTTTAGGTTTGGGGTAGGTTTAGTGTTTTGGGTTTAGAGTTTATTTAGTTTTGGTTTTAGTATAGTTTGTTTTAGTTTAGTTTTTAGTTTAGAGTTTTTGGTTTCTTTTAAGAGAACAAATTCATATTCAACATTTCTTCTTGATTTCATCAACCAAGTAGCACCGTTTTCTAAGACACAAATGATGACATAGATAAAAAATGAGCACCCATAGAGAAAATCAAAACCCTAGAAGTAGAACCATCTATCTAGAAAGACATTTATAAGCATCGATCGATTGTTCTTCGTTTCCATCATTAACCACCCCTCGCCTCTCAGTAGTGATCCGCCATCATATCATCTCTCCTCCTCCACCACCATGTAACCTCCATCACCCTCCTCCATAACCATCAATGCTCTCACCACCTCCATATCCACCAAGACTCATCCCCCACCACCACTGATATTTACCTTGCCTCCACTGGATCTAGAGCCTAGTTGAGTGATGTTCTTGCCATCAAGGTTCTAATTTTAGGTTTATTAGTTTAGGTTTAGGGTTTAAGTTAGGTTTTGGGTTTTTTTGGGGTTTGGGTTTGTATTTGTGGTCTGTGGTTTGGTCAAGTTTGTATTTGTTTAGGTTTCGTTTAGGGTTTAGGGTTTAGGGAGGTTTTGGTTTAGGGTTTAGGTTTATTTAGGGTTTAGGTTTAGGGAGTGGTAGGTGGGTTTAGGTTTAGTAGATTTAGTTTAGGTTTGGTCAGAGGGTTTTAGTGGGTTTAGGGTTTGTTTAGTGTTTTAGGGTTTATTTAGGGTTTACAGATTTTTTTAAAAAAATTAAGAAAACTGGTAAGTTTAGGTTTATTTAGTTTATTTAGCTTATTTTTTTTATTTGTTTGAGTTTGTTTATTTATTTATCCTTATTTAGGTTTATTTCTTAGTTTTATTTCATTTAGTTTATTTAATTTAAGTTTAGTTATTTTAGTTTAGGTTTTTATTTTTAGTTTATTCTTAGGTTTATGTTTATTTTTTAGTTAAGTTTAATTTTTTTTATTCTTATGGCCTTGATTTTATTTTTTATTTTTAGGTTTAGGTTTAATTTTATATTTTATTTTGTTAGGTTTTGGTTTTAGGATTTTATTTTTGGTTTATTTTTAGGTTTTATTTTTTTTGTTTAAGTTTAGGTTTATTTTGAGTTTATTTTATTTTATTTAGTTTAGGTTTATGTTTTATTTAATTTAGTTTTATTTATTTTAGTTTAGGTCTAGGTTTATTTTATTTTATTTATTTTATTTTTATTTTAGGTTTAGGTTTTTTTTTTAGTTTAGGGTTTAGGTTTTATTTATTTATTTTTGGTTTTATTTTTAAGTTTATTTTTTAGGTTTAGGTTTTTATTTAGTTCTTATTTTATTTTATTTTAGGTTTATTTTATTTTATTTACGTTAGTTTTTTTTTATTTTATTTTCGTTTTTATTCTTAGGTTCATTTTTTATTTTATTTTATTTATTTTAGGTTTTTATTTATTTTATTTTATTATATTTTTTATTTTATTTTATTTTTAGGTTTAGGTTTAGGTTTTAATTTAAGTGTTTAATTTATTTTATTTTTTATTTTAGGTTTATTTTTTGGTTTTATTTTTTAGTTTAAATTTAGGTTTATTTTTATTTTATTTTATTTTATTTAGTTTAGGGTTTAGGTTTAAGTTTTATTTATTTTAGTTTAGGTTTTGGTTTATTTTATTTTTATTTTAAGTTAATTTTTTTTAGTTTAGGGTTTAGGTGTTATTATTTATTTATTTTTAGGTTTATGTTTTAGGTTTAGTTTTTATTTAGTTTTTATTTTATTCTATTTTAGGTTTATTTTAAGTTTATTTTATTTTAATTTTATGTTTAGTTTTTATTTAGGAAGGCTACGAACTAATGATTTGGAGCTTTTGATCAAGTCCACCTTTGGTGGAAGCTGGGAGATGATTTGTTCTTGCGGGATGAGGCCTAGGGAAAGTGCGTGCAAAGTTAATGTGAGTTTGATAGAGAAATGGGGATGTTACATTGGAAATGGGAGTTTCCTATTTTGAGATGAACCGGAATGGCATTTTCTGATCGAGGAACGAGCTTGAGAGCTTAGGGAATGGCACTAGTGGCTCGTCTTGTGTAGCTAGAGCTTTGAAGAATAATTTTTGTGCGTGTTTGAGTGGATATGAGAGGGTGAATGCCCCCCTTCATATTGATCGAATAGTGGGATATGGTTTGGCATTTAGTGATCGTCCGACCATCTGAGGGAGTCATGGGTGGCAGGGAGGAGGTGACTTGGCTCGGCTTGGTTGGTTTAAGGTGTGGAGGTGGCTGCCAAGAAGGAATCAAGGCTTATGGTTTTCAAATGAGCCAATGGAGAGGGTGAGGTGATTTTACCTCTTATGGGTCATGGCCGACCCAACCACCCCTTGGGTTAGGTTATGCAATGTCTTAGGTGCCTAGGTGGACCATTAGGAGAGTACCAAATGGCCAAGTAATGGAAATGACCACTTACATGGGTGATTTGTCTCATGTGATGACCTTGAACTAAGAGTAGAAGGATCATTTGGATTTGGATTTGATTTGGGGAGATTTGAACTGAGCTAAAAGTGGGTTAGTGCAAATTTTAAGTCAATCAGAGTTGATTTGGTTAGGTTTGGCTCAATTTTACTCATTTAGGTCGATTGTTAGTTAGATCTTGACCAATTGGTCAAATTGGGTCAAACCAAGGGTTGGGTCAAGTTCATATGATCATTTGGGATATTTTGGTTCAATTGGTTTGGTTTTTTTGGCTTAGATTTGATTTTGGCTCATTTGATTTCATTTGGGTCAAATGGGTTAAGTTGACCAATTTGACCAAATTGGCCAAATTGGCTTGGGTTGGGTCTTGGATTAGGTTTAGTTGACCAATTGAAGATGATTGTAGTCTTTGGTTTTAGTTAAATTGAATTTCATTTTGATTTAGGCCAACTTGAACTTTTAGGTAACTTTTGGGTAAGTAGGTCAATTGGGTTCAATTATGTCCAATCATTGCTTTGGTCAAGTTCAATAATCAATTTAGAATGAACTTGAGCCATTGATTGCAATCAATTTGATTTATATTTTGATTTGACCCAATTTGGTCTATTAGGTCAATTTGGGTCAACTTTGGTCAAGAGAGCCAATTGGGTTTGGTTTCATTCAATTGACGGTCAAGTCTCATCAAATATTGATTTTGATTTGGTATGAATCATTAGATTCAAGGGATTTATCTTAGGTTACAATTTGGCTAGTTTGGGTTCATATGGGTTAAGGGGTTGACTTAGTTTGACCTAATTTGTGATAATTGATCAACTTACGGTGATCAACAATCATGATTAAAGGTTTTGATGAGCTTAGTTCAATCCAATTTGGGTAGGATTAAAACTTGACTCAAATTGGTCAAATTGGCCACTTTGGGTCAAGTGGACCAATTTGGTTTAGTTGGCTAGATTTTGTGTTGAGTTTATATATGGATTTGGGATTTTCATTTAATTTGATTTAGTTTTGATCATTTGAATGTAGATTTAATTTATATTTAGGAAGATGATTGAAGATATAAATTGATTATGAGAAAATCAAATGTTTTAGATTGATTTGGACTAAGATTTGGTTAAGTCCATGGGATAGGTCTTATGGCTTAGGAAGGGTTTCAAGTTAGGATTTGATCATGGGCTTCAATCATTTGGTTTTGGAATTTGGTTTTGGTTTTGGATTTGAATTTGATGTATGAATTCAACTTGAGGTTTGGTTTGAGAAGTGAACATGAATTGGATTTGAGTTGTATGGTAGGTGGATTATCCTAATCCCTAATGCATAACCTAATCCTATGGTTAAATCTTCTAAGTCTTTATGCTTAGGTTAAGTGTTTACCAAATTGTTAGAAGTGTCTTATGACTATGGAAGTCTTAGCATCTAGAAGACTCTTAAGTCTAAGATGGGAAGGTTGAATTCGCACTCCAAAAGTGAAGTCAAAAGGACTTAGGCTCCATAGTGCTGCCCTTGGAGATAGATGATTGGAAGACCGAAGTCAAGTTTCACATTACAAACTCAAATACATCTTTGAATGCTTTGCTTGGGAGACAATGGATACATGAGAATAACATAGTTCCATCTTCTCTACATTAATGTACGAAGTTCATGAGAGGTGGGATCGTCTACTGTGTCAAAGGAGATCTTAAGTCATTTATAGTTCACTAGATTGGCATATATGAGGATGTGGCTTACTACATCCCTCAAAATCAACAAGTCTATTCCTATGAACTTGGCCAAAGTTTATAAAGAAAACAAAAAGGAAAAGAAAAATGAAAAGAAAATGAAAAAGAAAGAGAGGAGGATATAGTGAATTTAGTTGAGTTTATATATGGATTTGGGATTTTGATTTAATTTGATTTAGTTTGATTTAGTTTTGATAATTTTAATTTAGATTTTAATTATATTTAAGAAGATGATTGAAGATATAAATTGATTATGAGAAAATCAAAATGATTTAGATATGTCCTACCGAGTACACTTATCCATATAGACTTAGAATCTAGTTCATAGGATGAGTCTTATATGGTTAGCACACCAGCCAGCTCTTCTCAACAGTAGATTCCCTTGGAGGTGACACTTTAGCCAGATAGCGAGGAAGGCTGGGCTCCAAAGCAAAGCATATGTGTATCCAAGTCTATATGTGAAATAGTTAGGAATCCATTGGGAACCTTAGCTCTAACCCCACTTTCCTCTCAAAAAGTTGAAGGTTTGCTAGTTAAGGAAGCCCCTAAGTCATCCACAAGTTTGAAGACTCAAATATTTTTTCTGGGAGGATCATCTTCAAGTAAAGCAGTTGATGTATAATTTGAGGATGATTCATATAAAGATTTAATACCTTTTTGGATTTATACTTGACTTGTGTTCATAATTTAGCAAAGAAAGGGTTAATCCCACATACTTGGTCAAAGCATAGTCATTACTTAGAAAGAATATGGAAGAACAAATGCAAAAGCTCTCAATCAAGACTGGGACTATCATTTGGTATAGTGGGTCCAATCGATGATGATGATTATTGCTTAGTCATCACCATTCATTTGAAATTTAATAGGTTCTTTTCAAATCACATTAACTCATATGAGGAGCTGTGCTTAGAAACTTTAGGTGATCCAAATAATTTTGAAGTCAAAGATGCACCACCAGAGTTCAAAGAAGAGATCAAGTCAACCATCGACGAGCTCAAGGAAATCAACATAGGAACTAAAGAAGATTCACACCCGACATTCATCAGTTCTTTGTCGAATGAAATTAAAACCAATGACTTAGTTAGGTTATTGACTGAGTTTAAGGATTGCTTTGCATCAAGTTATGAAGAGATGCCTAATTGGCTCCTAACATAGTAGTCCATAAACTAGCAACAGAGCCTACTGGTAACCCAATCAAGCAAGCTCCTGGACACATGAGATTAGACATAGAATAACATGACATTTATGAAGTCAAGAAATTGATCAATGTTGGTTTCATCTGAGAAGCAAAATACCCTACCTGGTTAGCCAACATCAACCCAATTATAAGAAAGAATGGCCAAATTCACATATGCATCAATTTTAGGGATTTAAATAAGGCATGCCCAAAAGATGAATTTCTACTAACAATCCTAAAGCTAGTGGTGGAAACTACCTCATCTTATGCAGTCTTCTCTTTCATGGATGGCTCATCTGGATTTAACCAAATAAAGATGGCCCTTGAAGATGAAAGAAACCCTACTTTTAGAACCCTAATTGAAATCTATTTCTATAAGGTCATATTCATTTTAAAATGCCAATGCTACATACTAGCATGCTATGACTCAAATCTTTGATGAACTCATTCATCATCAAGTCAAGTGCTATGTCGATGATCTGGTCAAAAGTAGAGAAAAGGAAGACCATCTTATTGAATTGAGAGTAATTTTTGAATAGTTAAGATAATTTAACCTTAAAATGAACCCCCTGAAGTATTAATTCGGAGTAGCTTCAAGAAAATTCCTTGGGTTTGTTGTCCGACACCAGAGAATCAAAATCGATCTAGAGAAGATTAAAGTGATATTAGAATTGCGACACCTAAAAATTTTAACTTAACTTAAATCATTCTAAGGGCGGTTGGCGTATCTAATATGCTTTATATCCAACCTATATGGAAGATGTCAGCCATTCTTAGCACTTGTCAAAAAGGACGTCAAGTTCAAATGGGATGACAAGTGTGAGCATGCCTTCGAAGACATCAAGTGTTACCTGATGATGCCACAAGTTCTTCTATCCCAAACAAACTGCTCATACTTTACATTGCTGCATTAAATAACTCCCTTGGTTCTTTATTGGCTCAAGCCAATGATGAAGGGAAGGAAAATGCACTCTACTACCTCAGTCATCATCTAATCCCTGTTGAGGCTAATTATCCACTCATTGAAAAGCATTTTTGAGCTATAATCTTTCCATTCTAAAAGCTACAGCACTACATGCTTCCTCATAAGGTGAACCTAATATCTAGGATCAATCCACTACAGTATCTTATGACATGGCCACACTATCCGGCATGATGGTCCATGATCTTCTTGTAGTTTGACATTACCTTTGTACCCCTCCATGCGGTGAAAGGACAAGTGCTAGCAAATTTCTTAGTAGCACACCCACTTCTTGTTGACTCTCTTCTTAGTGATGATCACCCCATTGAACAAATCATGAACTTATGGGATACTAGCATTCACCATTGGGAGATGTACTTTGATGGTCTGACTTCCTCTCAAAGAGAAGAAGAACCATAATCTACTATTCTAGGAGAGGTAGGGGTAAGAATAGTTCTCTTAACTCTGGACCATGATGTGATGAGATTCTCATATCAACTGAGCAATCCTTGAACCAACTATAAAGTCAAATTTGAGGCTATGATTGTTGATCTGGAGTTAGTCGTTAGTGTAAGCATCTAGAACATCAACATCTTTGGGGATTCTCAACTAGTTATCAACCAAATTGTTGGGTCCTATAAGGTTATAAAGCCTAAGTTCCATCACTACCATAAGTACACCATGGAGTTGTTGGCCTAAATCCCAAAGGTTACCATTTATAATATTCCTCGTGGAGAGAATGTTATAGATATGCTTTAGCCACTTATAAGGA
This sequence comes from Cymbidium sinense, assembly GCA_021442155.1. Lineage (NCBI taxonomy): Eukaryota > Viridiplantae > Streptophyta > Magnoliopsida > Asparagales > Orchidaceae > Cymbidium > Cymbidium sinense. Next base: position 242,239,443 of record CM038214.1, on the reverse strand, counting down.
CTTGCATATCGGAGGATGAGTCCATATCAATAAAGGTCCAAAATAGATAAGTCTAATCTTTTATTAGTATTGAACTCATAAAAAGTACTCTCTTTAAGGAGAGGTTGCAATTGCCAAGAAAAATGATGACTTAGATTGTAGGTAACCATTCATGGATTACCTAAATAAAGGAAAACTACCTCAAGAGAATTCATAAGCCTATCAGATAAAGCAGAGATCACTTTCCTATGCTCTTGTGGATGATGTCTTATATCAGCAATCTTTCTATCATATGTGGTTACGTTGTTTAGATAAGCATGAAGCCCGTAAGATCGTGATCAAGGCACACTCAAGATTATGTGGAGCCAACCAATTTGGTCCAAAGATGAAAGCCAAGATCAAGAGACTATGATACTACTAGCCATCGATGATCAAAGATTGCATGGATATGGCTAGGTGATGACACCAATGTCAAATACACGGTGTGGTCCTACACCAACCACCCAACATTTTACATTAGGCCTCATGGCTACTCGAGTGTTGGGGTACCGACATAGTGGGTTTGATTGATCCTCCTTCTTCCAAGGGTCATCGATTCATCTTAGCTACCACTGACTACTTTTCCAAATTGGTAAAAGTGATTTCTCGAGAGGTCAACTCAAAGATGTGTTTTTAGGAACCATATCTATAGGTTGTGCCTCGATGAACTATTTCTGATAATGGTACTGCATTCAAGGGCACCGAGCTCAATATCTTTTCCTGGAGACACAACATAGATTGGAGATATTCTACCATCAACTATTTGTTGGAAAATGGCTTAGCAAAATTCTTCAACAAATCTCTCATACAAATACTAAAGAAGACACTTGACAACAACAAGTGACAGTGGCATGAGCAGCTAATTGAAGCATTATGGACCTACCACACCACATATAGAACTCCAACTCATTCTCCTTTCTCCTTAGTGTATGAGCCTGAAGTCATTCTACCATTAGAATTCCAACTCCCATCACTAAGGATAGTTGTGGTAGAAAGATCACAACAAAGCAGAACACCAAGTCACGATTAGAAGAGCTTGAAGGTTTTGAGGAGAGATGCCTATGGGCATGTCAAAACCTTGAGTTGTATAAAGCTAAAATGATTCATGCTCACAACAAGTTGGTCCATCCTAGAAATTTTCAACTAAGAGAGCTTATTTTAGTTCTAAGGAGATCGATTGTTGTGTAAGATCGAGGCAAGTTTGAACCTACTTAGAAGACCTTTTTCATAGAGAAGGCCTACCAAGGAGGATCTTATCACTTATTAATCATAAGGGAGAGACCAATGCTTTCAATCAATGGGCTCTACTTATAGAAATATTATAAATCATGTTTGAAAATAATTATCATTAATGAAAATTTTATCTTGAATTCAATCTCTTCCATGTTGAAAGTATTTTTGTTTGTGAATGCAGACAATGTGTTTAGTGTATTTGTAAGGAACCCAAGTGGCATCCTATCTTTCATTAACACAACAAAAATACAAATTACACATAAACATATAAAACAAACACATATATTTTGTCTCGGGCTACTTTGAGTTGAGATGACGCCCCCAACCGCACTCACTCATTAGCTGTTCTAAGTCGAGCTAACGCGCTACCCAACTAGTGTGTCACCATAGTTTTCTTCTTACTTTGGAGGATGTAATTCTTCTACACTTTACTTCTTTACTTGGCCACTGCACATAGATGAGCACCTTGTTAGTTTGGTAGGCCTTACTATGTGGTCGATAAGCTATCTCATGTTGACTTTGTTTAAGAGGATGTGAGTCTATTATACTTTTTTCTTGGATTATCCTTCATGCACTAATCAGGTTGAGTATATTTGAGGTTTAGGATAAATCTCCAAGCAGCTCCTTCCCTCTTGACTACTTCAAGTATGGGTCCAGTCCTTTTTCGGGGCTCCCCGCTTAATAGTCGCTCTAGGTCAGATGGCATCCATCTCGCCAATGACAGACTATCCCGATGATCAATTCCTCTTGGAAAGTTGTAAGCTTACATGCTTTCTAGATTGATCATTGTACATCGATGAGCACCTTAGGTTGGTTGGTTCTCACTATGCTGAGGGATACACCACTCATGATGATGGATACACCTTAGGTTGGTTAGTTCTTGCACCTTAGGATACACTACTCATGGTAGATGTAAGTTTGCTATGCTTTCTTCTTGAGTCAGTCATCGTACACCTATAGGATTTCTTTTTAAGGGCTCAGGATAATGCCCCTAGGATCACATCCTTTGCGACCCCATTTAGATATTATCCGGGTTACTATCACATTGGGCAGTTCCCCTTTCCTAATAATCACCCCTGTGGTTGGAGAATCCATCCTATGGATGTGCAGATTCTCTCTTGGTCCAGTATATTTGAGATAGGTCAAAGATGACTTAGCCTCTTCTCTTCTGTCCCTTGTGGTGTGTATATATATATATATATATATATATATATATATATATATATATATATATATATATATATATTCACTTGTGGATTAGAGGACACCCCTAGCCTCTTTCCCAAGGCATCCTATCTTTAGGGCAATATCAGGAAAACTCCCTATAGAATCGCCTAACTACTCTTGAGTTGATATAAGTACCCAGATTCACTCAATAGTTACCCCTAAGTCGGGTTTGACTTATTATGCTACCAACATGTCACCCTAGCAGTTGTTCCCTATTTTAGAAGATGTAATTTTATTATGCCTTCTTCCTACCATAGCCATTACACACTAAAAGTAAACCCCTTAGGTTGGCTAGCTCTACCCCATGGCTAGTAGAATCCCTTTGGATTTATAAATCTGAGATAGGACAAGTCTGATATAACCACTTCTCTATGGGTCCATCACACACCGACATGGTCAATAAATTAGATCTATCAAATTTGATCGAGCTCACATCCTCAGTGGATATGCCCTCAATTCAAAATAAAACTAAAATAAACAAACCATATCAAATAACATGAAATTAATACAAAATTAATCTTGATTACTTTTGAGTTGACATAAATCCCCAGTGACATTCACTCAATAGTTGCCTTAAGTCTGGTTTGATTTGTGGTGCATCCAACAGGTCACCCCAGTGGTTGTTCCTTGCTTTGGAAGATGTAAGTCTGCTACACCTTCTTCCTAGCATAGTCATTACACATTGAAAGGCAACCCCTTAGGTTAGCTAGCTCTACCCCACAGCCGATAGACTATCCCTTTGGATTTATAAACCTTAGGTAGGTCAAGGCTAATATAGCCCTTCTAAGTGGGTCCACAAAGGGTCTATACATTAACTCAAATTAAATTAAACCCAATGATTTTCCCCACTGGAGTTAAATCATACCCTTCTTCCCATGTTAGTTTTAGGTTTATTTTAGTTTATTTTATTTTATTTTATTTAGGTTTAGGTTTAGGTTTAGTTTATTTTAAGTTTAGGTTTAGATTTTATTTATTTTAGTTTAGTTTATTTTAGTTTAGGTTCATTTTATTTTATTTATTTTATTTTATTTTAGGTTTATTTTTTTTTTTAGTTTAGGGTTTACGTTTATTTTATTTATTTTAGGTTAATTTTTTAGGTTTAGATTTTTATTTAGCTTTTATTTTATTTTATTTTATTTTTAATTTACATTTAGTTTTTATTTTATTTAGGTATTTATTCTTAGGTTTATTTTATTATTTAGTTTAGTTTAGGTTTTTATTTATTTTATTATTGTTTATTTTTTTATTTTATTTTATTTTAGGTTTAGATTTAGGTTTTAGTTTAGGTTTCTCTTTTAATTTATTTTTTCATTTTATTTAGGTTTAAGTATTTTTATTTATTTTATTTTTAAGTTTTATTTAGTTTAGGTTTATGTTTTTAGGTTTTTAGGGTTTAGGGTTTAGGGTTTGGGTTTAGGATTTTGTGGGTTTAGGGTTTTAGGGTTTAGGTTTAGGGTTTAGTGTAGAGTTTAGGGTTTAGGTTTAGGGTTTAGTGTTTAGGGTTTAGATTTGGTTTAGGGTTTTTTTTTTAATTAAAAAAGAATTTATTGCTCAAAAAAATAGGTACAAGAAGACCATATTATAGACTAAACTCAAAAGGAAAAAAAACTATTGCTTAAATGAGCTAGAGAATCCTAAAGAGTTTAGTCCCTAAACTAATACATTAAATCAATAAAAAAAATAATAAAGATAGAACTAAAAAAGCAAGCAAGGCAAGGAAGAATCCATGGAGCTCCAAAAGAACCTCCAAAGAGATGAAGATCCATAAGAAAAGGAAACTTGCAACCTGCAATTGAAGACAACTCCAGCCATCTAAGAAAAAAGAGACCATCAGTAAGACTCCAGCTCCCTCCAAGAAGAAGAGGAGACCAACTGAAAAAGAGAACCTGTAACTTGCAAGAAATCTCAGCTAGAAGGAGATCACAAAACATAAAGAGAAAAAAACTCGGGCTCAGATATGAGGAAAAAGGATAATCACAGTAATGAGGGGCATCAAATCCTAAGTGTATCCAGCTTCAAAGAAGGGTTACAAATAGGAAAAGTCACCAGCCATAAAAAGTATCAAGGAAAAAATCCATCGTATCATCATAGCCATCCTAGCCAAAGAAAAATACAAACCTATCATAATAGCCACCCAGCCAAAGAAAAAGTGAAGCTAAGGAAATAGAAAGAGAGAGGAGAGCAACATATAAAATTAACATAAATCAATCCCAACAAAACCAAATATGAACACCTCTTTTAAATAGAGGGAGAAAAGAATCTCACAGCCCAAAGAAAAAAAAAAGAAAAGAGCCCTCAAAGACAAAGCAACAGAGCCCACAATAACACCAATTCAAAGGCACCAAGACAACAGAGCCCATAACAGCACCATTCCAAAGCCACTAAGGCACCATGTCAATAAAGCCCACAACAACACCAATCCAAATCCACCAAGGCACCAACCAAAGGAAAGTAAATAGCCAACAGAGCAGCCACATAACAGAGCACCCAAGAAAAATAGTCAGAAAAGAGAAAGAAAACCAAACAAACCAACAAAAAAAAAGAAGCCCAACAGAAGCTAAAATAAATTGTTGGAGAAACAGCCAACCAATGGACAAACCACACGCCAAGGACAAAAAGCCCAACCTACCACCAACAAATAGAGCAAAAGCACCAACCAAAGAAAGGCAAGCCAACAGGAACAAAGCCACCAAAGACAAAACCAACCATTAAAGGGCACCAAAAAAACCCACAATAGAAGCTAGAAACACCATGAGAAAGAGAAAATTAGCCAAGAAGCCAATACTCTATAAGAAAACACACAACAAAAGCTCAACCAATAGAGAAAAAACTAGCCAAAAGCAAAAACCTCCTAAGGATAGAAGAGATTATTTCCAAGAAGCTTTGGAACGAGTAACCCTCGACAAGTGAGGAGGGGCATAAATCAACACTTTTTTTTTTTCTACTTGTAAATATTTTATAACCATGCATTTTCTCCAAAAAATCTCCATTTAAAATGAATCGATTGTTATTATAAAGGCATGGGGATCAGAACCTATCAATTTAAAAGAATAGCATTTAGAATCATTAACAACATTAGACAAAAGATAATCTAAAATATTATGCATTTCAGAATTAGAAGTGAAATAAGGAGCAAAAATAGCTTTATTAATAAGACAATTATCAATATTTTCACTTTCCAAAATAATATGAAGAGTATCCTCCCTGTCTTCATTCATAAAAGAAGCAAGAGAAGCAGAATCTAGATTTTCAGTACAATCTTAATGTAAGGGATTAAAGTAAGATTCAAATCCCTTAGAAACACATAGCATATTACCAAAATTTTGAACATAATTATTAGCCATAGAAAAACCATCAGTTTGAACCAAAATAGAACTATTCACAATGAGAGAATTATCATGGGTATCTAAATCTTATTTTTTAAAAGAAGGATTGCCAATATTAACAAGATTGTCAAGACCAGTAGTTAAAATATCAGAAATAAGAACTTTCTTTTCACCACCATTCTCAATCAAAGAAGGCAAAGAAATAGTCTCTTTCCCATGATCTAAAGTAGAAATAGGAGAAAGAGAAACAACATCCAACTTATTGGAAGAAATGGTGTTAGCATCAATAATATTCAAACCATCATCATGAAAGGATTTATGCACAACATCCAAACCATTAAAATCATTAACCATAGCCTTTAAAGCCTTCCATTTAATAGAATCATCAAAAGAAACACTTAGAGCATGATTTTTTGTTAAAACTTTTTCAGAAACATCAAAATTACCTTCTACATTAGACAAATCATTAATAGGTAAAACTTTTTTAGAAGATTCAAAAATTTTGTTTTGCAAAACATTAGAATTTTTAAAAGCAGATTTTCCTTTATCCAACTTGAGAGAATCATCAATTTTTCAATTGAATTCTTGCTAGTGATTTTCTTCCTAAAAGAGGGATGAGCAATAAAGCATTCAAAATTTCATGCCCATGAATCTTACAATGATTACAAAAAATGGGAAAGTTTTCAAAATTAAATTTTTGAAAATAATCACATTTCTTAAAACCAAACCAAATTTCTTTCAGATACTTTTTTGTAATATCAATCTCTACAAGAATTCTAGCAACATACGGTCTAGAAGAAGCATCTGTTGCTTGATCAACTTGCAAAGGCTGACCAAAAATCAACTCAATAGCAAAAAGAATCTGATGATTAAATAGATGAATGCAAGTTAGGTAAAGAAATTTATATGGGAATAATAGGAGACTCTTCATTAACATCAAACATAGGCATCCACTTCAGAATACACATTTGGAAATTAAAAACATGATAAGAACACCTAGAAAAAATTCTTCAATAATCAAGGTCATTAGAAAGTTTAATCAACATGCCTTGCATCAATCAATAGAAAAGAACGGATAAATTTAAGCTATGAAAAAGGAATGAATATCTTCCATCTTTGGCCATTTAAAAGAAAACTTTCCAATCAAAGAAAAAGCAAAATGCTCAATTAATCTTTCAATATTCTCATATGAAATCATAATTGTTAGAGTACCTTTAAAAGTTGTATGAAGCAAATTCAAAGGAGGCTCGGTGGAGGAATTCTTACCAACGAAAGCCTTTTTGAAATATTTAGTGATAGCCAGTAATTTAGAGGTAGGATTACCCAAAAAATTTGATGCCCTAGAGGGATCCATCGACACATGGGATTTACACCATGGATTTGAAGAAGTCGATGCCATGAGTCAAGGAATTATTATAAAAATAGGTCAAGATCTACCCAAGATCGATAATCTATAGGGAATCCAAGTGAGAAAGTGCTCGAAAACTCACTAAGAATGCGAGGGATCCTGAAATTTCTCAATAAGAGGGTTTAATTTAGTTTTAGGGTTTAGGTTTTAGGTTTAGTGCTTATTAGTTATTATTAGGTTTTATTAGTTTATTGTTAGTTTTATGTTTAGTTTTAGTTAGGTTATTAGTTTAGTTTTATTAGTTTTAGTTTTAGTTATTATTTTTTTAGGTTAGTTTATTAGTTAATTTAGTTTGTTTCTTTATTAGGGTTCAGTTTATTTTAGTTAGTTATTTATTTATTTAGTTTAGTTAGTTATTATTATTAGTTTTTTTTATTATTATTTAGGTTTTAGTTAGTTTTAGTTAGTGGTTTATTTTTATTAGTTTAGTTTTTTTCATTTATTTATTAGTTTATTTGTTTAGTTTATTAGTTTTATTAGTTTAGTTATGGGTTTAGGTGAATTAGTTTATTATTATTAATTTTTTAGTTTAGCTTATGGTTTATTAATTATTAGTTATTTATTATTTATTTATTATTATTAGTTTAGCTTGTTGGTTTATTATTAGTTTTGTTTTAGTTTATTATAATTATTAGTTTATGTTTATTATTATTTGTTTTATTATTATTTTTTAGTTTATTTATTTAGTTAGGGTTTAGGGTTTACTTATTTAGTTATTTATTAGTTAGTTTATTATTACTTTTATTATTAATAGTTTATTAGTTTTGTTAGTTAGTTGTTAGTTATTATTATTATTATTATTATTATTATTATTATTATTATTAGTTTTTATTACTTTAGTTATTATTAGTTAGTTTTATTATTATTATTAGTTTATTTGTTAGGTTTATTAGTTTAGTTATTTAGTTAATTTTGTTTTATTTAGTTATTAGTTTATTAGTTTATTATTAATTATTAGTTAGTTTTAATGGTTTATTAAATTAGGTTTAGGCTTTAATTTTAGTTAGTTATTAGTTTTTTATTATTAGATATCATCATTAGTTTATTAGTGTAGTTTTAGGTTTATTTTTTTTATTTATTAATTAGTTTAATTTTTTATTAGTTAGTTTTTTTTGGTAAGTTAGTTTATTAGTTTATTAGTTATTTATTATTAGTTTTAGTTTTTTATTATTATTTTTTTTTAGTTTTTTTAGTTTTTATTAGTATTATTTTTTGGTTTATTAAGTTTTATTAGTTAGTTATTAATTAGTTTTATTTAATTTTTGTTATTAGTTTATTAGTTTTTTATCTATTATCTAATTATTATTATTATTAGTTTTATTAGCTTAGTTATTAGTTATTTTAATTTAGTTTATTTTGTTATTATTAATTTTATTATTATTAGTTTTATTAGTTTAGGTTTAAGGGTTTAGTGGTTAGTTTATTGAGTTTTATTATTATTATTATTATTATTATTATTATTATTATTATTATTATTATTATTATTATTATTATTGGTTTATTAGTTTTAATTAGGTTAGTTATTAGTAATTTATTTAGTTAGTTTAGTTCTTATTAGTTAATTTTATTCATTTTATTATTTTGTTTTTATTTAGTTTATTATTATTTATTAATTTAGTTAATTTAGTGTTTAGTTTAGTTTAGTTTTAGTTCTTTATAATTTAGTTTATTATTATTAGTTTAGTTTAGTTAGTTTTATTTATTATTTAGTTATTATTAGTTTAGGTTATTATTATTATTATTAGTTTAGTTATTATTTTTATTTAGTTTAGTTTATTATTAGTTTATTAGTTTAGTGTTAGTTATTATTAGCTATTTAGTCTTAGTTTATTAGTTATTTTAGTTTTATTATTAGTTTTGGTTATTGTTGTTATTTATTTAGTTGGTTTATTATTAGGTTTAGTTAGTTTATTAATTTATTAGTTTAGTTTAGTTATTGGTTTTATTATTGGTTAGTTATTATTAGTTATTTTTTTAGTTATTTAGTTGGTTTATTGGTATTATTAGTTATTATGGTTATAGTTTAGTTAGTTTAATTATTATTAGTTTAGTTATTGGGTTTAGTTTTTATTATTAGTTATTTATTAGGTTAGTTATGTTTAGGGGTTAGGTTTATTAGTTAGTTATTATTATTAGTTAGTTAGTTATTAGGGTTTAGTTTAGTTAGTTTATTAGTTTAATTTTAATTATTAGTTTAGGTTTAGTTTTGTTTTTGTTAGTTTTATTAGTTTAGTTTATTTTTAGTTAGTTTATTAGTGGAATTTTTTATTTATGTTTAATTTAGTTATTAGTTTCTTTACTAGTTTAGTTAGTTTTTGTTATTATTGTTTATTATTTTTTTTATATATTATTTAGTTTGTTTAGTATAGTTAGTTTTATTAGTTTTTATTTTTGTTTATCATTAGTTTTCATTTATTATTAGTTTATTTTTTTTTATTTTTGATTTATTTGTTTTAGTTTATTACTTATTTATTTTAGTTTTAGTTGATTTAGTTTTGTGTTTTATTAGTTTATTATTAGGGTTTAGGGTTTAGGGTTTAGGGTTTAGGGTTTAAGGTTTAGGGTTTGGGGTTTTAGGTTTTAGGGTTTAGGGTTTAGGGTTTAGGGTTTCGAGTTTAGGGTTTATGGTTTAGGCTTAGTTTTAGGGTTTAGCATTTAGGGTTAGGGCTTTTTTATTTTTTTAAATTTTTTTAATTTTTAGGGTTTAGGGTTTAGGGTTTAGGGTTTAGGTTTTAGGTTTAGGGTTCAGGTTTTAATTTAGGGTTTTTGGTTTTTTTTAACAGAGAACAAATTTAGATTCAACATTTTTTCTTTTTGAATTCATCAACCAAGTAACACATCAAGTTTTCTAAGACACAAGCAACGACATAAATAAAAAATTAGCATACATAGAGTGAATCAAAAACCCTAGATAATTAGAACCATCTCTACTGTAAAGTCACAGTTCCATAAGTAGCAAATCAGATCGATGGTTCTTTAGTTTCTCTAGTTCCCATCGGAACCACCCCGATATCTCGAGTAGTAGGATCCACCATCATATCCACGATCTCCCCTCTCACTTTAACTTTAACCTCGCTCCTCCCACCTCCATAACCACCATTGCTCTTACCACCATCTTTCCAACACCTCAGTTCCCACCACCACTCGATAATCATTGCATCCTCCTTCCCTCCACTAGATCTAGGCCGAGCATGGTTGTTGTGATGTTCCCATCAAGGTTCGCCCATTCTTGGTTTAGGTTTAGGTTTATGTTTATTAAGATTTAGAAATTAGTTTATTTTTAATTTATTTAGTTACTTTAGTTTAAGGTTTAGGTTTGTGGTTTTAGGGTCTAGGGTTTAAGAAGAGTTTAGGGTTTAGGGTTAAGGGTTTAGTGTTTAGGGTTTAGGGTTTTAGGGTTTATGCTTTTAGGGTTTAGGGTTTGGGTTTGGGTTTAGGATTTAGGGTTTAGGGTTTCGGGATTAAGGTTTAGGGTTTAGGGTTTAGGGTTTAAGATTTATGATTTAGGGTTTAGGGTTTAGAGTTTAGGGTTGTAGGTTTAGTGTTTAGAGTTTACGGTTCAGGGTTTAGGGTTTAGTGTTTTTTTTAAATAGGCAATTGAGTAGGTTTTGGTTTATTTAGTTTATTTTTTATTTATTTTTATTTAGGTTTATTTTTTATTTTTATTTAGTTTAGTTTATTTATTTTAGGTTTATTTATTTAAGTTTAGGTTTTTATTTTAGTTTTCTTTTTAGGTTTAGGTTTAGGTTTATGTTTATTTTTTCTTGTTGTATTATTTTTATTTTATTTTTTAGGTTTAGGTTTTATTTTATATTTTTTGGTTTAAGTTTAGGTTTTTATTTTATTTTTTTAGGTTTAGGTTTTAGGTTTTCATTTTAGGTTTATTTTTAAGTTTTATTTTTTAGTTCAGCTTTAGGTTTACTTTTAATTTATTTAATTTATGGTTTTGGTTTAGTTTATTTTAGGTTTAGGTTTAGGTTTATTTTATTTTATTTATTTTAGGTTTAGGTTTTTTTTAGTTTAGGGTTTAGGTTTTATTTTTATTTACTTTTAGGTTTATGTTTTAAGTTTAGTTTTTTATTTTATTTTAAGTTTATTTTAGTTTTAATTTACATTTATTTATTATTTTATTTAGGTTTTTTATTTTTACATTTATTTTATTTTTTTTGTTTAGTTTAGGTTTTTATTTATTTTATTTTAGTTTAGTTTTTTATTTTATTTTATTTTTAGGTTTAGGTTTAGGTTTAGGTTTAGGTTTTAGGGTTTAGGGTTTTAGGGTTTAGGGTTTTAGGGTTTAGGGTTTAAGTTTTAGTGTGAGGGTTAGGGTTTAAGCTTTAGGTATTAGGGTTTTGGGTTAGTTTAGGATTTAGGCTTTAGGGTTTAGGGTTTTTAAGCTTTAGGGTTTAAGGTTTAGGTTTTTAGGGTTTATAGTTTAGCATTTAGGGTTTCGAGTTTAGAGTTTTAGGGTTTTAGTTTAGGTTTAGTTTTTTAGGGTTTAGTTTAGGTTTAGGTTTAGTGTTAGCTTTAGGGTTTAGTGTTTAGCTATTAGCTAGGTTTAGGTTAGGGAGTTAACAAGTTTAGGGATAGTTTAAGGTTTAGAGTTTAACTTTAGGGTTTAGTGTTTAGGGTTTAGTTTAGGGTTTAGTTTAGGGTTTAGGTTTAGGGTTTATGGTTTAGGGTTTATTTAGGGTTTAGGGTTTAGGTTTATAGTTTAGTTTAGGGTTTAGGGTTTAGGTTTATTTAGGGTTTTAGTTTTAGGTTTAGGGTTTATTTTTTAAAATTAAAATAGTATTCAAGTTTATTTAGTTTATTTTATTTATTTTAGTTTATTTTATTTTATTTATATTTAGGTTTTTCATTTTATTTAGTGTAGATTTATTTTATTTAGGTTTTATTTTAGTTTATTTTGGTTTTGGTTTAGGTTTAGTTAATTTTAGTTTATTTTATTTTTAGTTTTTTATTTTATTTTAGGTTTAGGTTTAGGATTTTATTTTATTTTTTTAGTTTAGGTTTTATGTTTTAATTTTAGTTTATTTTTTAGGTTTTATTTTATTTTTTAGTTTAGGTTTAGGTTTATTTTATTTTAGTTTAGGTTTATTTTATTTAGTTTATTTATTATTTTTTTATTTTAGTTTATTTTTTTTAGTTTAGGTTTATTTTATTTTATTTATTTTAGGTTTTATTTTTAAGTTTATTTTATTTAGGTTTATTTTATTTTTTATTTTATTTATTTTATTTAATTTTATTTTATTTATTTATTTTATTTAGGTTTATTTATTTTTTTTATTATTTTTTTATTTAGGTTTTAGTTTTAGTTTAGGTTATTTATTTATTTTAGTTTTTTTTTAGGGTTTTAGTAGGTTTAGTTTTAGGTTTAGTTTAGTTTAGGTTTTTTAGGGTTTAGGTTTAGTTTAGGTTTAGTTTTTAGGTTTAACTTTAGTTTAGGTTAGTTTAGTTTAGTTTAGGTTTAGGGTTTAGGTTTAGGGTTTAGGTTTAGGGTTTAGGGTTTAGGTTTTAATTTTAATTTTAAGTTTAGGATGGTTTAGGTTTTAGGTTTAAATTTAGGTTTAGTATTTAAACTTTAGTTAGTTTAGTTTAGTTTAGGGTAGGGGGTTTAGGGTTTAAGGTTAGGGTTTTAAGTTTAAGTTTAGGTTTAGGTTTAGGGTTTAAGTTAGGGTTTTTTTAGGTTTAGGGTTTAGTTTAGGTTTAGTTTATGGTTTAGGATTTAGTGTTAGTTTTAGGGTTTAAAGTTTAGGGTTTAAGGTATAGGATTTAGGGTTTAGGGTTTAGGGTTTAGGTTTTAGGGGTTATTTTAAAAAATTAAATAAACATGCAGGTTTAGGTTTATTTTATTTTATTTTATTTATTTATTTTAGTTTATTTTATTTTTTATTTTTATTTGGGTTTATTTTTTTAATTTATTTAGTTTAGCTTATTTATTTTAGGTTTATTTATTTTAATTTAAGTTTTTTATTTTAGTTTATTTTTCTAGTTTAGGTTTATATTTATGTTTATTTTTTTTATTTAGTTATTTTTATTTATTTTATTTTTTTTTAGGTTTAGGTTTAGGTTTTTATTTTATTTTTTTAGGTTTACATTTTAGGTTTTCATTTTAAGTTAATTTTAAGGTTTATTTTTTAGTTTAGGTTTAGGTTTATTTTTAGTTTATTTTATTTTATTTAGTTTATTTTATGGTTAGGTATAGGTTTTATTTATTTTAGTTTAGGTTTATTTTATTTTGTTTATTTTAGGTTTAGGATTTTTTTTTAGTTTAGGGTTTAGGTTTTATTTTATATTTTAGGTTTTATTTTTTTTTAGGTTTAGGTTTTATTTAGTTTTTATTTTTATTTTAGCTTTATTTTATTTATTTTAGTTTAGTTTTTTTATTTATTTAGGTTTATTTTATTTTTTTTAGTTTAGTTTAGTTTTATTTATTTTATTTTAGTTTAATTTATTTTTTATTTATTTTATTTTAGGTTTGTTTAGGTTTAGGTTTTATTTTATTTATTTTACTTTTTAATTTTATTTAGGTTTAGGGTTTTTATTTATTTAATTTTGGGTTTTATTTAGTTTATGTTTTTATTATTTTTTTAGGGTTTAAGATTTTGGGTTTAAGGTTGGGTTTAGGGTTTAGGTTTTATTTTAATTTTTTTTAAGGTTTAGGTGCTTTTTTTAGTTTAGGGTTTAGCTTTTATTTTTTATTTATTTTTATGTTTATTATTTACATTAGGTTTTTGTTTAGTTTTTATTTTATTTTATTTTAGGTTTATTTTATTTTTATTTTATGTTTAGTTTTTATTTTATTTAGGTTTTTTTTAGATTATTTTAGGTTTTAATTTATTTTATTTTTGGTTAGTTTTTATCTTATTTTATTTTCTTTTTAAGATTAGGTTTAGGTTTATGTTTTAGTTAATGTTTTTATTTTATTTTTTAATTTATTTTGTTCAGTTATTTATTTATTTATTTTATTTTAGGTTTTATTTAGTTTAGGTTTAGGTTTTAGGTTTTAAGGTTTAGGGTTTAGGGTTTAAGTTTTAGGTTTAGGGTTGGGTTTTAGTTTAGGGTTTAGGGTTTTAATTTTTTTTAACAAAACAAATTGATTCAACATTTCTTCTTTGTTTATTTATTTTAGGTTTATTTATTATTTTAGTTTAGGTTTTAAATTTCAATTTAAGTTTAGGTTTAGGTTTAAGTTTATTTTTTAGTTGAGTATTATTTTTATTTTATTTTTTAGGTTTAGGTTTTATTTATTATTTTTTGGTTTAGGTTTAGGTTTTTATTTTATTTTCTTAGGTTTAGGTTTTAGGTTTTTATTTTAGCTTTATTTTTAGGTTTTATTTTTTAGTTTAGGTTTAGGTTTATTTTTAGTTTATTTTATTTTATTTAGTTTAGGGTTTAGGTTTTATTTATTTTTGGTTTAGGTTTCAATTTTTTTATTATTTTAGTTTAGTTTATTTTAGTTTAGGTTTAGGTTTATTTTATTTTGTTTATCTTATTTTTATTTTAATTTTAGGTTTTTTTTAGTTTAGGGTTTAGGTTTTCTTTTATTTGTTTTTTTAGGTTTATTTTTTTGGTTTAGGTTTTGATTTAGTTTCTATTTTATTTTAGGTTTATTTTATTTTTATTTTACATTTGGTTTTTATTTTATTTGGGTTTTTTATACTTAGGTTTATTTTATTTTTTAGTTTAGTTTAGGTTTTTATTTATTTTATTTTTATTTATTTTATTTTAGGTTTAGGTTTAGGTTTTAGTTTAGGTTTTCATTTTATTTTTTTTATTTTATTTTATTCAGGTATTGGCTTTTTTATTAATTTTATTTTTAGGTTTTATTTAGTTTAGGTTTAGGTTATTAGGTTTCTTTAGTTTAGGGTTTAGGGTTTAGGGTTTAAGGTTTTAGGGCTTAGGGTTTTATGGTTTAGGGTTTAGGGCTAGGGTTTAGGGTTTAGGGTTTAAGGTTTAGTGTTTAGGCTTTTGGGTTTAGGGTTTTTAGGGTTTAGGCTTTAGGATTTAGGGTTAGTTTAGGGTTTAGGGTTAGTTTAAGGTTTAGGGTTTAAGGTTTAGGGTTTAGGCTTTAGGGTTTAGGGTTTTAAGGTTTAAGGTTTACCATTTTGGGTTTAGGGTTAAGGTCAAGGTTTAGGGTTTAGGGTGTAGGGTTTAGGGTTTAGGGTTTATAGTTTAGAGTTTTGGGTTTATGGTTTTGGGTTTTTTAAGGTTTAGGGTTTAGTGTTTAGGGTTTAGGGTTTAGGGTTTAGGTTTAGGTTTAGAGGTTTAGGGTTTAGGTTAATTTTAGGGTTTAGAGTTTAGTGTTTAGGGTTAGTTCTAGGGTTTAAGGTTAGAGTTTTATTTTATTTATTTTTTTAAATTAAGTAAAGTGGTAGGTTTAAGTTTATTTAGTTTATTTTTTATTTATTTTATTTTTTATTTTCATTTAGGTTTATTTTTATTTTTATTTTTATTTAGTTTAGTTTATTTATTTTAATTTTATTTCTTTTAGTTTAGGTTTTTTATTTTAGTTTATTTTTTAGGTTTTGGTTTAGGTTTATGTTTATTTTTTAGTTTAGTTTTTTTATTTAATTTTTTAGGTATAGGTTTTATTTTATATTTTTTTGTTTAAGTTTAGGTTTATATTTTATTTTTTTTAGGTTTAAATTTTAGGTTTATATTTTAAGTTTATTTTTAGGTTTTATTTTTCAGTTTAGGTTTAGGTTTATTTTATTTTTATTTTAAGTTTTAGTTTTTTTTTAGTTTAGATTTTAGGTTTTATTTTTTATTTATTTTTAGGTTTATTTTTAGGTTTAGGTTTATTTATTTTATTTTATTTTAGGTTTATTTTTTTTTATTTTTTAGGTTTAGTTTTTTCTTTAGGTTTTTTATTTTTAAGTTTAGTTTTTATTTTAATTTATTTTATTTTAGTTTAGTTTTTATTTTGTATTTTATTTTGATTTTAAGTTTAAGTTTTGATTTATGTTTTTTTTTTATTTTATATTTTATTTTATATTTTTATTTTATTTTTAGGTTATATTTAGTTTAGGTTTAGGTTTTTAGCTTTTCAAGGTTTATGGTTTAAGGTTAGTTTAGGGTTTAGGGTTTTTAAAGGTTTAAGCTTTATGGTATAGGGTTTTAAGATTTAGGGTTGTAGTGTTAGGGTTTAGAGTTTAGGAAGTAGGGTTACTGTTAGGGTTTAAGGTTTAGGGGTAGGCTTTTATTTATTTATTTTTTTAAATTAAGTAAACTAGTAGGTTTAGGTTTATTTAGTTTATTTTTTATTTATTTTAGTTTATTTTATTTTTATTTTTATTTAGGTTTATTTTTATTTTTATTTAGTTTAGTTTATTTATTTTAGTTTAGCTTTTTTATTTTAGTCTATTTTTTGGTTTACATTTAGGTTTATTTTTTAGTTGAGTTCTACTTTTATTTTATTTTATTTTTAAGGTTTAGGTTTTATTTTTTTATTTTTATTATTTGCTTTAGGTTTAGGTTTTGATTTTATTTTCTTATGTTTAGGTTTTCAATTTTTATTTTAGGTTTATTTTCAGCATTTATTTTTTAGTTTAGGTTTAGGTTTTTTTTTAGTTTATTTAATTATACTTAGTTTAGGGTTTAGGGTTACATTTTTTTTATTTTAGTTTAGTTTATTTTAGTTTTGGTTTCAGTTTATTTTATTTTGTTTATTTTATTTTTATTTTAGGTTTACTTTTTATTTAGTTAAGGTTTTAGGTTTTATTTTTTATTTATTTTAAGTTTTATTTTTTAAGTTTTTTTTTAGGTTTAGGTATTTATTTTGTTTTTATTTTATTTTATGTTAAGTTCATTTTAGGTTTATTTTATTTTTATTTTACATTTAGTTTTATTTTATTTGGTTTTATTCTTAGGTTTATTTTATTTTTAATTTAGTTTATGTTTTATTTATTTTATTTTAGTTTATTTTATTATTTTATTTTTATTTTAGGTTTAGGTTTAGGAGTTTAGGATTATATTTTATTTTATGTTTTCATTTTTATTAGGTTTAGGTTTATTTATTTATTTTATTTAGCTTAGGTTTAGGTTTTTAGGGTTTAGAGTTTAGGGCTTAGGGTTTAAGGTTTAGGGTTTTAGGGTTTAGGGTTTATGGTTATGATTTAGGGTTTAGGGTTTAGGGTTTAGTGTTTAGGGTTTAGGGTTTAGGGTTTAGGTTTTTAGGGTTTAGAATTTAGGGTTTAAGGTTAGCTTAGGGTTTACGGTTAATTTAGGGTTTTGGGTTTAGGGTTTTGGGTTTAGGGTTTAAGCTTTAGGGTTTAGGGTTTTAGGATTTAAGGTTAGTTTTTAATTTAAGGTTTAGGGTTTTAGGGTTTAGGGTTTATTATTTAGAGTTTAGGTATTAAGCTTAGGGTTAGGGTTTAAAGTATCGAGTTTAGGGTTTAGGATTTTTTAAGGTTTAGGTTTAGGGTTTAGGGTTTTAGAGTATAAGGTTTAGGGTTTAGGGTTGTAGGTTTAGGGTTTAGAGTTTAGGGTTAGTTTTTGGGTTTAGGGTTTAGGGTTAATTCTAGGGTTTATAATTAGGGTTTTATTTATTTAATTTATTTATTATTTTTAAAATTAAGTAAACTGGAAGGGTTTAGGTTTATTTAGTTTATCTTATTTTTTCTATTTTGATTTAGGTTTATTTTTATTTTTATTTAGTTTTATTTTTTTATTTTACTTTAAGTTTTTTGTTTTAGTTTATTTTTTTTAGGTTTAGGTTTATGTTTATGTTTAATTTTTAGTTTAGTTTTATTTTTATTTTATTTTTTAGGTTTAGATTTTATTTTTTTATTTTTAAGTTTTTTATTTTATTTTTTAGGTTTAGGTTTTAGGTTTTTTTAGGATTTATTTTTTAGTTTAGGCATGGGTTTATTTTTAGTTTACTTTATTTTATTTAGTTTAGGTTTAGGTTTAGATTTAGTTTATTTTATTTAGGTTTTGGTTTTCTTTATTTTAGTTTAGGTTTAGGTTTATTTCTTTTTTATCTTAGGTTTAAGTTTTTTTTTTTAGTTTAGGGTTTAGGTTTTATTTTTTATTTATTTTTAGGTTTTATTTTTTATGTTTAGGTTTTTATTTTGTTTTTGTTTTATTTTATTTTAGGTTTATTTTATACTTATTTTAGAATTAATTTTTATTTATTTTAGGTTTTTTATATTTTAATTTAGTTTAGGTTTTTATTTATTTTATTTAGTTTTTATTTTATTTTATTTACTTTTTAGGTTTAAGTTTAGGTTTAGGTTTTAGTTTATGTTTCTATTTTATTTTATCTTTTATTTTATTTCTGTTTAGGTTTTTTATTTATTTCATTTTAAGTTTTATTTAGTTAAAGGTTTAGGTTATTAGCTTTTTAGGGTTTAGGGTTTGTTTAGGGTTTAGGGTTTTTTTTGGTTTAGGGTTTAAGGTTTAGGATTTAGGTTTTAGGGTTTTGGGTTTAGGGTTTAGGGTTTAGGGTTTTAAGGGTTTAAGGTATAGCATTTAGGGTTTAGGTTTTAGGTTTAAGTTTAGGGTTTAGGGTTTTTGATTTTCTTTTTTTTAATAGAGATCAAATTCATATTCAACATTTTTTTTTTTTTGATTTCATCAACCAAGTAACACACCGAGTTTTCTAAGACACAATTGACGACATAGATCAAAAATGAGCAGCATAGACAAAAGCAAAACCCTAGATAATAGAATCTCTACTTATAAAGACAGTTCCATAAGCAATAGATCAGATCGGTCGTTCTTCAATTTTTATTTTATTTAGGTTTTTCATTCTTAATTTTTTTTAGTTTAATTTAAGTTTCTATTTATTTTATTTTAGTTTATTTTATTTTATTTTTTATTTACATTTTGGTTTTAGTTTAGGTTTTTATTTTATTTTATTTTATATTTTATTTAGGTTTAGCTTATATATATATATATATATATATATATATATATATATATATATATATATATATATATATATATATATATATTTATATATATATATATATATATATATTTATTTAGGTTTTATTTAGTTTTGGTTTAGGTCTTTAGGTATTTAGGGTTTAGGGTTTAGGGTTTAGGTTTTAGGGTTTAGGGTGTTTGGGTTTATGGTTTTAGTGTTTAGGGTTTAGGGTTTAGGGTTTAGGGTAAGCTTAGGGTTTAGGGTTTTTTTAATTAAGTAAATAGGTTGGTTTAGGTTTATTTTGTTTATTTTTATTTATTTTTGTTTATTTTATTTTTTTATTTTTATTTATGTTTATTTTTTATTTAGTTTAATTTATTTATTTTAGGATTATTTATTTTTATTTAGGTTTTTTATTTTAGTATATTTTTTTGGTTTAGGTTTAGATTTAGGTTTATTTTTTAGTTGAGTTTTATTTAATTTTAATTTTTATGTTTAGGTTTTATTTTTTATTTTTAGGTTTAGGTTTAGGTTTTTATTTTATTTTTTTTAGGTTTAGGTTTTAGGTTTTTATTTAACTTTATTTTTAGGTTTTATTTTTAGTTTAGGTTTAGGTTTATTTTTAGTTTATTTTATTTTATTTAGTTTAGGTTTAGGTTTAGCTTTAGTTTACTTTAGGTTTAGGTTTAGGTTTTATTTATCTTAGTTTAGTTTATTTTAGTTTAGGTTTAGTTTTTATTTTTATTTTATTTTTATTTTAGGTTTAGGTTTTACTTTTTTATTTATTTTAGGTTTATTTTTTAGGTTTAGGATTTTATTTAGTTTTTATTTTATTTTATTTTATTCTTATTTTAGTTTTATTTTATATAAGTTTTTTATTCTTAGGTTATTTTATTTTTTATTTTAGCTTACATTATTATTTATTTTATTTTAGTTTATTTTTATTAGTTTATTTTATTTTGTTTTATTTTTTGTTTAGGTTTAGGTTTTAGATTAGGTTTTTATTTTATTTTACTTTTTAAGTTTATTTAGGTTTATTTTTTATATTTATTTTATTTTTAAGTTTTATTTAGTTTAGGTTTAGGTTTTTAGGTTTTTAGGGTTTAGGGTTTAGGGTTAGGGTTTAGGGTTTTACTGTTTATGGTTTACGATTTGGGTTTAGGGTTTAGGGTCTAGGGTTTTGTGTTTAGGCTTTTTTGGTTTAAGGTTTAGGGTTTAGGGTTTAGGTTTAATGTTACAAGGTTTAAGGTTTAAGGTTTAGGTTTAGCAGAGTTTTGATTTAGGATTTAGGGTTTAGTGTTTGTTTAGGGTTTTAGGATTTAGGGTTTAGTTTTTAGGGTTTAGGGTTAGGGTTAGGGTTTAGGGTTTAGGGTTTAAGGTTTTTCAGGGTTTAAGGTTTAGGATTTAGGATTATAGGTCTAGGGTTGTAGGTTTAGGGTTTAGGGTTAGTTTTAAAGTTTAGAATTTAGGGTTCAGAATTTAGGGTAGAGGGTTTAGTTTTTTTTTTAATTAAGTAACTGATAATTTAGGTTTATTTAGTTTATTTTTTATTTATTTTAGTTTATTTTATTTTTTATTTTTATTTAGGTTTATTTTTAATTTTTATTTAGTTTAGTTTATTTATTTTAGTTCAGGTTTTTCATTTTAGTTTATTTTTTTGGTTTAGGGTTTAGGTTTAGAATTAGGTTTAATTTTTAGTTGAGTTTTTTTATTATTTTATTTTTAGGTTTAGGTTTTTATTCCATTTTTTTAGGTTTAGGTTTTAGGTTTTTATAATAGGATTATTTTTTGGTTTTATTTTATAGTTTAGGTTTAGGATTATTTTAAGTTTATTTTGTTTATTTAATTTAGGGTTTAGGTTTAGGTTTTATTTATTTTAGTTTAGTTTATTAAAGTTTAGGTTTATTTTATTTTTATTTTTGGTTTAGGTTTTTTTTAGTTTAGGATTTAGGTTTTATTTTTAAATTTTTGAGGTCTTATTTTTAAGTTTAGGTTTTTATTTAGTTTTTATTTTCTTTTAGGTTTATTATATTTTTATTTTACATTTAGTTTTTATTTTATTTTTCTTTTTTATTCTTAAGTTTTTTTAGTTTAGTTTATGTTTTTATTTATTTAATTTTAGTTTATCTTTATTTATTTATATTATTTTATTTGTAGGTTCAAGTTTAATTTTTTGTTTAGGTTTTTATTATTATTATTATTTTTTATTTTATTTAGATTTATATATATAGATTTTTTATGTTTTATGTTTTATTTAGTTTAGGTTTAGGATTTTAGGTTTCTATGGTTTAGGGTTTAGGGTTTAAGGTTTAGGGTTTTAGGGTTTAGGGTTTAAAGTTAGGGTTTAGGGTTTAGGGTTTAGAGTTTAGGGTTTAGTGTTTAGGGTTTAGGGTTTAGGGTTAACTTAGGGTTTAGGGTTACTTTATTATTTAGGGTTTAAGATTTTGTGTTTAGGCTTTAGGGTTTAGTGTCTTTAGGGTTTAGGGTTTAGGTTTTAGGTTTTAGGATTTTAGGGTTTATGGTTTAGGGTTTAGGGTTAAGGTTAGGGTTTATGGTTTATGGTTAGGGTTTAGGGTTTATGCTTTAAGCATTGGGGTTTAGGGTTTTTAGGTTTTTAGGTTAGTTTAGGTTTAGGGTTTAGGGTTTAGGGTTTAGGGTTAGGATTTAGGGTTTAGGGTTTAGGTTTAGGGTTTAGGGTTTTAGGTTTAGGGTTTAGGGTTTAAGGTTTTAGGGTTTATGGTTTAGGGTTATAGGTTGTAGGTTGTAGGTTTAAAGTTTCGAGTTTAAGGTTGGTTTTAGGGTTTAGGCTTTAGGGTTTGTTTTTTTTCTTTTAAATTAAGTCAACTAACAAGCTTAGGTTTGTTTAATGTATTTTTTATTTATTTTATTTTATTTTATTTTATTAATATTTTTATTTAATTTAATTATTTTTTTTATGTTTATTTATTTTAGTTTAGGTTTTTATTTTAGTTTATTTTTTAGGTTTAGGTTCAGGTTTAGGTTTATTTTTTAGTTTAGTTTTATTTTTATTTTATTTTTTAGGTTTAGGTTTTAGGTTTTTATTTTAGGTTTATTTATAGGATTTATTTATAGGATTTATTTTTTAGTTTAGGTTTAAGTTTCTTTCTAATTTATTTTAGTTTATTTTATTATATTTATTTTAGGTTTAGTTTAAGTTTAGTTTTGGTTAGTTTATTTTAGGTTTGGTTTAGGTTTTATTTATTTTATTTTGTTTATTTTAGTTTAGTTTAAGTTTATTATTTTATTTTAGGTTTAAATTTTTTTTTTAGTTTAGGGTTTAGGTTTTATTTTTTATTTATTTTTAAATTTTTTTTAGTTTTTTTTTTTTAGGTTTAGGTTTTTTATTTATTTTATTTTATTTTATTTATTTTATTTTTTTTTTTTTTTTTTATTTAGGTTTATTTATTTTTTTATTTTATTTAGGTTTATTTATTTAATTTATTTATTTTTTATTTTATTTTTATTTTCTTTTTTTTTAGGTTTATTATTTTTTTATTTATTTTATTTTATTTTATTTTATTAATATTTTTATTTAATTTAATTATTTTTTATGTTTATTTATTTTAGTTTAGATTTTTATTTTAGTTTACTTTTTTAGGTTTAGGTTCAGGTGTAGGTTTATTTTTTTAGTTTAGTTTTATTTTTATTTTATTTTTTAGGTTTAGGTTTTAGGTTTTTATTTTAGGTTTATTTATAGGATTTATTTTTTAGTTTAGGTTTAGGTTTCTTTCTAATTTATTTTAGTTTATTTTATTATATTTATTTTAGGTTTAGTTTAGGTTTAGTTTTGGTTAAGTTTATTTTAGGTTTTGGTTTAGGTTTTATTTATTTTAGTTTTGTTTATTTTAGTTTAGATTTAAGTTTACTTTATTTTTATTTTAGGTTTAGAAATTTTTTCTAGTTTAGGGTTTAGGTTTTATTTTTTATTTATTTTTAGGCTTTTTTTTGTTTTTTGTTTAGGTTTAGGTTTTTATTTAATTTTTATTTTATTTTTAGTTTATTTTATTTTTTTTATGGTTTTATTTAAAATTTAATTTAGGTTTTTATTTTATTTTATTTTATTTTTTTATTTTGGTTTTAGGTTTAAATATTTTAAGTTTAATTTAGTTTAGATTTAGGTTTTAGTTTAGATTTATTTTTTTGGTTTAGGGTTAGTTTAGTTTAGGGTTTAGGTTTGGGTTTATTTTTTCTTTTGGGTTTAAGGTTTAGGGTTTGTTTAATTTAGGGTTTTAGGGTTTTGGTTTGGGTTTAGGGTTTAGATTTTGGGTTAAATTTTTATTTAGGGTTTTTTGGTTTTGGGATTTTTTAAGGATATTGATTAACATTTTTTATTTTAATTTCATGAATTAACACACTAAGTTTTCTAAGACACAAATGATGCATAAATATGAGCATCATAAAGAAATATTAGATCTAATTGTTTTATAAGATAGTTTTAGGATAGTTTACCATTCTAGTTTTTTATTAGGAGAAAATTTTTAGTGATAATTATATAATGATTATAGAAAATAATTTTATTATGTGAAATATATGGTTAGATCAATAATTTTTATTTATAAAAATGTTAGTAATATTTTAATTCATATCATTTATTTTGGGGTTTAAGTTTAATTTATTTCATTTAGAGTTTAGGGTTTTATTTATTAGGTTGTGGTTTTATTTTGGGTTAGGGTTGTATTTTTTTTATGGTTTTTTTTTGATTTTATAGAGGCATGAAAGGAAATACTAAGCATGATGAGTCTTATGAATTTTATTAGGATGAATAAATTTTATAAATGATCTTAAGTTATGGAGCAGTCTCATATTACATCTTAGAAAATGTAATTTAAAGAATACTCTGATTAAAGTACAATTCATCTAAAGATTTAAAAGATTAGTATCAAAGGTTGGTTGTATTTAAAAATCAATTTATTGTTAAGAGAGAAGACTTATTTTTAATCCAAATGAAATAAGTCATCTCATGATACTAGAATATGAGCATTAATCATCATATGGTTCTTTATAATTTTTCAAGATTTATATATTTTTAGTTGAAATTTAATTAATTAGGGGTTTATAATCCACCAAACAAGGTTGTGAGAATACTAGAGGTGATGATTTATGCTCATATAAAAGGAAATAACTCATAGATCTAAATCTAGGGAGCTTTAATGAGCAAATAATGCAAATAGCATATATACATGGGTTTATACAAAAAAGAATAAATTGTTTATCTACTTATTAAATATGATAACTATATGATAAAAATTTATCTTATGAATTATTAGATTTTAGATAATTATTTAATTAGAAAGAAACTAAATTTAAACACACTTTTAAAAGAGCATGATCTTATGAGCATATATTTTATATAGATCAAAATGTTTTAAATTTTATTTTGTTTTAACATCAAAGGTTTATAATTTCTTATCATAAATGCATGATGAAAAGGTTAGCTCAAATCATAGAAAATTTCTTAAATGCCCTATAACATTATTACATAAAATCCTTCATGTTCAAGAGAAAATAATTATGATGAAACATACAACCATATACAAGGGGTTGTTAAATCTTTTAATTATCTTCTTTATATCTTATTTATGATATTAATTTGTTTATTTATTATGATGATTGGTTGGGTAGAAAAGTTAATCTAAGAGCAATCATATCCCCTTAAAAATCAATCATTTAAGAAACATTAAACATCTAATCACAATTTAAACATAACATCTAATTATATTACTCATAAAATAATAAATAATTAGCTATATATACATGAATAGAGAAAGATTAAATTAATTATAATAGAATATGAAAGAATAATTATAATTGTATTAAATTTAGTCTTCTTTCTTCATATCTCCATTTAGATTTGGTTCATTTGATTTGGATTTGCTTAAGCATCAGAAAAAAACTTTTATTATTTAATCTCCCATAGCACTAATCAATTCCTATAAAAATATTTTTATGGGAAAGTATCTCTTACCAATAAAATATAGCTAAATATACATATAATCAAATTGTATTTATAATTTAGACTCTTACATACACATGGGTATTAAGCTATGTCTTACTTATATTATGGTTAAGATTTTATAAAATTATATTAAATAAGCATAATTTGATGATTAGGCTAATATTGGTATCATAAGTCTGATACATCATCAATCTAAAATAATGATTTAAAACAAAAATACATCACATGATCACTTAGAGTTTAATGGTGATTTAATTTAATGTGTTATTTTAGTCTTGTTATGCATTATTTGTATTTTAGTGTAGAAGGATTCAATTTAAATGAAAGTGATTCACTTGAAGTTTAATTGATTTGAGAATTTTAATTTTTCCTTTGTTTCATTTGATTACACTTGAAACTAAGTGTTATAAAGAAGAAAGACTCTTTCATTTATGTCTTTTAAGTATATTAATTTGATTTAATTCTCTGAACTTATTAAATGATTTATTAATCTTAAGTTTAGGTCACTTTAAATAATCTATTCAAAATGACATCTTAATATTAATTTAATTGAATTACTACATGACATATATTAAATCATTATTTTCCATACATGTAACATGCATATGATTTAATCTAGTTTATCTATTCATACAACATATTTTAGCACACTTGAATGATGAATGTATGTGTTTGTTTAGAATTTATATTTTATTTGATTGAATTATTTAAACATATTAATTTAAAACTTTATCCAAATTTTTATATGAAAAATACAAGAATAAAATTAAATTGTCATGTGCCATTGTTAAACCAGGGAAGTGAGATAATCAAATGACCTCCTTGAAGCTAGCTAAAGCCTTGTATTCTTGGCATGTCTAGACTATATACCAATTTGCATTCAAACATATGTAAATTAAATGAAACATGAACATGAAGTCTCAAATCATATGGCTAATTAATTCAACCACTTAGTCGATATGAATGCATGCAATTATAATGGAAAATGGGATTTTCATTCAATAATCACATATATATATATATACATGTACAAAGATATAGGCAAGTACATGTCATTGTTAAACTAGGGAAGTGAGGTAATCAAATGACTTCCTTGGGGCAAACTAAAGCCTCATATTCCTAGGATATCCAAACTTTATACTTGCTTTTCTTGGACACACATGGATGTATACATAAATGAGGGAAAGAAAACCATGCAAAAATTGAATGTTTTTTTTATTGAATCATTTATATAAATTAATTAAAGCTTTATCCAAATTCTAATGTTGAAATACATAGAATGAAATCAAATGAGTATGCCATTGTTAATTAATAATTCTTTGGGGCTAGCTAAAGCCTCATGTTCGTAGACTATATACTCATTCCATTCAAATTTATATAAATCAACACATGAATAGAGGAAAGAGAACTCAACATTCATACTAAGCTATAAACATGCATTTTTTATGTATTTATAACTAGCATCATAACACATATTATTCATTTATAAGCTTTTAAAAAAATACATTTGGATTTAATAGTGATAATAGCCATGCATATATTAAATTAAATCAATGGCAAGCTTACATAAATGAAATCCATTTTCTTTACTTTATTTTGAAAGATGGATGCATGAATTCAAATGACATATCAAATTTAACATAATTGGAAAAGGGACAATCAAATATAAGCATGTTATTCATTCAACCAAACTAGTTCTTAAAGATCAAATCAAATAAGATGATTTAAAACTAAAGCTTCTTTATTAATTAAGTTTTGGATTTGTTTGATTTATAGAGGAGAGAAATCATCACTTGTTAAAACCCATTCCCACATTGGTGATTTGATTTAATTTAAGGAAATGTAATTAAGTTGATTTTATGGGTTAATTAAGTTGAACCCTTAATTAGATTAATTAATTACTCTTACCATGTCACCTTAAAGTAGTTAACTAAATAATTATGAGCCAACATGATGTGAATGGAAAATAAACTTGCAATGATCATAGGAAATAAAGGGGCTTAATGCAATTGGCTCATGATTCATAGTTAATTAAATTAATGGACTTAATTAAATACTCTTATGGTTTTCCCACACAAGTGGACTAACCATAATTCCATTCAACTCCTTTATGTTATTAAACACTAAAGATTTACCCATTATTTAATTAAATTAGATGTGATTATGTTTTTTTAATTAAGTGATTAATTAATTAGTTAAATCTTAATTAATTTCATTTTCAAAAGGGTGAAATGAACTTGGGGAAAGTAACCTATTCCTTAGTTCACATCTTGTTGAACAATGATTAATAAACTTAATTAACCAATTTATTACTTTCATGAAATTAATTAATTATTAATTAGCAAGAGTAGTTAAGGTTTAATTAGTCAATATATTCTAATTAAGTGAGCAATAAATCCTATGAAAATCATGGTAGAGGTCATCCCATTAAATTAACCCATAAAATTTAATTAATTGCTCAAGTAATTAAGTAATTAAGCTAATTAATTTTGTAATTAAACCTTCATTATGTTCAAAATTAGTTAAGATTATTTTTAATTAATATCCTCTAAAATACCTTTAAAATGAGTATTTATTTACATTTTTTATTTCTATGATTTTTTATGATTTTTAGAAGTTTCAGCATTAAAATGATTAATTAAGCTAATTAAAGCCTAATCTGTTGGCGCCACACTTGATGCGGCATGCTTTCCATGACTGCGCGATTGGCTATTAAAACTTATCACCAGTGGTGTAATGGATGGATGCTCATCCACCATTGATCTAATGGATGGCTCGATTAATCCACGCTTAATATCGGTCGATCTAGCAAATCTAATCGGCTTGTCCATTACGATCATGTAAAATAGATGTGCATGATCTAACATCATGCAGTGAGGAGAATGGAGTATGCTCATTGCTCACATTGCTTCTAGCTCGGATCAACTCAAGGATCCACACCTTCATGACATCATCGGAGGGATCAATGGTCTATATCACCGAGATGCAAGTTTTCTTTGCTCCAACCCATTTTACTAAGGATCAATTTTGGAAGCATACCTGAGCTCAAGATCGGCAAGAATGATTGAGGAAGCTTCATCTGGAGCCCTGGCGATTGGATCAATTCCTCAATGTTCACTTAGAAGGCCAAGAATCGATGATTTGGAACTCAACTTTGATTGAAGTCCCACTTCCAATGCTCAAAAAGCTTGGGAGATGATTCTTTCTTGCTCGATGAGGCCTAGGGAAGGTGCATGCAAAGTTAATTTTAGTATGATGGAGAAATGGGAGTGTCCTATTTCAGGATGGATGGGAATGGCATTTTCTGATCAAGGAATGAGCTTGGGAGCTTAGGGAATGGCTCTAGCAGCTCATCTTGGGTAGTTAAGGCTTTGAGGAATGATTTTTGTGTGTGTTTGAGTGGAAATGAGAGGGTGTATACCCCCCTTCATCTTGATCAGGCGGTGGGATAGGGTTTGGCTTCTAGTGGCCATCTGGCCATCTCAGGGAGTCATGGGTGGCAGGGAGGAGGTGGTTGGCTTGGCTTGGTTGGTTGAAGGTGTGGAGGTTACTGCCAAAGAGGAATAATGGGTGTCTTATGGATTTAAAATGCTCCAATGGGGAGGGTGAGGTGATTTCACCTCCCATGGGTTCGACCCAACCACCCCTTAGGTCAGTTGGCGTGTCAGGTGTCTAGGTGGACAATTGGGAGAGTACCAGTGGCCAAGGAATAGAAATGACCACTTACATGGGTGATTTATCTCATGTGATGCCCTTGACCCAAGGGTAGCATGATCATTTGACATTGGATTTGATTTGGGTTTGAAATGAGGCAAAAGTGGGTTAGCCCAAATTTCAAGTCAATTGGAGTTGATTTGGTTAGGTTTGGCTCAATTTGACTCATTTAGGTCAAATTGGGCTAGGTTGGGTCAAGTTGACCATTTTGTCAAATTGGGTCAAACTAAGGGTTTGGCAAAGTTCATATGTTCATTTGAGATGTTTTTGATTCAGTTAGTTTGGTTTAGTTTGGCTTAGATTTGATTTTGGCTCATTTAAATTCGTTTGGGTCAAATGGCTTAAGTTGATCAATTTGACCAAATTGGCCAAATTGGCTTGGGTGTTGGTTTGGGTTTAGTTGACCAATTGAATAATATTATAAGGTTTGGTGTCAATTAATTTAGATTTGGTTTTGATTTAGTCCAACTTAAACATTTAGGTCAATTTAGGCTAAGTAGGTCAATTGGGTCAAATCATAGCTTTGGTCAAGTTCAACAATCAGTTTGGAATAAATTTGGGTCATTGGTTGCAATCAATTTTGATTTGACCCAATTGGGTCTTTTAGGTCAATTTGGGTCAACTTGGTTCAAGAGGGCCAATTGGGTTTGATTTGACTCAATTGAAGGTCAAGTAATATTCAAATATTCATTTTGATTTGGTATGAATCATTGGTTTCAAGGGATTTAGCTTAGGATGCAATTTGGCTAGTTTGGGTTCATATAGGTTAAGGGTTAACTTGGTCAAATGACCAAGTTGACTTTGTTTGACCCAATTTGTGACAATTGATCAACCTAGGGTGATCAACAATCATGATGGGAGGTTTCGATGAGCTTGGTTCAATCTAATTTGGGTAGGATTAGAACTTGGCTCAAATAGGTTAAATTAGCCACTTTGGGTCAAGTGGACCAATTGGGTTTAGTTGGCTTGATTTTGGATTGATTTTGATTTAGTTGAGTTTATATGTGGATTTGGGATTGATATATAAATTCAATTAAAATTCAAATGGGTTTTAGTTCATTTGAACATTTCAAGTCAAAGAGTTAAGGTGGGTTTGACTTGGGTTGATTTTGGTTTGGCTTGATGATTGTAGATTTTATTTATATTTGTGAATATGATAGAAGGTACGATTGATTCATGAGAAAATCTATTGAATTTCGATTTTGGAATGAAGGAATTTGGCTAAGTCCATGGAGTTAGGTCATGTGGCTTAGGTTTGAATTTGATTTGGTTTGATTTAGTTTTGATGATTTAAATGTATATTTCATTTAAATTTGTGAAGAAGGATTGAAAATATGATTGATTTTGAGAAATTCAATTGAGTTTGACTTGATTTGGTTTAAGATTTGGCTAAGTCCATGTGATAGGTCATATAGCTTAGGAAGGGTTTTAATTTAATTTGATTTGATTTAGTTTTAATCATTTGAATATAGATTTGATTTATATTTAGGAAGATGATTGAAGATATAAATTGATTATGAGAAAATCAATTGATTTTGGATTGATTTGGATTAAGATTTGGCTATGTCCATGGGATAGGTCATATGGCTTAGGAAGGGTTTCAAGTTTGGATTTGATCATTGGCTTCAAACATTTGGTTTTGGAATTTGTGTTTGGATTTAGATTTGAATTTGATGTTTGAATTGAACTTGAGGTTTGGTTTGAGAAGGTGAACATCGATTGGATTTGGGTTGTAGGGTAGGAGGATCATCCTAATCCCTAAGGCATAACCTAATCTATGGTTAACCCTTCTAAGTCTTTAGCTTAGGTTAATTGTTTACCTATTAGAAGTGTCTTATGACTAGAAGACTTAGTGTTTAGAAGACTCTAAGTCTAAGATGGGAAGATTGAATCCACACTCCAAAGTGAGGTCAGGCCTTAATAGATGATTGGAAGATGAAGCCAAGTTTCACATTATAGACTCGATACATCTTTGAACACTTTGCTTGTGATACCATGGATACATGAGGACAACATAGTTCCATCCTCTCTACTTTAATGTATGAAGTTCGTGAGAGGTGGGATCGTCTTCTATGTCAAAGGAGATCTTAAGCCATTTACAATTCACGAGGTCGACATATATGAGGATGTGGCACTACCTCCCTCAAAATTAACAAGTCTATTCTTGTGAACTTGGCCAAAGTTAAAAAATAAAATAAAAAGAAAAAGGAAGAGAAAAAAAAAAGAGAAAAGTAAAGAGAAAATGAAAAAGAAAATAAAAGGGAGCAGAAATACACTTGGTGGAGGAAGTGGAGCCTGACATTAGATTTCACCCATAGTTCGTTATTCCATTCAAACATATAGGTAGGATGACCTGACCTCCACTAGGCAGAGGAAGAGGCCAGTTTAGAAGCAATCCCAGGGGTGGAAAACATCCTTATTGGCCACCTAATAGAAGATATGTCCCAACTACCAAGAGTACACCTACTATCCATATAGACTTAGAATCTAGTTCATAGGATGAGTCTTATATGGTTTGCACACAAGCGAGCTCTTCTCAGTAGTAGATTCCCTTGGAGGTGACACTTGAGCCAGATAATGATGAAGACTGGGCTCCAAAGCAAAGCATAAGTGTATCCAAGTCTATATGTGAAATAGTTATGCATCAGTTGAGAACCTTAGCTCTAACCCCACTTTCCTCTCAAAAGTAGGGTTTGGTAGTTAAGAAGCCTAAGTCATCCACAAGTGTGAAGACTCAGAGGTTCTTTTTGGAAGCATCATCCTCAAGTCAAGAAGTTGATGTAGAACTTGAGAATGATTCATATAAAGATTTAATAGAATTACCTTTTGATTGGGTCTTTCCTTGTGTTCATAATTTAGCAAAGAAAGGGTTAGTCCTAGATACTTGATCAAAGTACAGGTCAGATTACTTCAAAAGAATATGGAAAAACAAATGCAAAAGCTCTCAATCAAGATCAGGACTAGGATTCGATACAATGTGTTCAGTCAATGATGATGATTACTTCTTAGTCATCATAAATCATTTGGAATTTAATAGGTTCTTTTCAAATCACATTAACTCATATGAGGAGCTGTGCTTAGAAACTTTAGATGATCTAGAAGATTTTGAAGTCAAAGATGCAACTCTAGAGTTTGAAGAACATATCAAGTCAGCCATCTATGAGATCAAGGAAATCAACTTAGGAACTGAATAAGATCCACGCCTAACATACATCAGCTCTTTGTTGAATTAAATTGAAACAAATGACTTAGTTAGGCTATTGACTGAGTTTAAGGACTACTTTTTGCATGAAGTTATGAAGAGATGCATGGATTGGCTTCTAATGTAGCAGTCCATAAACTAGCAATAGAGCCTACTGCTAACCCTATCAAGCAAGGTCCTAGACGCATGCAATTAGATATAGAACAACAAGTCATTTATAAAGTCAAGAAATTGATCGATGTTGGCTTCATTCGGGAAGAAAAATACCCTACCTGGTTAGTCAGCATCACCCTAGTTAAGAAAGGAATGGCTTGATGAACATATGTGTTGATTTTAGTGATTTAAGTAAGGCATGTCCAAAAGGTGAATTTTCACTACCAATCCTGGAGTTGATGGTAGACATTGCCTCATCTCATGCAGTCTTCTCTTTCATGGATGGCTCATCTAGATATAACCAAATAAATATGACCACTGAAGATGAAAGAAACACTACTTTTAGAACCCTAATCAGAATTTATTGCTATAAGGTCATGCCTTTTAAAAATGCGATGCTACTATGAATTGAATCTTCAATGAACTCATTCATCATCAAGTCGAGTGCTATGTTGATGATCTCATGGTCAAAAGTAGAGAAAAGGAAGACCATATCTTTGACTTGAAGTAGTTTTTGAACAGTTAAGACAATTTAATCTCAAAAGGAACCCCCTGAAGTGTGCATTCAAAGTAGATTCAGGGAAATTCCTTGGGTTTGTTGTCCGACATAAGGGAAATGAAATTGATCAGGAGAAGATCAATGCGAGATTAGAAACTCCACCCCCTAAAAGTTTAACTCAACTCAGATCATTCCAAGGGTGGTTGGAGTATTTAAGATGCTTTATATCTAACATATTAGGAAAATGTTAGCCATTCTCAGCACTTGTCAAAAAGGATGCCAAGTTTAAGTGGGATGACAAGTGTGAGCTTGCCTTCAAAGACATCAAGCATTACAGGGGCACTAGTTCTAGCTATCAGCAAGCCATTCATACTTTACAATCTTGTGTTAGATGACTCCCTTGGTGCTTTGTTGGCCCAAGCCAATGATGAAGGGAAGGAAAATGCACTCTACTACCTTCATCTAATCCCTCGAGGCTAATTATCCACCCATTGAGAAGCATTGCCTAGCTTTAATATTTGCATCCCAAAAGCACATCACTACATGGTTCCTCATAAGGTGAACTTAATCTCTAGGATCAATCCACTATAGTATCTCATGACATGGCTTCACAGACGGTTAATGATGGTCCATGATCCTCTTTTTGTGACATTGACATTACCCCTTCATATGGTGAAAGGACAAGCATTAGTAGATTTCTTAGCAACACACCCACTTCCTACTGACTCTCTACTTAGTGATGATCTCCCCGATGAAAAAATCATGAACATAGGGGATACTAGCATTCACCATTGGGAGATGTACTTTGATGGTGTGGCTTCCTCTCAAAGAGGAGAAAAACCATAATCTACTATTCAAGGAAAGGTAGGGGTAGAAATAGTTCTCTTTACTCTGGACCATGATGAGATTCTCATATCATCTCCTTGAACCAACAATGAAGCCAAATATGAGGCTCGATTACCTATTTAGAGTTTACTATAAGTCCATCAACATCAAGGATTCTAGTTATCAACCAAATTGTTGGGTCTTATAAGGTTATAAAAGCTCATCTACCATAAGTACACCATGGAGTTATTGGCCCCAAATAGGTTACCATTTATAATATTCCTCAAGGAGATTTATTGTAGCATATGCTTTGTCCAAGCTTGCCAATGGGTTGGCATGTTCAGAGGATGAGTTCATATCAATAAAGGTCTAAAATAGACAAGTCTTATCATTTATTGATATTGAACTCATCAAAAAGTACTCTCTTGAAGGGGAGGTTGCCATTGCCAGAAGAAGGGGAGTTAGATTGGAGGCAACCATTCATGGATTACTTAAATAAAGGCTTACTACCTCGGAGAAGTCCCAAGCCCATCAAATGAAGGAGAGCACTATCCATGGTCTTGTGGATTGTGTCTTATATTAGCGTCTTTTCGATCATATGTGGTTATGTTGTTCAGACAAGCATGAATCTTGTAAGATCATGAATGAGGTACACTCATGATTAAGTGGAGCCAACCAATCCTGTCTAAAGATGAAAGCCAAGATCAAGAGATTAGGATATTACTGGCCATCGATGATCAAAGAGTACATGGATACGGAAAAGAGATGCCACCAATGTCAAATACACGATGTGGTCCAACACCAACCACCTAACATTCTAAATCATACAATGGCTTCATGGCCATTTGAGTGTTGGGGTATCAACATAGTGGGTCTGATTGATCATTCTTTTTCTAAGGGTCATCGGTTCATCTTAGTTTCTACTGACTACTTTTCTAAATGGGCGAAGATGATTCCACTCAAAGAGTCCACTTCGCATGTGCTCTAGTTTTTTAGAAACCATATCGTACATAGGTTTGGAGTGCCTTGATGAATTATATCTGATAATGGTAATGCATTCAAGAGAACCGAGATCAATAACTTTGCCCAGAGACATAGCATAGATTAAAGATATTCTACCATCAACTACCCGAGGGCAAACGGTTGTTGACCTCACTTTTGGAGTGAGCTCTTAACCTCCTCTTCTTAGACTTAGGACTCTTCTAGACACTAAGAACTCCTTAGTCATAAGACACTTCTAGTGATTAGGTGAACACCTAACTTAAGCCTAGAGACTTAGAAGTGTTAATCATAAGATTAGGCTATGCGATCGATATAATTCATGTGATCGGCCTCTACGTGATCTAATTTGGGATCATCTGTGATCTGATCTAGAGCGAGCCCGGTCATTTTCCTACCCTCAAAAGGCGTTGCGTTGTGCGTATTTCCTTTTTATATAAAAAAATTAATTTAAATCACATGAAACTTCAAAAATTCATAAAAAATAAAATATTTAGCCAAAAATTACAAACAAGGGCTCATTGGATTCATCTTTCTGAGAGAAATCTAATAAACTCAAAATCTCAAGATTTTACTAGTATTTGAGCTTAATTTAAGTTTTAGTAAAATCAAATTTCATTATAAACCAAAATATAATTCAGATTAAGTTGAAATTTTCAAGGATTGAAACTAAAGTTAAAACACACCTGCCATAAAAATTTCAAGTAAAAAGGACTTCCGGTTTGGGAAAAATTGAATTTTAAAGTTCAGATTATTCATTTTAATAAATTAAATCAAATAAAAATTTAGACATTTACAAAAATTTTTAGAATGGCTTAAATCACTTCAATTGACATCTAGGACTCTTAGGAAAATAATGTGATCTTGAATCTAATGAAACCCAAAAATATTTAAGAGTAGAGTTGAATCAATTAAGAAGTTAATTAAAACATAACCAACAAATAATTTAAATATAAAATTAAAATCAGAAATGAAATAGCACTTAAGCAATCATTAATCAAATATCAAACCAAAAAATATATATAATCTATAGAGGAGATTAAATTAAATATGTTTAAACCTGTTTTGGTTAATAAAACTCAATTAAAAGAATAAATCTTAAATCAAACCCAAAATTCAAGAAATTTAGGAAACTTTAATCATTTGATACTAATCGAATTAAACCAAATAAAATTAAAGTAAACTTAATTAACATATGATTAAATCACATCTATTTGGAATAAGATAATTAATTAGCCGATAAATATTTTAACCTAATAAGTAAATCAAACATGTTAATAAAATCAAACAAACATAA
This sequence comes from Cymbidium sinense, assembly GCA_021442155.1. Classification (NCBI taxonomy): domain Eukaryota; kingdom Viridiplantae; phylum Streptophyta; class Magnoliopsida; order Asparagales; family Orchidaceae; genus Cymbidium; species Cymbidium sinense. The sequence continues at coordinate 242,203,690 of CM038214.1, read as the reverse complement.
TAAATGAATCAAATCAAATAAAACTCTAATCATAAATCAAACTTAATTGAAATGGAAATAAACAATTAATTTAAGTCATTAATATCTCTTAAACAAACCCATTAATCTAATGATTTAAAAATTTAGTTACCCTTAATCAAACTTAATTAATTAAACATCTAATTAATGAAAACTTAATAAATTAATCCATCATCTTATTTAATCAAATTAATTTAAATAAGTTACATTAAAGCTAACTCTAAAATTAAGCTTAAATCAAACCCCTAATTAAATTTAATAATCACACCCCTCAAGTAAACTAATCAAGTTATTGAAATTAATCATATTAAACCTAAGGTTAATCAAAAATAATTAAGATGCAATTAAACACTAATAAAAAACCTAAATTAAACCTAAATCATTAAGTCTCTAATTAAAACCATTAATTAATCTAATAATTTAATTTTAATTACCCTTAATCAAACTTTCAAACACCTATTAATGAAACTTAATAAATTAATCCATCATCTTAATAAACTAAAATAATTTTATAAATCACATTAAAATTAATCCAAATCAAAAACCTAATAATCAACTAATTAAATCACACCTATTAAATAAACTAATAAATTAATTAATTAATCAAACTTAAAGCTTAACTAAACATAAAATGTAATGCTAATAAAATCCTAATTTAAACTTAAATCATTAAGTCACTTACATCATTAACCTAAATAAATATGAAATCAAATTAAAGATTAAACAAATCTTTATTTAATTAAATAATGAATCACACCTCTTAAATAAAATAATTAAGTTAATTAAATTAATCATTTTAAACCTAACCTTAATCAAACATAAATGTAATTAAATACTAATCAAAACATAAATTAAACCTAAATTATTAAGTGATGGATTACATCATTAGTCTAAACAAATATGAAACCAAATTGAAAATTAAACAAACCTTTATAGTTATCATAAATACACTTCTTAATAAAACTAATCACATAATCACATTGAACTTAAGCAAACCCATAGACCAATAAAGCTAATCAAATTAAATTAAATCAAATTAAATTAAAATTAAGAAAGAATCTCATCAATTTAATATATAATAAAATCAAATCTCATTCAACCTACTTAAATAAAATAGACTAATCAACTATCAAATGTATGAAATCAAAATACAAACCAAACTTTGATGAACATGACAAATGGATGTGATCAAAAATAAAATCCTAATTACAAAGAATCAAACTTAATTAAAATGAAAATAAAATTTCAATTAATCTAATCTGATCAAACTTCAAATAAATGAACAAGAATCAAATAAGCAAGAAATTAAGTAACATAACCATAATCAATAAAAAGAATTAAATATTAATTCAAAAGGATATTGAATTATCAAGATTTAACTAAACAAATATATCTAATCTAAAATTCATTAATCAGAAGAACATGAACTTAAACAAACTTAAATTTCATTAGATTTTAAGGATATTGAATTATCAAAATTTAATTAAAAAAACATCTAATTTGAAATTAACCAATCAAAAACACATGAATTTAAAGCGTAGGAGGAGTTAGCTACGTCACTCAGGTTAATAAGTTATGTGGTTTATTCTCTCTTATGGAGGTAAACCATATACCTATTTTCACCTTAGATTTAGGTCGTGCCTTTGTTTTGTACCAAGGCTCCTTAGTTTAGGAATCTGAGGTAGTTATTTCCTTCAGGCTACAAGCATAAGTCCTCACCTCTTAGGCATTTTGATAATCTTATGTTGTGAATTATAAGCCCTAGCAATCTAGTAAAATGTCAACTCAAATAATTAACACTCTTCAATTTCAAAAATATAATGCGCAATTATAGGGTAGATTGGAATGCTCACTAGGCTTCCTAGTATCATGAGAATTTCCTACTTTCTCTCTTTGGATTCCAAAAAATAAGTCTTCTCCTTGATCTATCCCATTTGATTTTCTAAAATAGCCAATCCTTTGATAGTCTTAAACCTTGAAATCTTTCGAGACCCTAATTGTCTAATTTAATCTAGAGTATTCTTAAGGAATTCCCATTTTTTAGGATGTAATTAACTATGGGGGCTTGCCTCCATGGGGAACTTAATGAACCTGGCTTAAAATAAACCCTACTTTACTTTTCCATGTAAAGTAAGGGAAAGATATCTGGTATATTCGAAGACCCATCATGCCTTAGGAGTCCTTATTAGGTGATTATTTCCATTATAGAGTGATGATTTCTATCTTTTGTGATTATACATTATTTTTTAATGTCTTACCCTATCACTTCAATAAATACCCCCTAAGATCTGCATGTCATCCTACATATCAAAAATAAACACCAAAGATTTTTATGGGGACTCCGCTGGGGATGGTTCCTCTCTCCATCTTTAGTAGAAAATTATTGTCTCCAAGCATCGATAGTGGACTTATATTATATATAAGTCTGAGACTATCATTCTTTCCATTGGCACTTAGCTTATTTCATACTTAAGCAAACCTCGCCAACTTCCTTTAGGTTTTAGGACCTCACTCTATGTAGATCTTAAAATCCATACTGGGTACTCTTAATAGGTGAAATTAAAATTAATCAAACAAATGAGATGACCAAAATTAAGAATCTCTTCACCATTCTAATGGTGAGGCAAGGTTCATTCCATGAACAATAAGAGAATAAAACTCTTCTATAAAATAACATGTCTTTCCAAAAGCACTTTTCAAAATCCACATAAGAGATCTGACAAAAGTTTGCAAGAAATTTTCACAAAACACATATAGCCAAACCTCGTTTAACAAATCCTATGATTGTTACATGAGGTCCTTTTCAAAATCAAAATCAATCATTTTTAATTTCTTTTTCAAAAACACCTTTTCTTTGGAAATAGCTATCCCCATCCTACACACTCAAATTTGTTGGATGGAGATTCTATTTTTGAATAAAATCATGATATAAAAAATTAAAACTCCACTTAGCATACTTCACATGTGCTAGAGCTGAAGTATTCTCTCTTTTCAAAAGTAATAAACCATACACACAAAAGAGAAGTCAAGATATATTTGAACCCCCCCCCCCACTTGACATACCTAAAATTTTCAAATGGGAATTCCCCTTGCCTTGGAGAAGGTAGTGCAAATTGAATTTTATTTGCATTTGTTTGATAAAAATCCTACTTATCAAAGTCTTGGACTTCAAAACACATCGGTAGCTCATTTGACATGTCCAAGTATGTTGAATGAGAACCCATTTTTTAAAAAAATCATAAGAACAAATTGAACTCCATTTAACATACCTAATTTTGTTAAATAAGTTCATTTTCTTTCAAAAATCTTAAACACATTTGACTTTCACTTAACGTACCAAGTTTATTAAATGAGAGTTTCATTTTCAAAATCATAAACACATTTGACTTTCACTTAACATACTAAATTTGTTAAGTGAGAGTTTCATTTTCAAAACAATCACAAACACATTTGACTTTCACTTAACATACCAAATTTGTTAAGTGAGATTTTCATTTTCAAAAAAAAATAAAATCATAAACACATTTGACTTTCACTTAACATATCAAATTTGTTAAGTGAGAGTTTCATTTTCAAAATCACAATCACGTTTGAATTTCACTTAGCATACTAAATTTATTAAGTGAGAGTTTCATTTTTGAAAATCATAAGCACATTTGACTTTAAACAACATACCAAATTTGTTAAGTGAAAGTTTTATTTTCAAAATCATAAATACATTTGACTTTCACTTAACATACCAAATTTTTTAAGTAAGAGTTTCATTTTCAAAATCATAAACACATTTGACTTTCACTTAACATGCCAAATTTGTTAAGTGAGAGTTTCATTTTAAAAATCATAAACACATTTGACTTTCACTTAACATACCAAATTTGTTAAGTGAGAGTTTCATTTTCAAAATAACAATCACATTTGACTTTCACTTAGCATACCAAATTTGTTAAGTGAGAGTTTCATTTTTAAATGATAAACACATTTAACTTTCACTTAACATACCAAATTTATTAAATGAGAGTTTCATTTTCAAAATCTTAAACACATATGACTATCACTTAACATACCAAAGTTGTTAAGTGAGGGTCTCTTTTCAACACACATTTGATCCATATTTTAACATTTTAAATTTGTTAAATAAGGATCCAATTATTCATGTCCAACCACACTTGAGCTTCACTTAATATACCAAATTTGTTAAGTGAGAGTCTCATCCTCAAAGAAAAACAAATATATCTCAAACACATTTGGGGCTTTCATTTAACATACCAAATCTATTAAGTTGAACTCCCATCTTCAAAGAAAAGCAAATTTATCTCACAATCATATTTGACTTTCACTTAGCATACCAAATTTGTTAAGTGAAAGTCTCATCATCAAGCACAAATCAAACACATGTGACCTCTACTTAACATACCAAATTTGTTAAGTAAGAAGCCCCATTTTCAAATTAAAATATCACACAATCAAATCTTCACAAGCAAAAATATTTCAAACACACAATCACAACTTCTTCTTAACATACCCAAATTTGCTAAGTAGAGGTCTTTCAAACTATCAATATTTTCAAATAAGATGCACACAAAAAATATCTCCAAGAAAATCTCTCGTCAAATTTTAGAACCCCGCCCAACCTACCTTAATCGGCTGAGTATGGGTTCTAAATTGAAATCAAATGGCAAAGACTCTTCTCAATATCCAAATCTCTCTAGTGAGCCCCACTTAACATATTTGAATTGTTGAGTGTGGGTTCAAAACTCCAAATTTTTAGTACTTTCATGGAACAAATACCAAGGAAGAAATCTATATATGTTGTATTTCCACAAATGTAGACATACAACTCAGATTAGCCAGTGTAGTCTTTTAAATTTTCACACATGGTGGCTTAGAAGTACGTGTTTACTTTTCCTATTGGGATGGATTTGGCCTTGGATCGGGCTAGCTTCCCACAGATTGACTTTTCCCACCTCATTCATTTTGGTTAAGATTTTGAGTAGGCTAGGATCACTTGTGGGGGCGACCCTCCTCATTAGAAGTGTGGTGGTAGCAAAAGGCGGTCATCCAGTTGAGATGCCATCTCGAGTTTCCCTCAGAAGAGGAAGGTTGTGGAAGTTCTTGTAGATTATAGTTCGGTGCCAGTACACCATGGTTCCCCTCTACCCTTGGTGGGCTAGCACCCACTCGTTGGCTCCCAAGGGGAAGGCTACCCTATCTTCGGGATAGTCTCCCCCATGAGGTTGCTACCTCCTAGTAGGACTGACACCGCAGATCGCCAAGATCAAGCCGGAGCTAAAGGTAGCTTTCTACAGGAGATCTAGGATAGTGTTTCTTCTTATCACGGAGAACAAGTTTCACCCCCCTCTAGTTCTAATGGAGAGGCTGACATTAGGAGGATCTCAATTTTATCTCCACCCACAGTTCATTTTGAGGCTCCTATCAGTGATAGGAGAATATGGTATGCTAGCCTCAGATTAGTTCTGCACCGAGTTGGCAGAGCTTATAGACGATTAGATTCTTGGGCTCAATTTGATATTCATTTTATCATCTTTCGCAGTATGGGCAGACACATCAGATAAGAGAGGGCCAAGGAGGTTTGTGCATCAGTACAGATTACTAGCAGAGAGAGACGTAGGTATGTCAGACAGTCGACAGCCTCAACCATCATGGACTTTCTCGATCGATGTGCAACCTACGCTGATCATACTGATAGCATTCTATTGACGGGTACTTCCCACCATAAGAGAAGCTCACTAAAGTCTGTTGCCTCCACCACCAATCCACTCCTCAGCCCCAAACACCTATTCGTCCCACCATACCACCATCATGAGGTGACTACAACGGGCATAGAAGAAGGGGATAGTTCTGCAGTCCCCATGGCAGTAGAACCTCCCGCAATCGGTGTTCAGTGGGCAATGATCAACATATACCTATCAGTGAGCACAATCCTCTTAGAGATAGTAGTACAATGGTAAGCAATACCAGATGTATTTTTGTCAGTGAGCATAGCCCCACCACCGGTTAGCAGCGAGTGTTTATCCTTGCACGATTAGATCGCTCTTCAGATGAGATCGTTGCTCAGTACATTGCTGAGAAGAGGGAACTATTTAGGGATGATTTCTTTGATAAAGAGGATGCTAGGGTCAGTTTAGATCTAGATGGGGAAGATCTCTTGGAGGACTCAGCGAAAGTCCATATGGTCGACACTAGGGGTTCCCTTCTTAGGGATCAGCATAGCTAAGAGGGTGTTGTAGTTAAGCAAGAAGACACAGCTCATTCAACCCAACACCTTCATCAGCAACTGAAGTAGAGAGATGAGCATGTCACGAAGATGGAGAAAATAGTTGAAGACTTATTAGTAGCAGTCCTAGCATTTCAAGGCCAAGCTCCATCAATACAGCTTACTCCCTTAGAGGCTGATCACCATGGGTTGTTGCATATTCTGGTCAGCCCAAGAGTACATCTCCTGTATACTAGGATAGTGGCAGCATGCATAGGAAGGTGGTGGATAGCACCTCCATGCAAGAGAAAGATATCAAGCAGTTAGTTGAGCAGCAAGTGAAGGATGTGTTGGCACAAGCCTGAGGTAGCTTATCTATTCCAAAGGGTAGACCCAACCCGGAGTAATTTGATGGTGTCCAATATCCTAAGGGTTTTGTGTCACCTTCCTTCAAAATTTTGATGGTGGAACCCTGTTGGCATAGCTTTTTAGGCTGAATATTGTAATGTCAGCAGCAACGATGCAATTCTATTTTATCTCTTTGTCAGTAGTTTGACAAGCATCACATTTGATTGGTATGCTAAACTACCAAATGGTTCAGTAAAGGCATTTGTTGAGTTGGAGCAACTCTTTATTAAGAGATTTGTTGGAGCTCAGTAAAGGGTAACTGTGGGCGATCTCGTCGTAGATTAACAATGCCCTGGTGAGTCTCTTATTGATTACATTCTTAGATGGTGCAATTTAAGTATGAAATGTGAACCATAGCTGTTTGAATAGCATGCCATTGAAATTTTACTCAAGAATATTCATGGCTCGGTCACCTTCATGCTTCAAGGATTTACCATTAAGACATTTGAAAGTTAATCAACAAGATAACTAGCTTACAAGGGGAAGTCAAACATTATTCAAACCCAAGCCACAGAAAGAATTCGAGAAGAAGCCAAGAGTAGTAGAATCAGTAGATAAAGAGAAGTAGCCAGCCAGGGCTCAATATGAGAGACCTCATGCACAACAGCTTTCATTGATAACTCCTCTACTGCTACCTCGACCAGCATACCTACCACCACTGCTGCCACAATCACTGCCGCCTCCTCCTCCATAATATACTCACCAGCATTACTCATATCCATTGCCAGGTAGCTATTACCCACCTACTCTTTCTGATAAATTGAATAAGCCATATTATTTCAAGAGGGTGGGTAGTTAGGAAGATCTTTAAGAATCTCTTAAAGAAACCTAACTTCAGTTACCTGAGCCCAAGAGGCCCGAAGATGTGGGCAACAGTAATGATTCTAACTATTTCCCCTACCACCGCATGGTTAGTCATGTCACCAAAACCTTTGACCATGATTTTTGATCACCCTAGGATGATCAATTTCAATCAATTGGGCCAAACCAAGCCCAATTGGCCATTTGATCCAAATTGACCCAAATTGGCCTAAAGGACCAAATCAGGTCAAATCATTATCTAACCCAAATTGATTGCAATCAATGGCTCAAGTTCATTCCAAATATATTATTGAACTTAACTAAAGTATAATTAAACCCAATTTGATCGATCGAGCCCAATTAGTCAACTTGACCCAACGTAGCCCAAATTGGCCTAAAGGGTCAATTTGGCCTAAATCTAAATTAAATACAAATTAATTCAAACCAAGACCACATCCATCTTCAATTAGCCAATTGAGCATGAATCAACCCATAACCCAAGCTAATTTTCCCAATTTTAGTCAAATGGGTCAATTTGACCCAATATGACCCAAATGACCTAAATTGGGCCAAATCTCATGAAACCAAGCCAAGACCCATTGGCGGCTGATCAAACCCAACCCAAACCCATTTGGGATCAGTCCAAAACTAATCCAACCCATTTAAATCCCTCATGGATCCTCCCCCACATAGGATTCCACCCAATCTCATTTCATTCTTCCCCATCACATGCACTTAACTCCAGCCCAACATTTGAATTGAATAGGGCTGATCATATGGTAGCAAGAGAGGACTTCAGAGCAAAAATCTAAAATCTTTAGTCAATCTATCATCCACCCCAACCACCCCAAGCATGATGGCAATCAATTTGGAGTCAAAAAAATTCAAAAAATATTGAATTTTTGGCCATTATAAAAGGAGGGGGAGATGAGGCTTGAGATCACTTCCTCCCACCACAATCCCAAAAGCTCCCCAAAGCCAAAAGGAAACCATCCCTCAACTCTTTGATCCATGTTTTAGCTCAAAAACACAAATAATTTCTCTTCTTGTGAGGCGATGGTAGACATCGAAGAAGGTGACAATTCGAAGGGAGGCAAGGGCTAAAGATCACTCCAAAGCTTCCTCACATACCTAGGAGTTCACTTGGATCTTCACCGCCATCGAAAAACATCACTAGCGAGGTAAATTTTGCTAAATCGTATTTGGCCTTAGGATATCATGCATTTTGTATTAATTTTCTTGTGATTTTAAGAATTCTCCTTAGATAATCCCACATTTTTACTTTAAATCATCCCATTTAGAAAATAGAATTTTTTCGGTACAAAAATGGGTCCATTTGGACAAGTTTTGGCTTAGAAATCCTCATTTTTTCAAAAAAAAAGCTTGGAAGCACTATTCATCGGCTGATGGGCTCGCCATCGATCCGTGGTTCGGGATCGGAAGGCTTAAACGATCGTGCGGACCATCGATCGCGCGGTTTGAATGATCGGGACCATCTGCGTGGATAGCGCGATCCCGGATCACCTACCTGATAATGTCGATGGCGTGGTTCATGGTATCGGACAGCTCAAATTGTGTGCCGATCGAGCGATCCTGGCCTCTACATTATGTGATCTAATCTGGACATCCGATCCATGATCGAATGGTCTAGAAATGCCAGTCATTTCCCTTCAAGGTTGGCGTCGGTATGTATTTCCTTTTTATAAAAAAAGAATTAATTTAAATCACCTGAAATTTAAAAATTCATAAAAAATAAAATATTTAGCCAAAAATTGCAAACAATGGCTCATTGGATTCGTCATTCTAAGAGGAATCTAATAAACCCGAAATCATTAAATTTTATTAAGTATTTTGAGCTTTATTTAAGTTTTAATAAAAATAAAATTTTATTAATCAAACCAAAAATATAAGTTAGATTAAGTTAACATTTTCAGGGATTGAAACTAGAGTTAAAACACACCTACCATAAATATTTCAAGTGAAAAGCACTTCAGGATTAGTGGAAATTAAAATTTGAAATTTAGATTGTTCATTTTAATAAATTAAATTAAATAAAAATTTAGAAATTTACAAAAATCTTTAGAATGGTTAAATCACTTCAATTGACATCTAGGACTCTTAAGAAAATTATGTGATCTTCTAAATCCTAATGAAGCCAAATAAACATTTAAGAGTAGAGTTTAATCAATTAAGAAGTTAATTAAAATATAACCTATAAACAATTTAAATATCAAATCAAAATTAGAAATGAAATAGCAATTAAGCAATCATTAATCAAACCTCAAATCAAAAAAATATCAACTTTATACGAGATTAAATTAAATATGATTAAACCTATTTAGGTTAATAAAACTCAATTAAAAGATTAAATCTTAAATCAAACCCAAAATTCAACAAATTTAGGAAACTTTAATCATTTGATACTAATCGAATTAAACCAAATAAAATTAAAGTAAACTTAATTAACATATGATTAAATCACATCCATTTGGAATAAGATAATTAATTAACTAATAAATATTTCAACCTAATAACTAAATCAAACATGTTAATGAAATCAAACAAACATAATAAATGAATCAAATTAAATAAAACTCTAATCATAAATAATCAAACTTAATTGAAATGAATTAAAAAATTAATTCACTTAATAATAATGATGGTAACAACAATAATCCTTTCATTCAAATAAAGGAAAACACTTAACTAAACCAAATCACTCACATGTGGAAATTAAGTCATTAATCTCAATTAAATTAATTAATCTAATGATTTAAAATTTTAATTACCCTTAATTAAACTTAATTAATTAAACATCTAATTAATGCAAACTTAATAAATTAATCCATCATCTTAATTAATCAAATTAATTTAAATAAGTTAAATTAAAGCTACTCAAAAATTATGCTTAAATCAAACCCCTAATTTATTTAATAATCACACCCCTCAAGTAAACTAATTAAGTTAATCAAATTAAACATATTAAAGCTAAGCTTAATTAAACATAATTAAGATGAAATTAAACACTAATTAAAACCTAAATTAAACTTAAATCATTAAGTCATTAATCTCTAATTAATTAAATGCTTAATTAATCTAATAATTTAAAATTTTAATTACCCTTAATCAAACTTAATTAATCAATCACCTAATTAATGCAAGCTTAATAAATTAATCCATCATCATAATAAACTAAATTAATTTTATCAATCACACTAAAATTAATCCAAATCAAAAACCTAATTAATCTACTAATTAATTTAATCACACCTATTAAATAAACTAATTAAGTCAATTAAATTATTCATATTAAACTTAATCTTAACTAAACATAAAATGTAATTAAATGCTAACCAAATCATAATTTAAACTTAAATCATTAACTCACTAATTACATCATTAACCTAAATAAATATGAAATCAAATTAAAGATTAAACAAATATTTATTTAATTTAATAATTATTCACACCTCTTAAATAAAATAATTAAGTTAATTAAATTAACCATATTAAACCTAAGCTTAATCAAACATAAATACAATTAAATACTAATCAAAACCTAAATTAAACCTAAATTATTAGTCATTAATTACATCATTAGTCTAAAAAAATATGAAACCAAATTAAAAATTAAGAAAACCTTTATAATTAACATAAATACACATCTTAATTAAACAAATCACATAATCACATTGAACCTAAGTAAACCCATAGACCAAAAAAGATAATCAAATAAAATAAAATCAAATTAAATTGAAATTAAGAAAGACTCTCATCAATTTAATATGTAATCAAATAAAATCTCATTCAACCTACCTAAATAAGATAGAATAATCAACTATCCAATGTATGAAATTAAAATACAAACCAAACTTTGATGAACATGACAAATGGATGTGATAAAAAAAATCCTAATTACAAAGAATCAAACTCAATTAAAATCAAAATAAAATTTCAATTAATCTAATCCGATCAAACTACAAATAAATGAACCACAATCAAATAAGCATGAAATTAAGTCACAAAACCATAATCAAAGAAAAGAATTAAATATTAATTCAAAAGGATATTGAATTACCAAGATTTAACTAAACCAAAGACATCTAATCTAAAATTAATCAATCAAAAGAACATGAACTTAAATAAACTTAAACTTCATTAGATATTAAGGATATTGAATTATCAAAATTTAATTAAACCAAAAAAATCTAATATGAAATTAACCAATCAAAAACACATGAATTTAAACAAACTTAAACATCCTTAGAAATTAAGGATATTGAATTATCAAGATGCAATTAAACTAAAACATCTAATCTGAAATCAATCAATCAAATACTTAAACAAACTCTAATTCTAAATTCTAAATCAAGTCACATAAATCAAATTAAATGAATTACACAAATTCAAATGGGCTAATTAAGATACTTAAATACCTTAATTAGACTCTTTAGGAGTTATGATGTAGAATAGGGTGAGTTCTATCTACAAATGGAATTCATTCTACTCTTCATTCTTGAAAACTTAAACATCACTTTAACAAAATAAAAATGAAATAAAAATGAAAAATAAATCATTAAATCATTTAAATTGTATCACCTAAAGGTATAATTTAAACACATTCAAACTCCAAATTGAAACTTAAACTATAAAAGCCTATAAAGTCTTATCACACAAGCCTTAAGCACACACATTAGAATACTAAGTCACCCCTTGTAGTGCTAAGTTAGGGCATTGTATGTATGATGTTGTGTTTTGTTTTGTGATGTAATATTTTAGACTGGATGTTAGGGTGTAGGTTTCATAGACTGGATGTTAGGCCTTTATTAGCCTAATCATGTTTTTACAGGGGGTTGTGTTTAAGGGGCTACTGTAATAATAATATAAATGCTTTTACTATGTAGGTTGCGTAGCCTCTAAGCATAACATATGTTAGGACAGGTGGGCTTGGTTACCCATGTGTGGGGTGCTAAGTCCAAATTATTCATATAACTTCTTGGGTTGTATGGTGTGTTTAGCTAACATTTATTTTGCAGGTGTAGCTAGATTTACTTTTCCTATTTTAATGTAATTTTGTATTAGGAATTAGGATTAGTGTTATGGGGGATTAGGATGAGTAGTGGCCAGAAGGCTTAGTCCCTGGGGTGCCTTGTGTGCCTTTGGAGAAAATCAAATTAAAAGAAAAAAATAAGGAATGAATGAAGAAACGAAGACCCCCCCATAGCATGTATTTTTTTTGTAATCTAGGTTGCATAAGGGTAGAGCTCGACTACCCATATTTTTTTCTCTTTTTGGGGTGTACGGCTGAACCCGACCGCACTAGCCTTTTATTCTTTTATGATAGTCTATAAAAGTAGTTTGATGTTGTGTTTAGATTATGCATTAGAACAACATGCTTTTCATAGTTTCTTTATGATTGATGCTTGAATGTGTGGCCTGGATGCGATAGGCTCTTAGGATAAAAATTATTTTCTCTACCCCAATTAATAACTCATAACTAAAATTTTAAAATAATTCATAACCTCACATAAAAGCCTAGGAATTAAATCAAGATAATAAAATTTTTAGCACTCCTTTAGCTGGATGGATAAATGTATAATATCATGCATGTCATATTATTTCACTCTTGCTAAGAGGGGACTTCCATCTTTGCTAGAGAATCAAGGCTTAACCTGTGAGAGCCTTTGGTGGAAGAACACCTCTTTCTCTCTTAATTTGGCCCATAATCAAATTCTCATGCATTTAGGCATACAAAATCCCTACCTTGTGTCAAAATAAAAAGTCCAAAGAATAAAATAAATTTGATAAAATTTGCATTAGATTAATTCATGGATTCATACCACTCATGCTCTAGTCTCTTAGGGAGTGAGTTTAAGGACTTAGTCTCCTTTCTAAATGAACAACAATTTAGCCATCTTACAAAGCATAAGACTTTCCTACATGGATTTAAAGCGTAGGAGGAGTTAGCTGGCTGTTACTCCAGGCAATAATAAGTCTAGCAGTTGGGTGGTTTATTGTCTCTTGTGGAGGTAAACCATATACCTATTTTTGCCTTAAATTTATGTCATGTATATTTAGGTCATGCCTTTATTTTGTATCGAGGCTCCTTAGTTTAGGAATCTAAGGTAGCTATTTCTTTTGGGCTAAAAGCATAATTCCTCACCTCTTAGGCATTTCCATAATCTTATATTCTGGAATTATAAGCTCTAGCAATCTAATAAAATGTCAACTCAAATAATTAATGTTATTCAATTTCAAAAATATAAAGCCTAATTATAGGGTATATTGGAATGCTCACTAGGCTTCCTAATATCATGAGCATTTCCTACTTTCTCCCTTTGGATTCCAAAAAATAAGTCTTCTCCTTGATATATCCTATTCAATTTTCTAAAATAGCCAATCCTTTGATAGTCTTAAACCTTAAAATCTTTAGAGACCCTAATTTTCTACTTTAATTGAGAGTATTCTTAAGGAAATCTCATTACTTTGGATGTAATTAACTATGGGGTCTTTCCTCCATAGGGAACTTAACGAACTCGGCTTAAAAGAAATCCTACTTTACTTTTCCATGTAAAGTAGGGGAAAGATCTCTAGTATATTTGAAGAACCATCATGCCTTAAGAGTCCTTATTAGGTGATTAAGTTTATTATAGAGTGGTGATTTTTATCTTTTGAGATAGTACATTATTCCTTAATGTTGTACCCGAAAACTTCAATAAGTACAGATGGTGTCCCTCAAAAATAAACACCATAATGGCTTAGTGAAAAAATTCAATAAAAATCTCATCTAAATACTAAAGAAGACACACGACAACAATACATGATAGTGGCATGAGCAGTTAGTTGAAGCCTTGTGGGCTACCGCAACACATATAGAACTTCAACTCAGTCTACCCCCTCTCCTTAGGGTATGGGTTCGAAGCCATTCTACCATTAGAAGTCCAACTCCCATCACTAAGGATAGATGTCAGTAGTAAAAAAATAATAGAGTAGAATGCGAAGTTGCAGTTAGAAGAGCTCACAGGTTTGGAGGAGAGATGCATGTGAGCATGCCAAAACCTCAAGTTGTACAAAGCTAAAATGATTCAAGCTTACAACAAGTTAGTCCATCCTAGAGCTTTTCAAGTAAGAGAGCTTATTTTAGTTCTAAGGAGAGTGATTGTTGCCCATCATAAGATGGGAAGCAAGTTTGAACCCACTTGGGAAGGCACTTTTGTCATAGAGAAGGCCTACCATGGAGGATCTTATCAACTTATTAATCATAAGGGAGAGCACCCAATGATTCCAGTCAATGGGCTCTACTTAAAGAAATATTATAAATCATGTTTGAAAATAATTATCATCAATGAAAATTCCATTTTGAATTCAATCTCTTCCTTGTGGAAAGTATTCTTGCTTGTGAATCTATCACAATGTGTTTATGGTTGGTGTAAGGGACCTGAGCAGTGTCCTATCTTTCTTCGACACAACACAAACACAAATTATACACAAACATATAAAACAAACATATATTTTTTTATCTACTCTGAGTTGAGATAATACTGATAACACTCAGGCTGCTTTTAGGTCGTGTTGACATGCTACCCTATTAGTGTGTCACCCTAGTGGTCTTCTTAATTTAGATGATGTAAGTTTGCTATTTTAGTTTAGTTTATTTTATTTTAGGTTTATGTTTATTTTATTTTGTTTATTTTAGGTTTAGGTTTTATTTTTTATTTATTTATAGGTTTTTTTAGGTTTAGGTTTTTATTTAGTTTTTATTTTATTTAGGATTTTGTACCACCATCTTTCAAGATCTTTGATGGCAGTGGGAACCCACGATAACACATTGCACACTTTAGAGCCAACTGTTGCAACACCAAGGAAGG